>VYXD01013435.1:186279-227071 GCA_013397195.1 Hylia prasina | reverse complement strand
TTTTTTTTTTTTTTTACTATCAGGAGACCCGGGAGTTTTGAAGTCCTTTATCCACAAAGCAGGAATGCATTTCCCTGGACAAAGTGCACAGATGCTGCTGGACAGGCCCTTGCTGTGAGTTATCAAGCACTCAGGACATGTTGCAGCAGTTTTGATTTTCAGCAACAGAATGATGAGATCAGCCTGTAATTTCAAAGTATTTCTGCACTGCAGAAGGATTTCGCCCTTTTTTCACACTTTTTCCATATTTACTGCATTTTTTCATAACTTTTCCTGCCCCTACTTCATCACTTCCTCATTCTCATGTTTTCTTTGATAGCTCTGCTTTTCCAGCTATACCTACAAATGCCTTCATAGACTTTTCTCTCTCTTTCTCATCACAGAGGGCTCCAGGCAGCAGCCAGACCCAAATTACAAAGCCAAGGGAAAACACAGTAAAAGCTCCAATTTCTTTTTCACATAGGAAATCTAACAGAAATGTAGCATCTAACCACAACAGGGCAGAAATATTGCTAGAAACATGTTCAAACCTGATGCAGGGAAAAGAACAGACTGGATGCATTCCTTCAGTCTTAAATGCAATCCCAAGATTCCCCTCTAGCACACCACAGCTCAGTGTTCCCCAGTTCTCTGTCCCAAAAGTTTCAAATCCTACTGTCTCTTCTATGAGCCTTGGTTTACAAATGACTTCTCTCTGATCTCAACCTGTAACTGACCTGGGGGGAAAAAAAACCATCAGAAACAAACTGAAGAGACTTAATCTTCTCTGGTTTCCTATTTTGGGGCTGCAAACAGTGTGATACTCTCTGCTCTGTGTTGTGTTCTATATTTTCCAGTTGCATCATCTGAGAAAATAGGAAAGCAACAATGAAGGCAGCAGTCACACTGCCTCTGATGCAGCAAAGAAACAGAAATCCAGCATACTAATGAAAAATTACAAAAACGTGGCCCAAGGGAAATACTGTGAAAAAAGAGCTCTTTGGAGGGAAAGAAAGGTCCTGCAGGAGTTGCCTGGTGTGGCATCCTGGGAATTAACTTTCCCTCTCTGGCACAGCAAGGGCACATTATGTGCTTTGTCCAGGCTTCCCTTTCAGTGCAATAAATACCAGCATCAGCCCTGGAATAAATCATGGCCTGGTCCCTCCATGGAAGAATTTTCTTTGAAAGTTAGTGTCTTGGGTTATGGAAGCAAAAATGTGTATTCTATTTTAATCTGCTGAAAGAATTTGGGGAAATGTGGTTTTTTTCCTCATCTCTTGTTACTCTGGGGGAGGGGGGCAGACCCTTTCTGATAATGGCTCAGCTGATAAAACCGGGTGGGGCACTGTTCCTTATCTCTTTCCCCTCCCATCCTCCCTCCAGGGATATCTTCTGCTCATGGGCCATTGAGGCTCAGCAATGACAGGACACATTTACATCATCCCAGTGTGAGATGCTGCACCCAGTGCTGGGGGCTCCAGGGCCCCTGCCCAGATAAAAACTGAGACTCAGAACACCAGGGATCCTGTTTTCCACTGGATTCCAGAGGAGGATCAGACTCATCTCAGCATCACTGGATCATCNTCCCAAATCTTTGCCTGAAAGCCCTTAATTGCAAAACTATAATAATTTGGAGGGAGGGGTGTTTACATTCTCCATTCCAAGGAAACTCCAGCTTTCCCCAGCAGATACCTGTCTTCTAAACCAAGACTGTAAATTCACTCCAGCAATTGAAACTTGGCTTTGCAACCTGTTCTGGATAACTTTCACCCACAGTTATTGTCCCACCCCTTTTTAATTTTCTGCCCACCCAGCTCCTGCTTTAGCCAGCACCAGGGGGACTAAAAAGAAAAAATTAAAAAGTAGGAGGTCTCCTCAGTGCCTTTAGGTGGCCCAAGAGCAGGAGATGGCATTGCAGGCAGTGGGTGGATGTCCCTTCTCTGCCAGGTCAGCAGCAGGCACAGCTCAGTCCTGCAGAGGTGCAGGGGTGTAGTCAGGAATCAAAACTGCCTCCCCACAAATCTGGACATTGGAGGAAAAAAAGCAACTGTTTCCTCGGGGGGCGGGGGGAAGATATATGACATCCAATTTTACATCCTTTTTGAGAAACTGAGTTGTATTTTTTGTTGGAAGTATAGGCGCCCATTATATTTACCATCTTTTGGGGCTTATTTTGGTTTTTTGGGGTGGTTTTTTTTTTCTTTTTAGGCAGTTTCTCATCAAAGAGTGTCCTCTGTGTCTGTTGTTGTCTTCTCTTGTTTCCTCTAATGGAAAGCTGCTCTGAACTCTCAGCCAAGATGAGGATAATAAATACCTCCAAAAGATCATTTTTTTCTTAGGTTCAGGTGGGAGCTCAGTGTACCAGCACACAGTGTCTGCTAATAATTTTATGCTGCGTGTACTCTATTCACATTAAAAAAAAAAAAAAGAGGTGGGATAATAATCTTCAGTGCAATTTGTAGGATCAGTCCTAAAGCCTGGAAAAATAACTGTATTTGCACAACTCATAGTACTGATTTGATTATTCTGTTAAATCAGAGCTGCTAACCTTGTGCTGTGCCTGAACACTTGGATCCTGGATCACCACCAGGAATATAAGAAGAAATAGGAAACTTAGAGACCTTAAAGTTAGCTATAAGGCTGGTTTTAAATAACTGACAATCTCTAATACTAGAACATTATACAAGAACATCTCTGCATTGACTCAAAAAATAATGCAAGACTGCCACAACACGACGTGAAAGAACTTCATGAGGACACGGTGATGAGCAAAGCAGGAAAAGCCTGAGTTTATTTACAAAACTCAATTTTATACATTTCCAAAGTGCCTGTGGATTGGAGGATGAAATCCCACCTCCCAAACCACATTGCTCAAGACAACTGTCAATTAACTTTCTCCTCCTACCTAAAAATATGTCAACAACGAGGGACAGTTAGGAAAACAAAGCTGCTGTTTATAGTAAAAAGTGTGGGAAAGTAAAAATTCTGACTCCAATCTGAAAGACAAATCAGAAGGCCTAGAAAAATCCTCAAAACCAGGGTGACAGATGAGGCACTCACATGTCAAGGCATGTGGGCAGCACACACGTCATCTCTCGCATTCTACACCAAACCCTGCAAACCACGAGTTGCCCGAGTTGCTCTAGGAGTCTGCAGGACCTCTGCCATGCCCAAACCATCTCCAGCCGAGCCTCCAGCTGGGTGGGGAGCGGTGAAACCACCCTGAGGTGGGCTGGGAGGAGGTGGCAGGGTGGGTTCTGGGCCCCCTGTGCCGCTGGGGGCAGCTGGATCTTCCAGCCCACAGCTTGTGCCCAGCATGAGGAAGAGTGGCACGGGGAAAAAAGCCCTGCAAAACTTCCAAACATCCCTTCCTTGGCCCTTCTTATTTATTTATTCTTATATAAGGTCCTTCTTATTTTTCTAACTAGAACCAGCTCACATTACTCAGAAGGAAGGTCGCTTAGAAGAGGGATATACCCTTTAAAAACCAGTTTGTGGACTGGTTGAGCCTATTTCTTTGCAGACAACTTTTCTGAAGGATTTAAGATATAAGTATAGCTGATGGAATATCCTGGGAATGCTGTTTGATTGGGGAACAGTTTGTGTGGTAAATTTATACAGTTATTCTAGTGTGCTTTCGGGGTGAAGTTTAGGACTGGAATCTTTGCGTTTAGGAAACGAAAAAAAAACGAAGTGTCTGGGGTTTTTTCCCTCTCCTGGCGAGATAATCTAAAACTGGGAAGCAGATTTTGAGAGTTTGTGCTAGTACAGCTGTTTGAAGGGACTGTACCAAGGAGGCTGAGTGCTGAAGACCCCCTCTCCCAGGGCAGAGGATATCCTTCACCCCTCAACATCAAAGAAAACTCTACATATTTATCTAATTTTACACTACTTTGAGGAAGTCACAGGAGAATAAACACAGAAGCATCCCTGGCTTTATTTATATATAGTAAAGCTTATATTTTGTGTATCATTCTTACCCAGACACAGGCCTTAAGGAGTAAACACTTTCCTTAAGGCAGCATTAACTAAAAATAAAAGAGGAAAATATTTTTGAAAATATTTTAAAAATATAATTTCTCTAGAGATGGTGATTCCTGAAAGCATTGCCTGCAAGATACAGGAAATATTCACTTTGCATTAGGTCCCAGTAGGTTCTCAACTCATATAAAGTCATGCTTGGGAAAATATTATTTCTAATGAAAATTAATAAACACTATGCCAAGACCTCTTTTCTCTTTTCTGGCGACACACAGAAAACTTTATTTCTAGTGGTGAAAATTTTCAAGAATGTATTGAAAGATCAGAAGGAAATAAAGCAAATGTTTTCATGGATGTCTCTAATTATGCTTCCAATTTTGTATTTAGCTTTCCAGACTTGAGACTTTAGGATCCTAAAATAGAAACACACTAAACAAAATATGGTCTTTATCGTTTATTAAAACACTGCAGCACTAGAAAATGAGCATTTTTGTGGTTTTCTATCCATTTCCTGAATTAGGCAAAAATTAAGCATTATGGTAATATTTGTTTATTTCAGGCAATGGGCAGAAAAAGTGATCTACTCTTGCATCAGAATGTGTGATTTCCAGCTCACTGTAACAACTCTCCAAAAGGCCAGCTGATTTTGATAAACACTGGTATCTCAACATTTATTTTCCATTTAACCTCACCAGCAGCTCTTTCCATGTCAGAGTTATCTCGACGAACTGGAAACTTGGATTAAACAATTCATGTTGTTCAATTTCCAACAATATCTTTCCTGGTAGGTCAAGCCCAAAGAGAACCCTATCTACTGGACTTCAGGCTAAGAAGGAATCCCAGTCCCAGGATGGGTCTCTAGGTGCTGCTGTAACACCAGTAATAATAAATGCTGCTGCAACTGTTTATCCAGGTATTAAATCCCTGCCGGGACTGCCTGGTAGCTGTGGCTCCTTGGAAAGAGATGGGACAGAAATGTCATTTTTTCTGTGGTTCTGACACTGCAGGGCTGGTGTCCCAACCCATGCCAGATCCCACCAGTGTGACCAGCTCCCCTTGCCTGTACTGGGGCATGAGGAGGATCTGCCTGCCCCAGAACCTGCAGCCCAAATTTCAGGACACTAATGCTTTGACCAAACAGAAGCACGGCATGTATATGCCCTTTTTAGACCAGTGTATGAGGAATTTTGTCCAAAATATGGCCTCTCCTTGCACCTATTTCCATTTCTCTGAAACTGTCAGGCTCCCTTGAACTTGCTCTCAGAGGAGAAGAAAAGGAAAGGTTATTTCCATTAGCTGACCACACATTTGTGTCCTCAGCAGTGTCAGCAAGGGTGCTGAGCAGACAAGGGTGACCTTGCAAGACCAGAGTGTGACACACAAACCAGACATTAATCCCCTCAAGAGGAGAGAGGCCAAATGCCTCCAGTACTGAGTCTAGCTTTGCTTATACTTAAAAGCACATCCAGCATCAGGCAGCTAGTTAACACCAGTAAAAGCACATCCAGCATCATCTAGCTACTAGTTAGCTCTAGTGCTGTCCACGTTAAAATTGTAAAATTGCCAGTGTACCTCAGCTCTGCTGCAAGGTATTTCCTCACGTGACTTTGGGGTTAAAGCAGCTGCAAATTTGTCCAGTTCCCTATGATTTTTTATTATTACTTTTGATGTTACACCTGTTGTGGAACTGGAGAAACAAAAGCAACAGATAGCCAAGCGCAGTGAGAGAAAGATACAGAGTGACCCTAACTGGGCAGGGAAAAGAAGATATTTGGTTGCCAGTTATGCATTTCCTTCTCTCTACCTTTTACTGGAGTTAAACCATCTCACCTGTCTTTGTAGAAGTATTTTGAGAACAATGGAGTGAAATAGCATATGCATCTGTGTATTATTAGTACTATAATTGTTATTATTGCTATTGTTATCTACAGTAAAAAAACCAGCATTTTGTTTTCTTATCTCACCATGTGCTGATGATGTACTCTGGTAGACTTATTATGATGTTGATAAAATGCAACCTTTCTGATCCCACTCTGCTTTGATGACTGGTCATTTGGCCCCTCCAAATAGCATTGCTCAAAATTATATCAAATGACAGTCGCTGTTTTATACTGTTAATCTAAGGAGACATTTGGAAAAAAATAGTCACAATACCTCAAAGTGATTATGGCTACTGCAGACACATAATAACAGCCAGGCTGAATTCCATCTGCATAATATGGATGTTCTTGCTCATATAATTAAAATTAAATCCGATTATGGGTATTTTATGTTAACAGAGAAAATAAAATCACTGTCATGCAAGAAGTGGTCAGTGAAAATCAATAATAACTAGAGGTATTTACTGCTTCTTCATGTTTAGGGCAGACTGTTTGTGAGAGCCTGCTGGGCAGACTGTGGAGGTGTTCAAATGCTCATGACAGCATTGAATTTAAAAAAAATACCTCTGAAGTCAAAACTCACCATATGAATTTTTATAGCTGTGGATGGGACACAAAAACAATAATGAACTAGAAGGCTTTAAAAACAAACAACTGCAAAGCAACAAATGAGTGAATAAACAAATAAGGGGGGGAAAAAGGCCATGCAAAACAAGTGACAGGTTATTAAGCAGGGAAGCAAGCATTTTTCTTTTAAACTATTTCTTCCTTATTAAAAAAACCTGGTGGTGATACAGCCACCAGGAAGAAAACTATTTTTACAATCTATTTTCAGTGCAATTTTAGGCATTAAAAACCGAAGTGGAGAACGGAAGATTTGAGGGAAAATTTGTAGCTGGGTTCAATTTTGAAGGATTCTTAAGAGCAAGAAAATTGACCTACTGGAACAATTTAGTATTCAGTGTGTTTTCATACCTCGTTTCTGGAGAGGACCAGCTCCTTTTGAGGGGAACTACAGGAACACTCATGTAAATAATTACCAAATCATCTGCCTACGTATTTTTTTTCCAACTCCTCTACCCTCTCCTACACTCACCTGCTCAGAGGAGCAGCATGATATTTACCGCATTTCCAAAGTTTTTAAAATTTTATGCAGCCAAAAATCCAATCGTTTCTAGAATTTCAAGTCCAGTTTGAATTGTATTTAGTTCTTGCCTTTGTTAGTACCCAGCAAAAGTGAGTGCTAATGGTTTAAAAAGCATTAAGCCCATTTCCATTTGTGTGGATCTTATATATTTTGCCTTGCTTGAATGACGCTTTTAATAACAATTCACATTTTATTCTCTGCAACTGAAGATGACACTGCTGTTTCTCATTTTTAATTAACAGATGAAAATATAACCAGAATATTTATTCTCTCCATGCATAGTTCTGATTATAAAGAGCTACAGAAGAACAGGCAACAAGTCAGACCTGTTCAGCTCTGTCTGTGAAGCCAAAAAGCATGTCCATCTACAAGTGTCTGTTCTTCCCACTTGTCACTCCAAGGTGGACATCAATTTACTCAGCTCACTGACCCTGGAGAAGCTGCCCAAAAACTGGGAGAAGTCCCTTTCTTCACTGACACCAAAAGTCAGTCCCAAAACTGGCTATTAATTACAGTGATCAGAGAAGGGACAAGCTCCAAAGACCTATGCAGGACCTGCTGTGCTCACAAAATTGCTTCTGCAATCACACCTGCATTTGTGGAAGCTGCAGCAATCTGCTCTACAATAATTAATGTTTTGGAAGGAGAGACTCATAAGAGGTGTTGTCCTGAGGTCTGTGCCATGCTCAGAGCTGTGCTTATTCCTGAAGCACCTCAGCTGCCTTTGAACTCAAATCTGTTCACAAAACAAGTGTGCAGCATGATGAACAATTCAGCTTTGGCAGAGGCGCAGAAGCTGATTAGAATGAGCAGCAGAACCACCTGTTTGGTGAGCCAAATAACTTCAGCCCCCTCACCTGTTCATGGTGGGTGAGCCCATTCGTTGGAATTTCTTTCCCAATGGTTTTACTGGCATGTTAAATTCTTCATCAATTAAGCCAAGTAAGGATAGAATTTTGTGGAGTCATATGCCTGAAGCAGCACCAGGAAGCTGATTTGGTCGTTCATGGATTTCAGTCCTTGGCTTTCCTTATTGATTTAATTTTAATTACACGTGAATTGTTTAGCAGTCTGTTAAGAGTCAGTGTGGCAGAGGAAGGGAAGAGGAGCAGTCCCAGCTCTGAAGGCGTAGAGGAAGCATGAAGCAGATCGAGAGCTGACGCCTTAGAGCTGCAGAGGCTGCATTCAAATCAGTCAAAGGTGCAGACCATGTCCTCAGAGAGGAATGCCTAAGTAGAAATCTGTCTGAAGGCTGCCCTGTCCTCTTTGGGCCAGGCTGATGAAGGTGTTGACTTTTGTTTCCTGTTTGGGTTATTTTAGCAAGTTACCTCAGGCTTTGGAGTTCTGTCTTTTCCCCAACATGTCGACAGGAATCACCAAGCTCAGTTACAGTCTCAGTTACATCTCTGTGTCCCAGCAGGTTCCAGATGATAAATAAGCCCCAGCACCTTTCCCACATCCGTGATTTTCATGGGGATGCTGCAGCTGGGGAGAGGCAGAGGAGCAGCTGGAGCAGTACCAGGCTCTGCAGCCTTGGAGAGGCTTCACCTTGATGCCAGCAGTGCTGAAAGCCCTCGAGAGGCACTGAGTGTGAAATGGGATTTTCTTGTGTCCCAGGGAGGAAAGAGGGTCTTCTGTGAGAGCCAGTGAGTGCAGAAACACCCTTAACAACACTCAGAACAGAAATGCTGTTTCATGACACCACTTTTCACAGCATATGACTTGCTTATTCACTATCACTCTCAACCCTTGCCACATGACATACTTGGCACCTTTTATGATTTATCTACCTCTGCAACTCCTGTACTGGTCCCCATTGACTAAAGTGATATAGGTAATACAGGGTAATAGCAGCACACTAAACAATGGATATTAATCTCTTATATACTAAAAAAAAAGCCTTTTTCTTAACAGGGTGTGGGAAAAGAGACATTGAGGCCCCACCTCTTCACCTAAAGGAACAGACAGTAAATTGAATATAAGGGAAAGAGAAGCTTGAAAGTGAGAAAGAGGAAGGGAGCCATAAACCAAATTTTTGCCCTTTATGGATGAAAACATTCAAAAGATGTAGCTTTATCGAGATTTCTCCAAAAACGCTGGTTTAATGTTCATTCATGGGATTTATTTTTTTTTTTTGACACAGCATCTTGAAAGGGCCGTGGCTGGTGGAGAGTTTAGTGATGGGATGGCCCAGGTGCCATCCCCAATCCCTGCACCACAGGGATTGGCTCCATAGCTGTGTTTCCAGCACTGGTGTTCAACTCGTGGCAGGGAAAATTTCAGGTGCTTTCTCCCCCACTGCAAGAATCCCTCTTCTGCTGTAGGATTTTACGTAAGAGGAGATGACCAAGGTCCTGTGGCTTCTCCTGTTGTGATGTGAATATCCTTGACAAAAGGAGGTGGTTGGTTGTTTTGTCTAGACAAATCTCAGGGGACAGAACATGTAAGAGGCCTAGGCTTTTAACCCATTGTGAGGGTTGTGCACAGCATCAGTTTTAGAATTTTTATTAGAGGAAAGGCTGGAAACTTTTAATTCTTTGTTCACTTAATATGGCAAAGGTTTCTCTAAGTCCTGCAGTAACATTTTACTAACTGGTCATTTGCATCAGCCAAGATTTTATAGTAACAGTTCTCTGATTATTCTGTTTTTTCATGATTATTTCAACAGAAGGATTCAAACACAGGCTCTGTGCATTTAACTCTTTCCTTTCTGTGCTCAGCATCATGCACATGTGGGGAGATTCCTTCACAATGCTAAGCCACTGTGCCCTCTCAAAGACTGTTGATATATCATCTTCTCTTGAAATTTCTGTTTATTGTGGACAGTACCAACAGTCTTGGCTGTATATTTAAAAAAATTTTCTGTTTTAAAATATATACGATCTATGTGTGTATATATATATTCACATGTTTCTATTAACACCTAGTCACTGTTAATTGTTGAGAAAATACTTGCTTTTATAAGAAAATGAGGGATTCTCCCTGCCTTTTTGAATTCTAGAAATAGGTCTCCTCACATTAACACAACGTAAAAAAGGCTGAAAGATCCAGAAGGTCATTTAAAAAATAACTTCCTAGGCATTATTCAGAGAACTAGCATAGATACTCTTCTTATAAAAAGAATCCCTAATCTTCTATAGTCTTGTTTAGTGTTTCAGTGCTTTTATAACAAAGCAAGGCTAATATGACAATACTTCTAAGTTATTAACACACTGAGAATAAATTGTGCTTCAGGGAACTTTCTTTTTTAAAAAAAGAGAACATTTTTATCAGATTTGTGATTCCAAAGCAATAATGGTTGCCATTTTTCGTGGGCTTGTGCTTCACATCTCTGTATCTGCATTTCATGAACTGAGAGAAGAAAGGCACTGCTGCCTGTCTCTCTGATACTGGGAGTGAAACAATGAGTTCATCTCAGAAATTTCCCTGTCTCCTGGATGATAGAACTGCTATCCCCAGAAGTTTTGGATCTTCTCTGTGTCAAGAATGCATCTGAAATATGTCCTCGGGGCTCACACTGGAAGGGAAATACTGCTGGTGGAAAATTTCTGTTGAATCAGTTGCAAATATCTCCCTTTCTTCAAAAAAATTTTTTGTTCTGGCATACCCCAGCTATGGATGAGTCAATCCTAGTAGTCCTAGGCCAAATCCTAGGCCAATTTCCACGCCTAGTAATCCTAGGCAAAACCCAAAGACTGTGTAATTCCCCTTGTAGCTGTGTGGATAACTGAAACAGATGAGACAGATCTTTGTATGTGCGGATGCTGAATAAATCTAAGTGCAAGAGGAATATTTTGTCTGTTGCTTTGGCACCAGCAGAGAAGCTGCTGGGATGGAAGTGATGGATGTCCATGTGCTGGTTTGAAAGCAAAACCCAGTGAGAGACTCCAAGTCAGTACAATTTAATAAGATGAAAAGAAGTAAAACAAAGTAAAATGAAATAAATTCAATAGTATAAAAAATACCACTGACAGAGTCAGAATACAACCTGACACCCTGTTAGTTGGGGTGGTAGTAGCAGTCCAGATGAAATGGTCTTGTCGAGGCAGAGATCTGGTAGAAAGGTCTGGTAGCTCTTGTCCTCCATGAATCCAGTGGGGAAATGCTCCCTATCCTGTCCCAAACCCCAGATTATATCCAGGTGCTTCCCAGCATGGAGAAAGTTTTTAGCCTTTGACTCCTGCTCATCAGCAGACTAACAACCTCCAGTTCTACTGTGCCTCTCAGCTGCTCCTAGTGATTCATCTTCAGTGTGAAAACTTACTGACTGCAGCTGGGAAAAAACCAGTGGATTTCCTATATCCATCCATCCAGTGATCTCTGCAGAGAGCATTGGGTGGCTTCTTAAACCTACTTTTTCCTGCCTGAATCTATGTTGGGTACTGCTACTTCTTTGAGAGCTGCTGAGGAAATAATCCTGGGGACAGAACTTGAAAATAATCTGTTTTGTTCTAAAGGTTCAGTAGCAGACTAGTCATATGAAAGCCTGGGAATTAGAGGTTATACCCTCACACCTCCCTGACTCCCTTGGCTCCCAGCGTGCTTTGATGTAAGAGGGAAGAGAATAAGAGCCCAGCTACTCTCCATTCCAGGGACACTACATCTAATCACATACTGGAGGCACAGAGAAGCCCTGGGGATATGCTGATCAGTCACCTGGTAAAACACAATGACTCACACAAGGAGTGTTTCTCCTCAGTCCGTTGCATGTGCTGAGCATTTCTGTAATATGTGAGGTCTGATTTATCTCGCTGCCTACGAAGTTTTTTTTCACCTCCCTACAGTGAGTCTGTTCAGACATCACTCTTTGCTATCTCCTGAATCAAACTCAAGGCATCTCCTACTGCATTTCCTGAACTTACCCAGCTAAACAGATGACCAGGTAAAGTCAATTTGCATGGTGAAAATACTGTGAAACTCTGAACCTTGTTATACAGTGGATGATCATCCTTGTACCCAAGGGATGGGAGGAAGAATTTTCCCTTCTGTGAACACTCTTAAGTTTGACTGCAAGGACTACCATGGAAATTAAGCCATAATTTGTAGCCCCTGGGATACAAATGGCATCGTGTTATTACTTTCAGAATGCTGCACTTTGACCTGTACACCTTCCTGTATAATGACTGCATTCTTTGAACAAATCAGGTGGCAATAATAGTTCCCAGAATTCATTAAGGATGAAGAAATGACAGCATTTAACAAATCCAGTCCATTCGTCTGGGACCCTATTTTTAAAAACATAATTTTCTTCTGTCTTCATTCTCTGATGTGTCCTTCAACCTTCTGCCAGGGACAACCCAACACTCAGGCATTCAGTTTCTCAACCACTTTCAATACTTATTTCCACATTAGCACCTCATTCCTGCCCTTCTGCTGTAGGATATGGCCTTTATAATTCTGCTTTTTTTTTGGTGCTGTTTTTTTTTGTTTGGTTGTTTGGTTTGGGTTTTTTTGTTTTGTTTTGGTTTTTTTGGCTTTTTTGCCAGAGGTCTTCTGGGAAACAGACTGGGGATTGATCTAGGTTAAGTTCATGATATTATTTATTTTTAAAAAAGAAAGTTCTAATTCCTAACTTGTTTTTCAGCACCAGGCAGCAGTGCAGATGAAGGGGGCACGTGGTGTAGCAGCAGGAACAAAGCACCTGGAAAGAACTGAGAGCACCCAGGGCAGAGAAGGGCCAAGAACTTCTGACTTTGTCACTAGGTGCAAAAACTAAAGAGTAAAATCTGGGGTTTATGCCTGGACTGACAGAGACAAATTAATTTTTCCTTTCTGAAATGCATGAGCCTGGAGTTGTTTCTATAATGAATTAACTGCTGAAGTCCAGAGGATGTATAACCCACAGTTAAATATTTCTGACATGGAGGAGACAGTAGGAAAGACATTTTAGATTAGTTTTTAGCCAGTATTATTTAGGATGATAGAATAAACTGACCTTTATTTCACAGAAAGTGTTCCAGAGCTTCTAGTGAAGAATAGGTTTGGTTTGTCAGAGAAAACCAGGATTTTATATAGATTTCCTTAAAATTATTTTCTTTTAATGGTGATGATTATCCATGAGGCTGTACATAATTGCACGTGAGGCATGGTAATGAAAAGTTTAACCTTTCATCCAGCATTGTTTGATTTACTAAATCATTTCATCTTTCTAGGAAAGGGGGATGAATCACACGTATTTGTATTTACACATTATCTGACATGGAACTGCCAAGCAACTTTTCACCTGCCTAGGAGTTCCACAGAGCTCCTTTGTGTCCATGCTGAAAAATAAATCCTATTTAGATTTTGACATTTGGCATCGATTTCCCACTAAAATCTTGCTGGTTTTACCTGCAAAGTGCAAAATTCCTAACATGACAAAAGTTAACTTGAGGAGTGATATCTTTGTTTTGTTATTTTCTTGGTACCTGCAAAAAATAAAAGTGCAACTCTACTCTAAAGTCCAGAAAAAATTGCTTTCTAAGGAAATTTTAATTTGCATATGAAATAGGTTCAACCCTTAAATTGTGCATGAATTCCAAACAGAAATGGATGCATTTTATTTTAGGAAAGACGATGCTGCTTTTATTTTCCCTTTCCTGAAAAATAACACCATCACATTGTTTAGAGCAACACTGCTGTAGATTGACATCTGACTTTCCATAGGACAATTAATTTATAAAATTTAAGCCTGTCTCTTGATACATTACTGGAACAAGGCAGTAGATATCAGCAGCTTGGATAGCAAAAATCAGTATTGGGTGAAAGGTGCAGTAAGCTGTGAATTAATGAGTGACCCACAGAAGGCTGTGAGAGGCTTTCATTTCTCAGTTTTCCTTGCCTCAAAGAAATGTTACATTTGGTTAATGGAAAATTGGGAAAATTGGCTTCGTGGTTTCCTGATCTACTCCTTTCCTCCCTCTGCTGCTTCCAGCTTTGCCTCAGGCTGGTAGTTAAAAGCCCTGCGTTGTTTGGCTGTCAGGAAAAAATGAGGGAGGGAGGGATAAGAGGCTATCTCAAGGGTATCAGGACTGCTTCAGCAGCTGAAAATGCTGCACAGAGGACTGTGGGAGACTCCAACATCCTGACCAAAACAATACACTGTAAAACAGGCAAACCCTGACTACCTGCACTGCCTCCCCGTGAAGGAAAAAGAGCCCACAGCAGCTGTTTCTGTCAAGGCGAATTTATTGGACAGGTGATTAGTTGGACTTCTTGAATTTGTGGTGAGTTTATTCAAGAATTCTGCAGACTGGGAAAAACTTGCAATGTAATTGGGGAAAATGGCAGATTTGTTATAAAACTTTAAGTGGGTGAGTTTCCGGAGTTTATGCTGCTATTTTAAAAACAAGGAAAAAAACTTCCTTTCCTTTCTGTGCTACAACACGACATGAAAGAACTTCACGAGGGCACGGGGATGAGCAAAGCAGGAAAAAACCCCAGTTTATTTACAAAACTCAATTTTATACATTTCCAGAGGTGCCTGTGGATTGGAGGATGAAATCCCACCTCCCAAACCACGTTGCTCAAGACAACTGTCAAGCAACTTTCTCCTCCTACCTAAAAATATGTAAACAACAAAGGGCAGTTAGGAAAACAAAGCTGTTGTTTATAGTAAAAGTGTGGGAAAGTGAAAATTCTGACTCCAATATGAAAGACAAATGAGAAGGCCCAGAAAAATCCTCAAAACCAGAGTGACATTCCTATGTAGTGTTGGGAGAAAAAACTGCACTTCAGTGATTGACTCAAAGGGGCTTACAAAATGAAGAATCAATAAAAAGAACAATATATTTTTAAAGTAATGTCTTTTAAACAAAAACAGCTTCCAGGACTCATTTAACTGCTGAAGCACACAAGTTAAGGCAATCATCAGCTAGACATGAGAAGATCAAAACAAATCTCAAATGTGGAGTCTGGGCTCTGCTGCTTATCAAGTAAAGAAACGTTTTGGCACATGGTCTCAATTCTGCTGTTTCTGTGGGCTGAGTTCATATCTCTGATGCCAACTTTCTCCTATCACAGGCTGTCACACAAGTGAGGGAGTGAGGGACCTGTGCTGGAGACAGGGTGTGTCACCTCACATTCTCCTTTACATACGCTGATGTGTCAGGCTTTTCATTTTTTGACACACAGCAATAATAGTTGTTTTCTGGGTTGTCTTTTCCCCTCCTTTGACACGACTGAGTCAGTCTCCTGGGACCAAAGCTCAGCCACAACCTGCAGGAATGAGGCATCAATTTTTTCAGGATGTCTCATTGAAGGACCTAAATTCAGTTCTTTGCTCTTTGCACAGTGGTGGGGAGGAAATGGCAGGCGACTGGTACACAGTTCATAAAATGAAGGAAGGAGCCTGTTTTCCCATCTCTCTCATGCCTCAAAACCAGGAATTCATTGTCCTGCCAAGCACATATATAAATAACCTTGTTATTTGTGCTTTGCACAAATCGGTGTAGCCAGCTAAAATATGTGATTTTTTTTTACTTACTTTTCCCCAAGGTTCAATGGATGTTATAAAGTCAAAGGAAAATATATTTTCAGGTGTCAATGATCATTGCCAAAAATTTGCATTTGTAAAACCAGAACAAAAGTACTCAGAGGAGGATGTGGGGACAAAAAAACCCAAAAGCATTCACATGAAACACCTTGGAGAAGGGGAAAAAAAGCAAGGGGATTTTGCAAAATGTAAGAGAGCCTCTGCAAATATTGACCCTGGGAATAACAATGCTTTTGTGATGGGGATATCAGACAGTGGAAAAGAACAAGCTTGCCCATCATATTATGGCCTACAAGCTGGTCGACCTCTGCCCACAGTGTTGTTCTGAAAATGCCACCAATACAAATGTCCTTTGGGAGACAGGAGCCTGCTGTAAGCACTGCTGAGAAAATGGCCTTTAGGAGCAGACAGACACCTCATCTTCATATTCACTATTTTGATTTTGAAATGTGACAAATTTTGATTGTGATTGATCAATGTGATTAATTTTTTTTTGCTCTTGAGTCATACTTTTTATCCATCTGTATGCCAGCAAGGCCTTCATCTTGTCATCTGGATAAAACTAGAGTTTATGCAGCTGTAGTAGCCAGGAAAAAGTTTACTTTAGTGGCATGTTTCTATCTGCTCTGTGTCAGGGTATGTTCTGTGGTTACTGATTAAAGGTAAATATTCAGTATGAGCACTTTGAACATTTTCTCTTTTTTCCTTCTTTTTTTTTTTTTTTTTTTTTTTTTTTTTTTTTTTTTTTTTTTTTTTTTTTTTTTTTTTATTGTTCACTTTACCATGGTTGAAAATTACTTTCCTTCATGCATTTCATCTCTGTGGTATGAAAATTTTGCTGCACATCAGAACTGTAAGCAATGCCCAAGACTCAGCTGGCATCTAACACTGAGTGTTAAGATCTACAGTCTGGTGCAAAGGCAATGCAGACACACAGAAACTACTGCCAAAGGGTAACCACATAAAAAAGAGCTGATTTCCACCTTTCCAGTTTAAAGCAGCTGTACCTTTTCCTTTTAAATATTTTCAACTTTCTATAAGGTCTATGACAATATTCTATTCACAGACATCCTTATTCTTCTTCTAAATGCCAGGATGCTCATTCTAAGAGGTCTGAAGCTGGAGACTGTAACGTGCATAAAATAATTTCTTATGCCAAAACATAAAATATATTTAACTGGACAAAAAGCAGCAGCAACCACTTAAGTACGTGCATCTTTAGGCATACACACGTACAAGCTTATACAAATTATTTATTCGACCAAATAGAAACACCTGGGTTGCATTCATGATGAAAAACACTGTGGCAATGGAGGTTTCACTGGGACAGCCTGCTTATCTCACACAGCTACTAAAAAAACCTGGGACCTCATGTGTGGATATCTCCCTGCCTTGACAAAGTATCCAGGTTTCCATCTACCTGCTCTCTTTCTAGGAAAGATTTAAAAAAAGCTAAATTATAGGTTTTTGTAGCTGCGTTAAGAATGTAAAATCATCCAATATCAACTGCCAGTAAAACAAAACAGAGCTAAATACAAGGCTCTCAGGCACTTCCAGCTGTGGGAGGGGGGAAAGGATCTGCCTTGGTGCTATGGACCTCATGACTTTGCCAGCCAGCCCTCTCCAAATGGGAAGCTCACAGGTTTTCAGCACTTTTCTTTGACTTTCTGATCATCTGTACCTGGTCCTGTTGCCCGTGCTGGAGAAGGGACATTTTAAATTTATAAATGAAATCAGAAGAAAAAAAACCCAACCTGTCCAAAGCTTTTTTACTTCATACTTTTTATCTAAATATAATTTTCTGGGGCACCAGCATGTTTTTTCAATGCTGCTGGCTGTACTCAGGTACCACATGATTGAAATATGTAAAGATTGAATAGGAGAGAGTTCATGCTGTGTTACCAGAGAACTGCCCTCCTACCTGTATCCATGAAATAATTCCACGAGGAACAAGTAGGGTGTGATGGTGGGAAGAAGAAGATTAGAGAGGAGACATCTGAGGAAGAAGAAAGACAAAACAGTTGTTACTGTTTATTGCAAATCTAAATATTTGCTGCTTTCAGCACTTCCTGAATGTAGTTTTTCCTCATATCTCTGTATATGCTGCTTTCAGCACTTCCTGAATGTGGTTTTTCCTTATATCTCTGCATTTGCTGCTGTCAACACTTCCTGAATGTAGTTTTTCCTCATATCTCTGCATTTGCTGCTCTCAACACTTCCTGAATGTAGTTTTTCCTTATATCTCTGCAATTGCTGATGGGGGGTGCCTCAGTTTATTCAAGTGAGGGGTGTTTCTTGCAGTCACAGATGAATGCTTGCTAGAGGAAAAAAAAAGGGATCTGATGAAGGTGATCTAACTGCAGCCTTTCAGTACCTTAAAGGATCCTACAAGAAAAAATGGAAAGAGGCTGCTTATACTAGAGTGGGTAGTGACAGGGCAAGGGGAAGCAGCTTCAAACTGAGAGTAGGTTTAGACTAAATTTCTAGAAGAAATGCCTTAATGTGAGGGCGGTGAGGCAGCAGAACAAGTTGCCCAGAGAAGCTGTGGATACCCCAACCCTGGAAGCATTCCAGGCCAAGTTGGAGGGGGCTTTGAGCAGCCTGGTGTGTTGAAAGGTGGCCCTGCCAAAGGACAAGGATTGGAACTAGGTTATCTTTAAGGTCCTTTCCAATCTGGCCATGCTCTGGCTTCCTCTCCCCAGGCTGGAACAAGCTGGACTGCCAACACTGTGTGCATGTATAGTCAGCAGGAAAATTAGCAGCCCCTCCTAGAAGAGTGTTGAAGGGCAGAGAAGGGGGCTGGAAGGAGAGGAAGGGTGACTGAAGGGAGCACTGTCGAGTGGGACAACTGCCTGGATCTGCCTGGGTTTTCACCCAGGACAGGGAAGTCAATTCTGCATTGGAGATGGTGTTGCCCATAAAGCAGCTGCTGCTGCACCCACTGTGCCACCCCTTTGCTTCATCAGCTTCATCAGCCTTGCATTCCTTAGCTGTTCTGAGAGTGGGATTCATGCCATTGCTATTCCTCCACACAGTCAGCATGCTTGCTTTGTGTTCCCTTTGTAAGGCTGACAGCTGTAAACTGAACATCTGCTGTTATTCTTGGCACATTTCCTCTTCCTTGAGGCTGTCCTAGAATTCAGAGGCTCTGATTGTCCCTGGTTGGCTTGAGTTTTCGTTGTGTTTGACTAGGATTTTTTAAAGAATCACAAAAAAACCCACCCAATCTGAGTGAAAATGATCTTGTCCTGGTGGAGCTCGTGGTTGGAAGAGAAAGGACAGGATCTGAGCAGAAGATGGTGATTAGCACTGTGCTTCAAAAGGGCCAAGGTAGCAGGCTGCAGACAGGGAGACAAGGTGCTCACGGGAAAGAATCCCAAAGGGTAAGAATATTTCAGGAGAAATGCTAATTCCTATACAAAGCAATGTCAAGGACACAGCAAAATTCTGTCCTGCTGTGGAATAAAACTGGGAAAATGCCATAGTGGGGAATTGATAAGGACTGGGTAAGGCATACCTAGAAAACCAGAAAATCCAAGAGAAATAAAAAGGGAAAACTGTCCTAGTAACTATGAATATCAATAGTTGATTGCCACACGAAGGGAGTGAAATTAATTTCAGAGAAAGCTGCAAAAGGGCGACAGGTAAAACCAATGTTGACTAAATGTATAAGAAAATTAAATAATATTCTACATTTTCATCTATATATTTTTATAAGAAAAGGAGAGAAAATAATCATCAGGAAGAGGGTTAAACTGCCTAGAACCTATTAGGTGTCACTTTCACAAAAATATTAACAGTGATTGTTAAACAGATGAGGAACAATGAAGAGGAAAGTCCACACCAGAAGAGGGGAAAGAGCAGATTAAAGACTCTTTAGATGAGTGAGATATATTAAGACTGAAAGCACAAGATTAACATATCTTTGATTTCTTACAGAACTGGCCAAACCGTATGTGCTTGAATAATTATGATTTTTAGCAACAACAACAAAAAAAGCATTTACCAAAAAATAGTGAAGTCCCAGACCATTGGAGAAGGAAAAATGCTATAAAGAGAACAAGGTTTTTTAAAGTGGAAGAAACTTTAAAAAAGGTGATTTAGAGAATTACACCTTAGCCAGCTTAGTTTTAGCACCCATAAAGACCAGAAGAAATTACATTTAAATAGCTGTAGAAACTGTTTGAATTTAGAAAACATAAACCTAAAAATGAGAAAAAATATAATAATTTGGTACAGAAAAGAGATCTAAATTAGGACATTACTGAACAATATGAAAATATGGTGATTACTGAGGCAGCCTGTGGGAGTAGAGCAGGACAAAAATTCAGTTTAAGCAGAGGCAGAGAAGTCATGTGTTGAATTTTAGAATGAATTTACAAATGCTATATATGTTTGGGTAGTACCATTTGCAAAACAGGTTGCAGAATTTGCAGTTGCCAAGTCTTTGAGGAAGACAACCATCTGCCTTTTCCTGGGTGAAGTTTTGCTTTCACAGCTCTTGGGAGCTTTGTTGGATGAGCAAATTCCCACGGACTGCTCACGCCAGGCCAGCTGTGATGGGTCACCTCTGCCTGTGGTTGCTTAACTTTGAAATGGGAATTGATGTTTCACAGAGAATCTCTCCTCGATCTGAGCTGGCAATGCTCGAACAGACCAACGCCCACTGGGAATTGTCTGGACAGAGGTGAGCCTGTGAATCTGCTCAGAGGAACTGCCCTTGCCTGTCCTACATCAGAAATGGCTTGGCACCCCTATAGCCCTGCTCTGCTTGTCTTGAACTCAGGGGAAGTCCCAAGGGTGGTTTTTGCACATCAGAGCATCTCCTTTTTGGTCCTGAAGCGCTGCTGTCAAAACATACAAGTGTTCCCTTTCACGGTTCATCTACACAGATAGAAATAAAAGTGACCTCAAGGTGAGGTGAATCAATATATCCTTTAGAAAACATTAAAGAGTTATGATCTCTGCTGGGTAAATGTTCCTACCATGTACCAAATAAAGAGGGTATTGGGTTTACTTTGACCCAGTTAAAAGAGGTATCTAAGATGTCAGCAGAAAATAATATAAATCTTGTCAGCAGATTTATATTTAATTGAGCTTCTCTGAGGGAGGCTAAAACTGTGCCAGAAGTGAGCAGCAGCACGACACATACACAGTGATCAGGTCCACGACAGCCGTGGCTGTCTGGAGAACGTGCTATTTGTGCACATGAACAAAAGCTTTATTGGACCACCAGGCAAACTTTCATCTGGAAAATGGACATGTAAAAGTGGAAATTGGGAGGGAAGAGAGATCTCCCAACACAGCCCATCTGACTGGAAGTGACTGAGCCTCTGACTGCTCAGTAAACCACATCTTAAAATCTCTCTCTTTTTTTTTTTTTAAAAAAAGGCTAAAATCTCTTAAAATAAGGACTTTTTCCTTCTTTTTTTTTCCTAGGCAGCTGTTCCAAAACCTTGCTGGTCTCATGATCCACACTGATAGCATAGGGTTAAATTTTAGCAGCATAGGGATAAAATGTTTCTAAAATCATGGAAATAGATTCGGGGGGGTGGAAAGAAAGGTTGGGCCTGGGAAGGCCTGGGAAGAGAACTAGGCCTCAGAAACAAACATTTAGCTTTTTTTTTTACTAGATCATGTGCAACTGTACTTGCATAATCGTCATATGATAAATGATATGATTGTTAAATGGAATGATTGCTGATAAGTGAAAATAAGAATCATGAGAAATTATGTAATCAGCACCAAGAATCATGAGAAAGGATGTTTTGGGGCCTGGTGAATTCGTGGATGGGGGGAATCAATGTATACATTAGAACACTATGGGTTCAATAATTAATATATAGTTATGTAACAGGGTATAAAACATGTTCATTTCAAAGCTGATGTTGGAGTCAGATTTGGGTCTGTACCCCTGATTCCCAGAGCTCTTCAATAAAAGCACCTGCATATAATCATTCTGTGATTATGTGTTTCAACGCTAACAACACCTCTTTTGAATTTCTATCCTAAACTGACAGTATTTTGCTATTTCATTTGTTCTTTTTCTCGCAATGCCATTCAATTTTCATGGTCAGGGAGGAGCCACATCCAGTCTCAAGCTTTGTTTTGCTCTTCATCCCAGGAAGGCAAGTATCCCTCACTTTCAGAGCCATACACAGCATAATAATCCACTTGGAGGAGATGGCTTGACAAAACAGGAATGATGCTGCAGTGCCACTGAAAGGGGTAGAGGGAGGATGGCATTTCTGGGATCATGCTACTCTTCCTGGAGGATGTTATAAGGTAATTAACTCAATAAACAGGGATTTGGGCTGTGGTTAGGGATAGGGTTCGGGTCTTCCCTGAGACATTGGGTTGAGGGGAGCCATCAGCAGTCCACATGCTGTGGCTGAAATCCAGTCCAGGACTTGTTGTCAGGAATTTGATCCAACAGCCACGTCCTGAGCAGGAGCTTTGTAATTCTCAGGAAAGATGCAGCATGGCTTCAGGTCAGTGACAGGCCACCATTATTAACAAAGACAAATCAGGACAGAGAAAAAAAAAATGGCAGTTCTGCCCTGCTTCTAATTCTGCTTCACATTCTTTCATGGATAGGTGACAGCCAGGGAGAAGTCAGCAAAGAAGAAATGTTGCATTTCCATGGCCCTTGGCCTTATCCTGCAGACAGGGCTTTTCTGTGCCACACTGTCTGCATTGCTACGAGGTCTAGGCAGTCCCTTACCAGATGATTTTTCATGAAATAATAAGGTCTGTCACATCTCACTGATGACTCCCATGAAAATCAGATGTTTTCATCTCTACCTCTTGCCAGCAGCAATTTTTAAATTTCTGAAACTGTCACATTTGGCTGCTAAAAATGCATTCCAAAATCTAGACCTAGGTACCCACATAAATACAGGCTCAGCCTCAGAGCTCTGACCTCAGAGAGCTGCAGTCAGTTGGTGTCTGAGAAAACCAGACCAGTTTTCTTAGCAGTGAGCTCCACACAGAGCAGCCTGATTTCTCTGAGCACATTTCCCAGTACATATAAGACCACTGCTAAAGCAGTGAAAATATTATTCAAAAGACACAGGATAAATGTTACAGATCCTGGATTTTTAAAGCCTCTCTTCAAGCCAAAACTTAACCTTTATCTTAAAAACTGGCTATGTGTATTTGGACTAAGAGTACCAAGCAATATTTTTCTTATAGGTTGTTTAAAGGGAGAGTTAATACGTGATTTTATTCTTTTCCTTTAGCCCTTGGGAAAGAATAACACAATATACATCCATGGAGAGAAAAAGCACAGCAATCTTTGCAGAGAGCAAAAACACAGAAATCTTTGCAGAGCTATCATTTCTTTCCTCTTCGGGTGTTTATTTTTGTCTTACCCGGGTGACAGAAAACACAAACGACAAACAACAGCAAAAAGTGCAGAGGCTGGCAGGTGTCTGCCTGAAACATCAGAAGGTTTATGGAACCAGCTCTGGCTCATTTCTCAACCCACCGTTCAAGAGGTGTTACACACTCAACCTGCATGAGCAGCATGCCTTCAGGTCACCTCCAGGGACACAGCACCAGGGCTGCAAGTCACCACATCCAGGATGGCAGGTCAGGAAATCAGTCCTGTGCTCTTATCCTTTCTGTGTGCTTCCAGTTTCTTGTGAATGAGAGGAGAATACAATCATTCTTCAGTAACTTGTGGATAAAACTGAATTGGAATTGCCATGCTCTTACCTGCTGTGAGACACTAGAAAAGATAGGGGTTTTTTTATTTATTTACCTTTTTTTTTTCCATGAAATAATATGTGTCTGTTGCTACAGAATTTATTCCACTAGGGAATATACATAACCATTTTGAAAAGCTGGAAAGGCAGAGGAGAGATCTGGGCTAACCTACCAGAATCATAACATAATTTACGTTGGAAAAGACCTTTAAGGTCATTAATTCCACTGTTCACCCAGCACTGCCAGATTTACCACAAATCACAACATCTAATAATGCTCCCGAGAAAATATCCCTGAGATAAAATATCAGCAAAATATTTCCTGTGGAATGCAGTTTGTAGACTGACAGCTGAAGAACAAGCTCCCGCAGTTAAGCACTGCAATATTCTGAGGAAGTACTTGGGTGCTTGGATAACTACTTGATGAATAAATGCAAGAATCTATCTGTATTTCCATCAGAAGCCTGCCTTGTTGGGATGCAAATGCAGTCCAAGCTGGACCCTAGCCCACAGGATTGCAAATAGGCCGAGTACTGGATCCTGAGGGGAAGCAAAATTTAGTACCATTCCATCCTTGAACAAATAAGGATGCTCAGGAAAAAGCTCCTACATGTTTTGTAGGCAATTGGCTGTTAAAGTGCATATCCTTGTGGGCTTTGTCATTCTCGGGCTCAGCACAGCCAGCAGTAGCTTAATGCTGTTCTCGAGGTAAGTCACCTCTCCATCTCTAACACAGAATACCTTCTTATCTACAGACTCTTTCTAGAGATCTGTGCACTGGTGCCAGCACAGAAGACAGCTTGAGAGGCTTTAATATTTTCAGATCCTGCTCCCTTAAGCCAGCTGCAGTGTGAAATGCAAACACAGACTGGGTTAACTGTGTGATCCCTATTTGCATATCTGGCACAGTGGTCAAGGACTGTGCTTCCAAGAACAGTATTATTTTCAGGCTTTGTCCCAGAGCTGTTCAGCATCCCTGAGCAGGTGGTGACACCACATTTATAACCTCCAATTAGTGTTAGCAGAAAACAGCGAGACCCACACAAATGCCCCAGAAAAGCAAAACAGAATGATTTGCTTCTAAAGTCCAGTGGGTCAGGGGGGGATTCCACTCCTCTTCTCTTGATGAGACCCCATGTGAAGAACTGTGTCCAGCTCTGGGGTCATCACCACAGGAAAGACATGGACCTCTTGGGGTAGGTCTGGAGGAGGGTCACAAAACTGATCAGAGGGAAAGACTGAGAGAGTTGGAATTGTTCAACCTGGGAAAGGGAAGGTTCTGGGGAGATCTTACTGCAGCACTTCAATACTTAAAAGGGGCCTTATAAGAGAGATGGAGAAAGACCCTTTTAGCAGGGCCTGTTGCAATCACATAGTGGTAGGTAGTGGGTTTAAGCTAAAACGTGGTAAATTTAGGCTAGTTTTAAGGAAGAAGATTTTCCCAATCAGAGTAATGAGACACTGGAACACGTTGCCCAGAGAAGTTGTGGGTGCCTCATCCCTGGAAGTGTCCAAGGTCAGGTTGATCTAGTTGTCCTGAGAAACTTGATCTAGTTGAAGATGTCCCTGATCATTGCAGGAGAGTTGGACAAGATGACCTTTAGGAGTCCCTTCCAACCCAAACAATTATATGATTATGTGATAATGTCTGGGCCTAGAAAGAAGCATAGCACAGGCTTGGCCCATTAAAATTACTTTCCTTTGATAACAAACAGAAAAGTCATTTGTGAATCTTCCCTGTCTTCTGACCAAATCACTAATACAATAAAAACTTGCTCACTTGAATAACAGTGGAAGAGCTCCAAGCTCCACATTTTTTTTCTGCTCTCACTATAATTAAAATAAAACATTTGATCTTCTTCTAGATAACAACTGGACTTGGATTTCTGCCATAGTTTGATTGGATTCTTGAAAAATTTTTATGTTGTACAGGTGAAAGTCTATATATGACAATCTTTCAAACTAATAGTGTAGACCTCTATGTTTGTACTAGATCGTGTCTTTTCTGCAGCTGAAATGACATGAAAAATGTCTGTGTAGAGAAAGCAGAATGAGCTGTCAGTCACCTGCTAGGCAGAGAAAGCCCACAGACCTGTGGGCCTGGACAATACTGTGTGAAGAAAGAAATATTAACTTCTGAGGGGAGCAGGAGGAACAGGTTCTATTTCACTGATGCATTTTCTGGTGCTGACTGATGTGCTAAGCTTAAGCACATAAACATCCCAGGCACAGGGAAGAGAGTCTAAACCATCCCTGTGAGATTGGCAGCTCTGTGCTTCCTCCCAGCCATCAAACTCTCCATCAGCCCCTGACACACAAGTTACTCCCTTCTTCCAACTCCCTCCAGGTGCTGACTAACCATGAGGTGCAGAAGATCTGCCAAGGCAGCTCCTGACACAGATAGTAGGTGCCAGGATACATCAACGGGTTTGAACAAATATTTTTAATGTCTCCAAACATTTCTGAAATTTTTTAATGCACTTGCACCACGATGTAGAAGAAATGTGTAATGTTATTCTGTGTTCTCTGTGTACCATCCAGGCTTGTCCTTCAGCAGATCTTTCATGCCACTAGCTGGTCTAACTGCATCTGAGGAGGTGAATGGGAGTTCCTGGCTCTCCTTGCTGTGGATTTTTTTAGATGACAGAATTACTCCAGCTTTGCATTTTCTTTAAGGTCAAAAGGTTTTCCTTTTCAGAGTCCTTTTGCCAGGGAACCTGTCACCCTGGTTTGAGGATTTTTCTGGGCCTTCTGAATTGTCTTTCAGATTGGAGTCAGAATTTTTACTTTCCTACACTTTTACTATGAACAAAAGCTTTGTTTTCCTAACTGTCCTTTGTTGGCTACATATTTTTTAGGTAGGATGAGAAAGTTGATTGACAGTTGTCTTGAGCAATGTGGTTTGGGAGGTGGGATTTCATCCTCCAATCCACAGGCACCTTTGGAAATGCATAAAATGGAGTTTTGTAAGTAAACTTGGGGCTTTTCCTGCTTGCTCACCACTGTGCCTGGTGAGGTTCTTTCGTGTCATGTTGCAGCAGGAACCTGTTGCTCTCTGCTCACAAATCTTTTGTTCTCCACCTACAAGAGAATTCCAACAGCCAAAACAAACCTAGACAGCTTAGGTTATCAGAAGAATCCTTTCCAAATACCTGCTGGGACTGAGGATGTAGTCCATGCTATAAAATGCTGGTGCAAAATGCTCACACAGTCCAGCTCTCTCACACCTAAATTAGCATGAACTGGTGGTTCCTTACAGGCCTCAGTTAACAGAGGAGACTCCTAGAAGCTGCCAAACAAAAGCTGTGCTGGAATTGTGGCTATGGATCCTCTGACATGTATTTAGGAGGGTTTTTTTGTGGGAAGAATCACATGAGAGAGAAGAATGACCAGGAGATGCCAGAGGGGAGCCAGAGCTGGAGAAATAATGAGTCATCATAAGTACTCTGCCAATTCTTTCTCTCCTTGCTCCTTTCTGACACAAAGGGAGCAAGTTCAGCACTCACAGCCCCCAGGAGAGCTGCATTCTGTAGTGGCAGTATTTCCCTCCAACACTGAACTTTTTATTCTGGAAAGGGGCACCTCCCTTATTGCCAGATTAAATGATGATTCTCTTCCAACTCTGAACCCTTTTCTGGAAGCTTAAAATATTTTCCTCTCATGAAGGGAGCAATAATGGCACTATTACATCTGACAGTCAAAACTCAAGTGAAGAACATAACCCATGATCTGGATCCCAGCTATCACTCTCTTAACTTTGGGGTTTTTTTAATTTATTTTGAAGCTCCTCAATCTATTGCTGACCTACCATTTCCCAGCAGGAGGCCATTAAGGGTCGAATTTATGCAACAGGAAGCAATCTTTTAATCTCTAGTCTGTCCTTTCAAGAGCAAATTAAAATTACTACTGATATGCCCCATGTTATCGTGATGAAACATTTAGGGACGTGGGCAGATAAGTATTTCACCAATAACTATGCAGTGAAATTGTTTGCTTAATAAATTCTGCTTCTTCTCAGTTGCTGCAACATCCAAACAAGTTAAGGCTAAAGAATAATTTAGTCTGATTTTGAAATATGCTGCACAATAAATAGCCTTAATTTACAAAAGGGCTGGAATTCAGAACCTTCTAGAAATTCGAGTGCTTTTAAGTTGTCCTACTTTTTCTTACTCAAAAGTCTGGAAGTGCATTTCCTCACAGATTTTCCTTGCATTGCTTTATTTGCAGTGGTTTTTTTCATGCTTCCTGTGCATCTGAAAGCCTGCCTTCTAGGCTACAACCTCTTTACTAAAACAAGAATAACATCTGAAAATGCCCTTTTCATGGTCCTTGCCCTTTATGTTCTATTTGTCTGCATCATTGGCAGTCGCTCACAATCTCTACTTGCAAATCTAAGGAGACAACGCTCATCCTGCACTCCCAACAAATGTGTAAATGAGTCCAGGAGTGATGCTGCAGGTTCTGCTCACACACAGGGGCTCTTCCAAGGTGCATAATGCAGCACCCTCTGGTCCAGAAGGCAAGAGTCACAATACTCAACCCCTCGGACCAACCTCCTGCACAACGTGGGGGCAAAGACCCAGCAGGTCACCACTCACCTACAAACTGAGAGCACGTGGCAGGGACACTGTGCCAGCGCCCCAAAAC
The DNA here is from genome assembly GCA_013397195.1 of Hylia prasina. NCBI lineage: Eukaryota > Metazoa > Chordata > Aves > Passeriformes > Sylviidae > Hylia > Hylia prasina. Next base: position 199,255 of record VYXD01013435.1, on the reverse strand, counting down.
TCCAAATTACTCCAAATTACTCCAGCTTTGCATTTTCTTTAAGGTCAAAAGGTTTTCCTTTTCAGAGTCCTTTTGCCAGGGAACCTGTCACCCTGGGTTTGAGGATTTTTCTAGGCCTTCTGAATTGTCTTTCAGATTGGAGTCAGAATTTTTACTTTCCCACACTTTTACTATGAACAAAAGCTTTGTTTTCCTAACTGTCCTTTGTCTTTGTTGGAACTGTGATCAGAACCACTGACAACAGCTCTGAGTTGAAGAGTTTAAGAGATTTTTTTGTTCCTTTCTTTTTTTTCTTTTAAAGATAAAGCGGAGCACGGACTTCTGTCATCTTTGTCTTGGACCACTGGTGACATTTCCCCAGTTTTCAGGTGCTAAAGGAGGGCAGCAGCTTTCCCTGCTCCTGGGCTGTGGAAATAGACTGTGGATCTGAAAGGAAAGTGGTCCCAGAGGAGAGTTTGCTGCCAAGGCTTTGCTGACCGGTGCAGGTACACCAACAGCTCCTGTCTGAATTCTGCAGGTGTCCTGCTAATATTCAGAGGTTGCCTGATTGCTTACTTTTGCCTCATTTATCCTCATTTAATGTTGAAAGTACTTTATCTCTATTTAACGTAATTCACAGTCTCTCTAACTTGACAGTGGTAATAGACACTCACCTGGCTAATCTTCATATAAAACACCCAGTTTAGATTTTATTTAATTTCCATTAGTTCAAATGTTTTTAAGAAACCTGAAGGAAACTTCCTCTAAAATGCCCTTGTGAAAGATAAAATGTCATTTTTGAAAGATAAACTCTCCTTTTTTTAAATTTTCAAACATCCTACGTAACTCACATGTCATCCAATATAAATATGATACTGGAATAAACATAGAACAAAACTTAAAAGTAAGCTAGGCAATAAGGTTTGCAACATAGAAAACATTTTTATATTTGCAAAAATAAAAGGAAAAAAAGAAAAATGAACTTCTGAAATTTCCTTTGAGAAATTGCATTAAAATCTGATCATCTTCACTTTTAAACTTGCTGTGAATAATGTCAGCTCTAGGTCAGATTTGCAGGAGTCACCCCCACTCTCTCTCCTCTCCTCTGCCAACTGTTTCCCTTCCTTTCTTGGATTCCACAACAGAGCTGGTATTTCTCTTATCTCTGCCAGCCTTTCCCACACCTAACACATAATTTCCTCCCCTAACTCCCCCAGTCACCAGCTCCTGGTAGTGCATGTACTCTCCAAGTAATAGTTCGTGCTGATCTTGGCAAGCCATGTTGCTCTTCTGGCTCCTTTGAGTGCTCTCCAGAGCAAAACTGGGTGCAAAGCAACCAGGTTTGTACCAAAGCACTTTCCTATATTCTCTTTCCTATGCCCCGTGTTGCTGTAAAAAACAGTCTGTGAAATGCTAAGTTATTCTCTGTTATTTCAATAGTGGCCATGAAGTTTATTTAGTTTTATAGAAGAAAACAAGTGTTTTAACGGGCATTTTCTCTTTTGAAACTGGCTTCAATTTCATAGTACCATTTTTCTCTAATTCACTCCCTAAATTATTAGGAGATCACAAAGCAACGCATCAAACCTTCTCCACATCTTTACTGGAAGCATTTTTTTCAGGAGACCTATAAAAATGAAGCAGAAAAGAAACAATAGCTTTGTTTTCCTAACTGTCCCTCGTTGTTTACATATTTTTAGGTAGGAGGAGAAAGTTGATTGACAGTTGTCTTGACCAGTGTGGTTTGGGAGGTGGGATTTCATCCTCCAACCCACAGGCACCTTTGGAAATGGATAAAGTTGAGTTTTTTATAAATAAACTTGGGCTTTTCCTGCTTTGCTCATTGCCATATCCTTGTGAAGTTCTTTCACATCGGGGGTCACCAGATGTTGCTGCAAGGGTGCTCTACTCTAACTAGCTTTTTCCTGTAAAAAAGAAGAGATGAGAAAGGTTTGCTACATGCACAAGTGTCTTGAAGGAGAAACTTCACAAAAGCTTTGCATCCACAGGTTAACTCTCACTAGTTGTTTAAGCCTGCACATTTGGCAGATACAAATTGAGAATTTAAGCCATTTCCTCTTGTTTGTCCTCAGCCTTCAAGATGACCCAACTGGAGTAAAAAAACATAATAGCATAAATGTGTATAAAACAAGGAGCAAAGGGTAAAGAAAATTATTTCCTTCACACCTCCAGGGCAGTCCCTAATAATTCACATAGCAATGAAGCAGTACAGCCCTGTACACACTGCTTCAGACAACCTGTGGGGCTTGAGGTATGGAGCAAAACAGAGAAGGGTTTGGAGGTGCAAAAAAAGTCTCCAGCAAGATATTTTGGTTTCTGACATTCCTCATCTTCTAAGATAAGCACTGAACCACTTTTTGCCTGTCAAATGCTGACCATTTTACACACAGTCACTGTCAATCAGCAGGACTGATCGTGATCTACAATCAGTATTTTATTGTAGATCAATCATCACTGGAGATTTCATTTATTTGCGTTCAGTTAATCATTTTAACGTGAAAAGTGATCTCATTTACAAGAAGATATGTGGAGCCTGCTTGGGTAGGTGAGGTGATCAACTTCTCTAGAAGCAGGGAGAAATCAAGGGAAACACCAGAATCTGTTTGGGTAGATTATATTCATCCTCTGACTCCAGTAAGAACTCTGTTTCATCCATGACCTGATTTCTGTATCAATAAATATATTTAATATTTTACTCTTTTATTTTTAAAAGTCTTTTGAGAAAAAAAAATAATGAGGACATTATTTTTGCTGTCTTTATGGAGTTACTTGGGAATTAACTTATTATGGCAGTATTTCATTTGCCAGAATTCTTTTTTTTAGGTATTTTATAATTTCTCTGCCTGATTGGTCAGGGAATACAGCTCAGACTTAAGTATAACATAAGAAATCACTGAGGAAGCAGAATTTTAAATGTAATCAGGTTCTTTTACCCCATAAAATCAAGAATTTTTTTACATACTTTTTTTTTTCAACAGTTAAAGTAATTATCTCCACAAAGTGATCTGGACCCATGCAACCTAGTCTTCTGAAGTGATTAATTTAAACCTCCCCCACTTCTCACAGCTGACAGAGACTCAGCCTAAAGGAGTTGTGGCCACGTAAGGTAATTAAAACAACAACACAAGATGACTATTGCTGTAAAAACAGATCTTTAAAGTGTGATGAGGAGTCCTCAAGTTAACATAGGTGTCCTTACCACAGGGGAAATGATTAGCTGATTACTTCTTTGGCTATTTCTCTGCATTATGCAATGCCCAGTTAGAACAGATAAACTAGGATTGCTTAGCAGCTGGAATTATTTAACCTATGGGATTTATTGCCTTTGCAAAATGAAGTCAGTTCTCTGGAAGGAACACGCAGTTACTTAGAAATACATGTGAAATATTTAGAGTGAAGTAATTCATCTGGAATGGTGAACATTTAATTTCTGTAATTTAGTCCTAGGTCTGTAACTGTACTTTTTTTCACAAGCAATTTCAGGAATTATTTTATTTGACTAGCAATATGGAATAAAAACCTGAGAATGTTGGAAAGAGGCTGGTGCTGAAGCACAACTGGAACAGCTGTGACCTGCCCCACCAGGAGAGCATGCCAGGAACAGTACTGGCTCCAGAGGAGCAACACTGGAGAACCAGCCCGGGAAATTGTTATGAAGAGCAAAATCAGTGGGCACATACAAAATATTTTATTCATTTGTGCTCTACAGCTCTCTGCATTCAAAATTTTGGTCCTCCAGCTAACCTTCTAAATTCTGCAGATATCCACATTTTTTCCTCCAAAGACCTAAGTGAATAAAGATCTTTCAAACATGGCCAGAAGTAAACAAACATCTTTCTCATAACCACCCTGGTGAGATTTACTAAGTTGTCATTCTTTCATGCCTCATAATCATCTAGACACTGGCATTTTTAGAGCACATAGAAGAGAAAGCCTTGCACACAAAAGGGCTACGGGAGATGGGAGATGAATCAGATGCTGGATCTGACTGTAAAGCTGGTTTCTTTTCTTTTGAAGAGGCAGAAATTCAGATGGCAGATACTTAAATGTTCCCTGCTGCAGGTTCCTGGAATCCAGTTCTCTCTCTCTTTTTTTTTTTGGAATATAGTTATGTTTAATAACATCTTTCTCTTTCAATGAATACTGAATTATTGAATAATTTCAACAAGAAAAATTGGAAGACATAGGCTGTATCGTGAGGCTAATGTTTAAGAGGATTGTGTGCCTTTACAATATCTCAGCAGAGGGAAGAACTGACTCTGGGTCTTCACATCTATGCAAGAGCTGTAACCACTGAGCTGATGGCTCAAACAGTAGGAACAATAATTATTTAGCACAGAGTTCCTGCAAGGAAGATCCTAGAGGGGGATTCCTTGCCGGAATGACAGGCCAGAACTCTGCTAAGACTGAACTGTGTCCTGCTGGCCTGCTTGAAGACTGCTTTTTGCTGGCCACCTGAACTGTCAGCTATGATAGATACTAGCTGTTGGCAAATAACCTTGATGAGGCTGAATAAGTATGCCTGGATTTTTTTTATTATTTTTTTTTTTCTTTTGGTGAATCATCTTCAGCTAATAATGAGGATTTTTGAACATAGCTGAATATTTCCTGTACACTTCTAAGCTTCTGCTGGCACCCAGACAAGGATGCATCACGGAATTGGCACCCTGCTCCTGGCAGGAGGCTGGGACATGTAGGCTCCCACAACATCAACAACCAAGAGTGCTCCAACACTTGCTTGGCCCATGGCCACAACATGGCTTTGCCATATCTAAAGCAGCTTCTAAATGTTCCCAGATTCTTTTTCCTGGGGAGCAGAAATCTGGTGGTGACACTGGAAGGCAAGTGTCTTGGGTTATGGAACCAAAAATGTGTATTCTATTTTCATCTGCTGAAAGCAGTTGGGGAAATGTTTTCTTGTTACTCTGGGGGAGGGGGGCAGACCCTTTCTGATAAGGGCTCAGCTGATAAAACTGGGTGGGGCACTGTTCCTTATCTCTTTCACCTCCCATCCTCCCTCCAGGGATATCTTCTGCTCATGGGCCATTGAGGCTCAGCAATGACAGGACACATTTACATCATCCCAGTGTGAGATGCTGCACCCAGTGCTGGGGGCTCCAGGGTCCCTGCCCAGATAAAAACTGGGACTCAGAACACCAGGGATCCTGTTTTCCACTGGATTCCAGAGGAGGATCGGCCCCATCTCAGCATCACTGGACCCTTCTTCAACAGGATCATCTCTGCTCCAACAGAACCCAACGGGATCATCTCTGCTCCAACAGAACCAACGGGATCATCTCTGCTCCAACAGAGCCCAACGGGATCATCTCTGCTCCAACAGAACCAACGGGATCATCTCTGCTCCAGCAGAACCACATCTGTCTCTCCAGGACTGCTCCCAAACACCCTGACTGACCAACAGGGTGTCAGGTCATGTCCCTGACTCTGTCAGGGTTTTCTGGGCTTTTTGTTTGTTTGCTTGCCTTTTTGTACTATTACATTTGTATTTTCAATATTCCCAGTAAAAGAACTGTTATTCCTATTCCCAAATCTTTGCCTGAAAGCCCTTAATTGCAAAATTATAATAATCTGGAGGGAGGGGCATTTACATTCTCCATTCCAAGGAAACTCCAGCTTTCCCTAGCAGATACCTGTCTTCTAAACCAAGACAGCAAGGCTCCCACAGGATTCTGTATGTCAGCCTGTCACAAGGCCCTTCACACAGAAGTATTTCTTTTTTGTCTTAAGCTTTTTACAGCTTGAAACAATGTTTTCTATCAGTTCAGGTAGAATATCCTTGTAGATGTTTATTTATCCGTTCAGTCCAACCATGAGATCTGTGGCTAAATGCTACAGGCAAAAAGGAGATTGAAGTAGCATGCACAGAGATGCAGCTAATACCTCTAAGCAAATGTCATGTTCACAGTACTCATGGTGAAATGGCATTAGCCAGAGCAGGGTCTTTTCTCTCGTGTCTTCCCAATCATTCACTGTTCCTTTCTAACCTGATATTCTTCCTACCCTCTCATTCTCTCCATTAGTGACTCTGTAGCTAGGCAGGGACTTTTCATTGAACAGGCACACACTTGGCACAATATCTTCAGGTGGGATATTTACAGGCAAAATTAGATTTAAAAGACGTTTTCTTACTCTAATGAAACATTTCCTTCTCTTACTTCATTCAAAACAATCATTCAAGAGGTTGAAGTGAAGAGGGAGCAAGGAAATGTCCCCCCATCTTTGGGGGGATTCCTTGAGATACTCAGTGTAGTTAGTCAGAAAGTCAATGGTGCATGAAACAAAGAAAATGTAGCTTACATCTGGGAAAAGTCTCAGACAGAAACTCAAGTGGTACGGAAGATATTTATCCAATTCAAAAGAAATCAAAATGGTTCAAAACAGTTCCTTGCCTTATTAAGCCGCTGAGTCACTAATTTCCTCATCAGCAGAAAAGCAGCTCCTGCGTAAAGGATGGCAGTGAAATCAGAAAATTTGCTAAAAAGGGAGATCACTACCACTGTTTCACTAAGGATATGGTAAGATCTTCAGGAGGATTTTTCAGCTGAACAGTGCTAATTTGTAGCTGGTAAGGATCTTTTCACAGCAATATTGTGACAGGAGTCGATGTGAGCTCTCACAGACACTGAGCTGTGATTTTTAAAGCAGCTAAGCCTTGTTGGGTGCATGTATTGCAGCCTAACAATGCTGTACCTTGCTAAATGATAGGCAGAATTGGTCACTCACTGTATGGCATTAACAGCTCACGATCAATGCTCTTGGTAAATTTTCATGAAATTTATGAAATATTTATTTCTTCAGAGTACCTGCATATGAGAAAAATAGCCATCACTTGAAAAGAGGAATTTAATTTGCCTGGACAAAAATAAACTCAAAGGCTCTGGGAGCTCTGAAGATAAACTCCTTGGTATTTCTTACAGGCCAGAAGAAGAAGAAGAAGAGGAAAAAAATCTGCCTTGGTATAATTAGAATCTTGCTTTTTGATCCCCATTTTCAAGCTGCTGTTTTTCAGGACCCAGTGAGTTTGGGCCCGTGTGCAAGCAGAGAGCTGTGGATGTTGTAGGGAAGGGATTTTGGAGAGTGCAAAGCAGGGTTGGGAGTGGGGGTACTGCAGCAGCTGGGGCCAGTGATGGCCATGCTTATCGAGGTGGGAAACAGCACATTTCAGAGTTCCCTCTGTGGAAGGGCAGAATGCAGCCCAGCCCAGAGCTCTGGGAGGTTTCCAAGTCCTTGCAGGCTGATAGGGAAGTACAACACATAAAGTGTGTGTCTAGCTCAGGGACAGGACAGCTGAATCCTTCTGAGGTTCTTGCTGTGTTATAATACACAAGCTGGGTCTCACAGAAAACCAGCTTTCCTGAAAGATGATGCAATTTGTACTCTGAAGCAGTTCAGCATTTAGGAAGAATCATCTCTGATTTTAATGAGCAATGATATAAATCTACTTTTTTATTAATTTTCAAATTGAGTTATATTTTGTATTTTTGAGAACTCCTTAGTCAACCTTATTAACTATAATATTTCTGTTTTCCAGTAGTTAGTGAGATGAGTCTCACGTCATTGTGGGATAGGTCAGCTCTGTGTAGCCTGAAACCAGAATGGAATAAAAAGGGGAAATAAATGGGGTAATGTCTGCTCCATAGTGTAAATTCAGACTGTGTAGTTGTCCTGCAATGCCACATGATTCTCTGACCAAATCCAGCCCAGCATGATCCAAATCTGGTTTCTAATAATCACTTACTCAGCTCAGTCTGCTGCTAAATCCCTGTGAAAGAAATGGTACCACAAGGGCTGAGATTCACACCACTGTGACAGCAGGGAATGGGAAATCTGATGGACATCAATGTTTTAAAAGTGAATTTATCCCGCCTCTGAGCCATTAAAATGTTTTCTCAAAAACAATTCCAGGCAATAGTGATTTCACGGACAGAAATGTTCTGTTTATTGAGGCTCTACCTTATAACTTTTTGAGGGGAAAAAAAAGAAAATGGACAGTCCTCAGGACAATTCAAAGGACTTTTTCAACTTGAGAAGAAATCCTTGTAATGGTAACTAAAGAGTTACTTTAGCATTTTTCCTTGTTGTGTTTTTAAGAACATTTCCTGGTTTAACTGTCGTTACTAACTGGTTTTCATTTTTTTTTTACCAAATGTGTGGGAAGAATTGTAAAGTACTCTCTATGAATAGTAAAAGGCAGTAAAAAAGAGCTGAGTTACAGACTGAGTTAAAGACTGCAAAGCAAAATTGTAGGGAAGCAAACTAGTGGAGCAAAGCTAGCACGATTTTCTGAAAGATGCTGTCATCATACTTAGTTCCAACAGGGCATGCCTGAAATTAAAACTGATGAAGCAAATGGAAATGTAGAATTAGCTAAGAATGTTTTAAACCCAAATTCTATGACATTCCCAAGACTGTCAGTAAGAGTATTGCCTTGAAAAAGACTGGAGAGTTAGACTTTTGGCTGATAAGAACATGTGGGATGCTCCTGGGTTAGTTTTACAGAACATCATAAAATGGTGGGCAGTAAAACTAGCAGTGCATAATAACAGCTAACAGCAAACACTCTGTAAGCCAATCTTTCTGTTTTAACTTTAGAGGAAATTGTCATTTCAAAAGTGAAGGCAATATCTATGTTTCTTCCAAATACCTCCAACCAGACAATACTGTCACCCTGATTTTGAGGATTTTTCTGGGCCTTCTGATTTGTCTTTCACATTGGAGTCAGAATTTTTACTTTCCCACACTTTTACTATAAGCAATAACTTTGTTTTCCTGACTGCCCTTCGTTGTTTACATATTTTTAGGTAGGAGGAGAAAGTTGATTGACAGTTGTCTTGAGCAATGTGGTTTGGGAGGTGGGATTTCATCCTCCAATCCACAGGCACCTTTGGAAATGTATAAAATTGAGTTTTGTAAATAAACTCGGGGCTTTTCCTGCTTTGCTCATCACTGTGCCCTGATGAAGTTCTTTCGTGCTGTAACACAGTATTTTATGTAGTAAACTAAACGGGAGACAAGAGCTTCTTTCATGCTACAGTATGATAATAAACCTGAGTTTGAAAAAATAAATGCTTAGTCCTGAGATTATGATTTAGCAGGAATAGCCTATTGCCCACATTTAGCTTTCTAGAACCACTTTATGTGGTTAGAAAAATGAATACAAGGGAATTCATGTATACACTCTTACATTTCTTGGTATAATTTGTGTTCCATACATCTGTCTTTTAGGTGACAAACTTTAGGGACCGGGTCTTTTACAAAACATCAAATAAGCTGTTCATCTAAGTAAAAAAGAAGAGTATTGTGCAACAAGAAAAACTGCTGATCAGAATGAACCTTGGAAAATAGCACGACTGTTTATGCAGCTTGTAAAAAGTTGGTGAGATTTCATTTTTTGAAACAGTTTTGAGGTACAGAAATGGGTCAGTGTATGAGAATGATGGCTTAAGTTTTAGCTTTCATGTTTTTCAGGCTCTGTGCTGCCCAGGGGTGCAGTTCTGAGCTCACATTCTGTGTCACTCAGCTCTGCACAGAGTAGGGAGACAAAACAAATCCTTTTCCTGCTGGAGACCAAGGACAGCGAGTACAACTTTCACACCCAAAAGCACAAACAAGGGTGGACTGAAGAGAGAAAACAAGAAGGATGAGACCTCAAAACCTGAAGCTGTAACTGGGCAATTAAACCCCAATATGCAAATGGACCCAAACTTCTAAAGTGTGAGACCTCGTGACTGTTTGTCCATTTTTGTGACCATTTTGGGTCCACCCTGGGTGTAGCCCTGGTCAGGCTCTTGTCCTGCCCAAGATGTACCTTAAAGGCCTTTTAATAAATCTCTGCTTTATTCTCCAGCTCTGCCCAGTCCCTGCTCCAGCTCAGCATTCCCAAGGCATCAAGAAGAATACCACTGGTGTCTGTCTATGTTGAATATTGCTGCTTTCCATTATTCTAGATTTCAAACCTTTGTGTTTAAAGAGAAAGAATCCAAATATTTAATCTGGAACATGCGGAATGGAAAAATTGTATGTACGAAGAAAACAAAATATAAAATAAATTTGCATTGACGTATAAAACATTTGGCTAAACAAACTGAAAGTATGTTCATCTTTCTCTTTGCAGATGGCCCAGCCTTGCCTTGCTTGTGCTGTGGTCTAGTGCTAAAACCAGCTGCCTGTTTGAGAGCTGATTTTCTTGGATGAGGTACCAGAATTACCCAAACTGCAGTTTGCCTGCTGTCCCAGCCTTTCTGTTCTGTTTTAGGCAAATTAGTTATGTCCTTTATTGTGGGATTCCTCCTTTCAGGAGCCCCTGCTTAGGGTTTTTTTCTTTCCTCACGAAGTCCTGTACCAGGGTTAAGAAGATGAGTGGAACTTGCAGCTTTGGTCTTTAGAAATGTTTATGCTCTTTCTTGTCTCAAGTTCTGCACGCCACCAACACCTGGCTCAACGTGCTGAAAAACAGCTCAACAAGTCACAGGACAGAAGATTCCAAGGTCTTTTAAAGGTTTCTAGTCCAATTAACTCTTAAAATGTACTGTATTTACAGTTTTGCGCCAATAATCATGACCCATTCTAAACACATTGTATTTGATACAGAATTTCTGTATCAAACCCATTTTTACCAATGTCTCTGTGCCAGGTCACAACAGAAGATGGAGCAGAAGAAGATGAGACACTGCCCAAAATTCTCCATCTTGCTCTCATCTACCTCCATTCTAAAAACCCAAAACTACAAATTTTCACCCTGTGACAAACTAAACTACTATATATTTCAAATCTCTGTTGTTTTTAATTCATTTCTAAGCGTTGGGAGTTTTTCCCATGGACTAAGGTCAAAGGCAATGCTTTCCTGGGGTCCCAGCCGGGGGCTCGGACCCCCCAGGGCAGCTCCAGGGATTTTCCCCCTGCCCTGGACTCCAACACTTTATGATCCAACTTACAAGCAATTTTCACTAACTTTGTGAAATGTCTAGCTATACTACAGGACATGACTTCTCTTTCCTGCTCTGCACAAGGATCATGAAAGGACCTCCCTCGTTCACAGGTCATTGTGAGTGGAACTGTGACTGTGCCTTGAGGCTTGGCCACGTGCTGGGTACTGAGATGTCCCCAGTTTTCCTGTTCGTTTCCTAGCTCACGTGTCAAGAAAATGCAGCATCACAATGTTTTTAAAGTCGTGCAGGCCAGCAGCAGCCTTGGTGCTTTCATGCAAGGCTGAGACTGGGCTGGCAGCTCCAGGCTGAAAGCCCTGGCAGTGCAACACAGAGATGGATCATGTTGGTCTGCAGGGATCTGGGCAGCTGCAGAAACTGAAACACTTTCTTTATGTTCACTCATCCACTCAGCTTTAGCCCCAGTGCCTCAGATGAAGGGCACCTCTCTGTAGATTAAGCATCTCTGATAAATGTTCGCCCTGAAAGGACTCGCAGGCCTTGCAGTTCTCCCAAAGATAACACTGGGATTTGCCTGTATTTCTTTGTGACTTCTCAGTCAAATCAACACACCAACTTTTCATCTACCAGGCTCCCAAAACTTTTCATTGATATGAAAATTATATATGTGCAGGGTAGATATGAAATCTCTGACTTGGATTTGTCAAAGCATTACAAAAGAAACAAACTTTAAGAAATATCAGTCTGTGTGAGACTGGCTGTTTAGTGAGAACATACTCCTCCACACATTTTGTAGGGCAGAAAGGAACAAAGCATTTTGTTTCTTTATGTTCAGAACTTTTTGGTTAGACTTGATTACTCTCATACTTCTACTAAAAATGATACATTCAAGAGGCAATTCAATCTTATAAAAACAATATTTCATTAAAACTTGATATTTATAATTTTAATTTTGTTCCAGACCAGCAGTAAAAGAAAATATTTGGAACTTGGAGGTTGCCTAAAGGACTGAAATTTGGGGTTATAACAAGCAGCACTGCTTACCAGGCCTGAATTCCACACATATTGAGTGCCGTTATTGCTTCCAAACCAGCTCCTTACTGTGGTGGCTTCTCCAGGAGAAATTCCATCAGTGCGTGGTTTACTCACACATTGGTCATTCTCAACCCTCAGTGCCTTTGTGAACCTCCCTGCTGTTTCACTAGCATGACTGGATCCACGTGAACCCAGATCTCTGCCCTTTCCCAGAATCTGCTGCCGGACCACCCTGTCACAGCTCTCTGATTCAGCTGGTGCAGGGAACCAACCCCAGAACCATTTCACAACACGTAAGGTGTATGTGTCTCCCCACATTACTCCTCACCTACGCCAGCCACTAACCAAACATTAGGTGTGACAGAAGACACCTTGTCAGCCATGGGTAAACGTGTTAGATCATTCACCTTCCTTGTCTTTGCTGTAGGATTATAGCTGTCCTCTTTCTTCAGTAGTCAGTGGGAGAATTTAAGACTTAGAAACTGATCGTTCTCCTCGCAGATTTCCAAAATAAACGAAATCTTGAGCAACATATTTTCTTGGTTTAGAAGACAGGTATCTGCTAGGAAAAGCTGGAGTTTCCTTGGAATGGAGAATGTAAACCCCCTCCCTCCAAATTATTATAATTTTGAAATTAAGGGCTTTCAGGCAAAGATTTGGGAACAGGAATAACAGTTCTTTTACTAGGAATATTAAAAATACAAATGTAATAGTACAAAAAGACAAGCAAACAAACAAATAAAAAGCCTAGAAAACACTGACAGAGTCAGGGACACAACCTGACACCCTGTTGGTCAGTCAGAGTGTTTGGAAGCTCCTGGAGAAACAGATGTGGTTCTGTTGGAGCAGAGATGATCCCGTTGGGTTCTGTTGGAGCAGAGATGATCCTGTTGGTTCTGTTGGAGCAGAGATGATCCCGTTTGTTCTGTTGGAGCAGAGATGATCCCGTTGGTTCTGCTGGAGCAGAGATGATCCCGTTGGCTCTGTTGGAGCAGAGATGATCCCGTTGGGTTCTGTTGGAGCAGAGATGATCC
>VYXD01013435.1:129152-186209 GCA_013397195.1 Hylia prasina | reverse complement strand
TCTAACAACTTAATTGTCTTTTTTGTGTTAAAATTTAAAAAAAAAAAAAAAAAAAAAAGCCAGTTGTATTGCAGTCTATGCCAAAAATGTTAGCAAAAAGTCAAGGAGTCAGCAGGAGAAACCTTGTTGGATGATGACAGGGACCAATTCACTGCAGCAGTACCTCCATTAGCTAAAAGGACTGATCTTGTGGGTGCCATGGCAGAGACCTTGAGGGCTGCCACGTGCTCATCTCAGCCCCATTTCTGAGATTTAGTGACACAGCGGTGGAGTCAGACACAAGCACAGAGAGACTAAAAATAACCACTACCTGAGGACAAAAGTAAGAGATTAAAACCAGCCTTTTTATCCTGGTTGATCTTTCAGAAATATGTAAAGGTAATTGCATCATTAAGGACAGAACGGTAATGGTTTTATTCGGTTTGCCTCCTAATTGGATGAGAGGCACATAGGAAACTCAGTTTCAGTCCCACCTTTCCCCCTGACACTGTCACCCTTACTTTATACAGCACTGTAAAGCCTCTTGATGTGGTATTTCTCCCCTAACTGAGCTGACAGACCTGTCTGCCCTTGCTACCCTCACAGTCTGCCTCCATCAACTCTCTTTCCTGTGTGCAAATACCTGTCTGTGGCACAAGGCATCAGTTGAGTTTTAGTTCTCATGAAGAGGACAAACAATAGCACTCAGATCTTTGAAAACCCGCATTTTTTAAGTCAGCTCCGTTCAGTTCAGGACTGCTGCTTAGATGGACTGGAAATTTCAACTTTCTTCAAAGAATCTGTTCTTTGTGTCCCAGCCTCGGACCACAAGCTCGTTCCATACTGTGCATCAAGTCAGCTTTGAGATCAAAAATATTCTGGTCTGGGGTCTTTCTTGAACTTGAAGTAGCAAGTGAAAGGCTGTGCACTGCAGGAATCCAAACTATTCAGTATGTCAACACTTTGAAGAGCCACGTGTGCGTCATGTTCCTGTTTGCAAGCTAATTAGATTGCTTGTTTTGAAAGATGGATTAATAAATTAATCACAGGGTGCGGTAGATGTGTTTTTTCTTGGCATTCTGAGACAGATTTAATATAAAGTGTTTTATTTTTTTTTTCTGTGTATGATTCACTTTAGAACTCAAAAACATGTAAAACAGAAATGTGAAAATGATAACTGTGTTAAAAAAATGAATGTTATAATCACAGCCATCTTTGGCACAGCAAGTTTTCATTTATGTTATCTGGAACTGTAGGTAGTACCAGCAACCATGGAAAAAGGGAATGATATGGGAGCTTTCTTGTTAAGAAATCAAAAGTTGAATGGAAAAGGGTGTGGTTTTGATTGCACAAAATGTCAGACAGGTTTCTGGTTTGCAAATCTGAAAACAGGAGTAGTTCACATTTTGATGCTTTCTCAAAGTGCAGCATTTACGGAATTTAGGTTTTTTTTCTTTATTCAAAGCTGTTAAATTCTGGCAATTCCTAATATTGCAAAATTGACAGCCTCAAATTTACATTCAAAAGCAGAAGGCAGCAGAGACTGGGATCTGGTCACCAAGTCAGGCATTTATATGTGCTTTTCACTTTTCACTTATTTTTCTGTTTTTTCAGCTTCCCCATTCTAAACAACTGCCCACCTAAGGGGTAGAATTATGCACCTCCTTTTCATGGTGATCCAACCTGCTGAGCATTGTGTGGTGAGATCCTGGCCCTTGCCAAGTGCTGTGATTCTGAGCAGGACATTTAGCATGAACTGTGAACCACCTGGTCTTTAACCACTTTGAAAATGAGAGCTAGAGCCAGATTTTCAAGGGTATTTACCTTAATAAATAAAGATAGATATAAATGTCCAACGACAGAGATAAGGTGCCCCAGACAGTTTTTTAAAAGCTGCTGGGAAATTCTTGCAAACTGTATCAACAGGGATTAGAAAGCCGTGCACTTATTAAAATCACACAAATCAAACCTTTGCAAATGCAATCTTTGCTTCCTGATCCCTTCTGTTTTCACCTTCACTTATACAAGTAGTCCCTGTGCAGATGCAGGATTATGCAGTTCCTTCACCAACAACCTCCTTTTCATTCTTCTGCATTGCTGAAACTGAAGAAATGTAAGAGACCAAAGTACAGACTGCAAAATCTGTGTTAGTAGTAAAGTGGACACTGTACACCCCAAACATATCCCATAAGGTCAAACACTGAGTCCCACACTTGTTGATTAGGAAAACAAGAACTTTTCTTGAATATTGGCGAACTACTGAATATAAATTTAGCAGAAATAACACACAGGAGGACTGAGTCCTAATTGCGTTTCAGAACATGACTATACAAGTGTCTGAAAGAAACATTATCAAACCACAGTGATTGAACAGTATCAATAATCCATACCACTGCTAGGTGTGGATTTAGTTATGCATTGCAATTTCTCTTCACACCTGCTTTGTTTGAAAGCAATAAAATAGAGAAAGCTGTCACAGTCATCCACTTCTAAAAACCCCGAAGTCATGCTTTAGTGTGTTTTATGGAGCTCTCACAGCTGCTGAGATTTACTGCATTGGCTGGAAAACAAAGTTGTCATGATTTTACGTTTTCAGTTGTCTGATGGTGAAAAACAACATCCTTTTAGGATGTTGCCAAGTAGAGTGATGCATTTCAAAACTCTATTAATGCCACCTGCAAGTCCAGAGAGCTGATTTTTTACATTTCTTTTGCTTTTTGTATATTAGCTAGTGTGTGATAGTGCTGCAATATGACCACATGACCACCAAGTTTACAGCGTAGCACTCAAAGAACATAAATCAACATTGGTGCTTGGAATAAAACAGGCAGCTTTTATCACAGGCACACTGTACAGAGCAGACAGGGGGATGGATTTGCTGGAAGGGGAAGAGAAGGAGGGCTCTGTCAGCAGCCTCAGCATCCCACCAGGCCAGATCATGTGGTGGGAGCCCCCTGCTCGCTCCTGCTCTCCTTCTCCCCACTGCCACTTCCCCATCCCCATCCCCAGTGATGCCCCCAGGGCTGAGTCCCTCCTCAGACCCTGCTCCTCTTGCTCTGAGCCCCTCAGGCCCTGGCAGTGAGCTCCCCTAGCTCTGCACAGTGCTGGGACTGATGTCCTCCCCGGATCAAGGCGATGCTTCCAGCGCAGGCCGTGACTTGCACAGGGAACAGGGATTTCCCCAGGCCATGGCAATCCTCAGTGGCCTGGGTGCCCAGAAGGGTGGGAGGACTCAGTTGTAGCCTCAGTTTTGCTGTCCTCAGAAAACTTATTTGCATTTCCAGCACTGCACTACTCTTCTCTTGAGACAGTCACTCACAGTCACAGGAAAACTCGGAGTGAAAGGGGCTCAGAGCATCTGGCTCATAAGCACAGAGAACACGGTCAGGTCCTGTGGCTCCTGGTTTTTTTGAAGAACACAGTCCAGGCAGAGGCTTTTCAAGAGGGCAAAGCAGAAGGAAGAGCACTGAGTCAAAAAAGGCCCTTCCCTCCTTCTTCCAGCCCAGGATTCCTTAGCCAAGGAATGATCATTGCTGCACAACTTGAAAAAATGTCTCTTGTGATTAGGAGGGAGCATGCAAGAGATGGGACAGTTTTATTTTCCTCCGATTTACCTTTCTCAAGTGCTTAAGGTATGTCCTACATCTTTTCTCTCCAGAAAGCCATTTGAACTGTTTGTCAGTTTGGCTTTTTCACAGAGCTGAGGGTTTCAGCAATAAATAGTTTGAGGGCATTTTGAGGCTCTGAGCTCTGGCACCTCACCCTCTGCAGCTGAGACTCAGCACACTCCTCCCTAACACTTCATGGGATGAAATCAGAAAGCTATTTTGAGAAATCAGATTTCTCAAAACTGAGAAAAAAATAAAACCTCAAACTTAAATGCCAGTGAGTGCTCACTGTCATATTTAAAGCGCAGTTCTGTCTGTTTGGGGTAGAAAAACTGTGGATGTCTGTGAGGCAATAAAGAGTCGGACAATTCTCTGTCAGCTCTATTGCAATAGTTTTGCAAAGAGTTTCTTTTCTGTGTATCTGGAGTTCAAGAGCAGCTTTCCATCTGCATTACTGCAGAGTACAGTCTGTAATCCTTTTTCAGTCTCATATGCAATTAAAAAAATAGAAAATTGGAAAACAAAAATGAGGCAAGCACTACTTCAGTAACCCATTTGCTTTTTAGTGTCTGTGGCTTCAAAAAGTTCTGTGATCATTAGAACTTATGAGATTCATACTGTACAGTTTTGTTTAGGTTAATTCACACTAGAAGGGTGCAAAATTGCTCTTATGAAACCAGTTAAGGAACTCATTTTAATTGCCATTGCCAAAGGGGCACTTAGGTGTCTACTAATGTATAATATATTGGAAAGAAGAGTATTCAAACTATCAGATTAATTTAAACCACACTAAATTCGTCCTTCAAGATAAACTGGTTCCCTAACTGTCTGAATATTGTTTTAGATTTTAAAAGAAGTCTTGACAAAGGTGGAAGGAACAAATCCTAATAAAACCTAATCAAGGAAATGCCTTTAATATTAAAACAGGTGTTTCCCAGTGTTTTTGTAGAATAGGCTTCATAGTTCTAATCCTATTTGAAGACGTACTGGAGTAAAGCAATGAGTCAGCTGCCCCACCAGATCAAGCCATCACATCCAGCAACTCCCTGGGCACTGAAATAGAGACTGGAAGCTTTTTGTTTAGCCTTCATTTGCTCGCACCCACTGACGAGCACTGGTGAAGCAGATCTCAGGTAAAGCAGGTGCATGTGCTGCTGCAGGGGAACGCTGTGCTGTGCAAGATCACATTTCTGCACTTAAAAGGAGGTTACTGAAGTATTTGGATTCACTCCATCCCTAAATTCTTGTTGAAACCGTGGCAGAGTGGAAATTGTACAGGCTCCTTGTGCTCCAGTGCAGCAGCCTGGATCCATGAGAGAGCAGAAAATGCCATTTGTCATCACAGTTTCTCTCATTAGACTCCCCTCCCAATTTTAGAGGAACAAAAATTAAGGGGAGGTGGGGGAAGCCTTGCCAGTGGTGCTTCCTACTGGAGGCATTTCTGTAAAGTTTTCTTTTTCAACATCAGTAAAAACCAAGATTCTCCCTGTTGAAAATTACTGTAATAATGGTGTCCTGGGGTGACTTTACAGTGCTGAATTGCATCCCCATTCATCTGCTTAGCCCAGAAATAAGTTTTTCCCAAACCAGTTGAGGGAGGGGCCACTTGAATCTGCTTTCTAGAGGGACCCTTTGGAAGTTTTCTCCTAAACAAGATGGAAGGCTTCTTTCTGATTTGACTGTGTGGTATATTTTTCACCCTCTGCTCTCCTGACTCTTTAAATAGCTTTAATTAGTATAAACTAATAGTATAATCCTCTTTATCTTGCCTCCCACGCACAGGAAAAACAATCTTGTAGACAACAGCGTTCATAGGCATTTATTAGATACTGTGAGTTCTATTACTGCATTTGCCTCTAAGCTTCAAAAAATGTAAACAGTCAATGCCATCTTAGAAAAGCTGCTGCAAACTTCCTGAGTAGTGCCCTACCTCCAAGAAAGCTCACTGAGAAAACCACTGTAATTCAGCTGGCAGATACAGTGAAGTATTTAACCTGTAGTTAAGGGCCTTTCATATACAGGCCTTTCATTTATATTAAGGCCTTTCATGAGGATCTGGGAAATAATAAGGCTTAAGATTCCTGTATGCTCATCAGCTCCAAGTTCAGCCCCACCAAGTCTGACAATGTGACGTGCTTTGGGTTGTAATTGCATTTAAAACCTTTCACACAACAGCATTTAGGCACCTAATCCAATTTGTCTGAAAGAGCACCAGTTTTGTCCATATTCATCTGAAATTGCAGCCAGCGCCTCCAGGACAAAGGGAACCTTCATTAAAAGTGACTTCTTTTATTCCCACATAATAGATACAATGCTGTACATTTCATAGATTAATCTTTAACGTGCCTGAACTCTCTTTTATGAACAGTTCACACATCAGCTGGGAACACTCATTCCCTGGCATTTATTTGGATATCACAGCACACCATCCACCAGTGGCTAATGCTTTTATGCTTCTTGTTTACACGGATTACTTTTCAAATATCACTCCTGTTTTCATCAGGCTGCATATTCTGTGATTAACACTCCTGCTCCTCAGCAATTAAGTAATTTATCAGATGGCAGACAGGACCACCAGACACTGAAAAACGAGGCTTGCCTCAACAGAAGCACATATTTCTGTGCTTATTGTTGCCCCTGATAGTCCTTCTTACTTGAAAGATAATGAGGCAGATTTTGCTTTCAGTAAAACTGATGTAAATGCAAATGCATAATAATTCTGGCACATCCAGAGCATGGTTCTTCCAGATTCACACAGATATGGCTGGACTGTGTTTCTCCAGTAGAACAGAATTCTTGTCCCTGTCTGGGTCAAAACAGACTGCAGGCTTCAGTAGAAAATCTGTCACCTCTGATCTGAGACACTAAGTTGAGGGATTTTTTTTTTTTTTCTTTTAACGTGGCCCATTGTTCCTAAAAAATGCTTCTTTTTAAAAAAACTTCCATGTTTTCTACCTCCTCAACTGATGAGAAGTGACAGAGAAACAGGAATGCTTCTGGTAATCAGAAATCTGACTCCAGGCATACAAGCTGAACTCATTTTCAGTTTGCTACTGAAGTATGGAATTGTGAGAAAGCCCTTTATTGAGGAAAATCGCTGGTGAAATGATGGTGGTGAAATTCTGCTTGCCATCATGTAGCTTATCAATAAAAATATTATGTGCTTCCACCTGGATTTTTTTTCTTTTCTCTTTTTGACATTTAAAGTTCCATTGAAATATAAAGATGAAGCCAGTCTTCTACTCTGGAAACAATTTACAAAGCAAACCCTTGAGTGCTGTCACAGATCAATGACGCAGAATCAGTGCAGATTTTAATTTTTATAATTTTTATACAGTCCTTTGCAAGATATCACTGAGAAATTATCTAAGAATTATGGGTCACAATGACAGTTAAAGAGCAGGGATGTTGCAATGCGGTTTATTCAAATCTGCTTATTCCAGCAACTACTTTTCAGTGGCAGGTATGACTGTCCTGTGCAAATCACCAGTCAGGAGTTCCAGTGGCAGCTTGCCTATGCAAACCCAACTGATTATAATCACTGCTTCCCTCCTCTGCAGCAGAAATTTGCACTGTGACACACGACACCAGATGCTGGACACTGGCTACTGTAATAAAAGTTAATTTGCAGGATGGCATGGGCTGCGTTAATTTTCAGCACGGCAAAACACTCACAGTTGGCCCAACCTTGGGCCAGTGTTGTTTCATCAGCAAACTGAAAAAGGAAGCAATGAATCACATAAAAGGCTTTAGATGACAAGTGTTTAGGTTAGTCAAAGTCACACTAGTCTGAAGGGACACTAGAGTAGCCTAAGAACACAAAGCAGAGCAGCACAGTGATGGCTGAAGTTCTTTGTAGCTGAAAAAAAAAAAAAAGATAAAGGCATTTACCTGGAATATGGTACAATTTATGTAATAGCTTCAATAAGGAACTGCAAAAAACTTCCATGGGCAGTTCCTTTCCCTGCCCCACCTCCTCCAAAATACTCCAGCCTGCTCACTAGGACTCCCTGTCAAAATACTGGTTTACATTAAATTTCTATATGATATCAGGTAGATAAGGGATTAAAAGCCAAGCCTGTGATATTTCACTGAACACTTTAGCAGCAAGCCCTTAGACTTTAAATCATATTTTTATGCAAGAAAAGAAAGTGCCTGTGTGGCAGCTGCATTGCACAGGGTGCTGCAGTGGTCACTCTGCCAAGGCAGCTCTTGCTGAGCCCCTGAGTTGGCACGAGCAGAAGAGTGCCAACTTAGATCCTTTCCAAGATGTGACAGGGTATTACTGCAGTACTCAGGGCATGTTATGATGTGTGAGAAGGCACCCAGTTCTGAGATCAAAAACTAGCGTGGAGCTGCTCTCAGATTTGGGGGTCTCTTTAAATCCTAGTGCACTTTTGTATCCCATCCAAAGATACTCCTATGAGAGTCAAAGACACAGAGAGATAAGGAGTTACAGGAATTTCTCAAACACGGTCCCAAAGATTATATATTATATACCCCATGGTGTTGCTGTTAAAACAGAGCCATCCTTTATGCTGATAAACTGTGTTTAAATTGAACTTTGACTTCCTAAACAGACTTATGCTTTTATAAGCCAGAGGAACATGAAACAAAATGTTAGTGTTAGGTATGAAAATACATTCACAGGACACTCTGGGCTGCTGCTCTGAACAGCACAGCCAAAATTCACAACCAGCAGGAAGGGATATAGGCAGTGTGCACTGTATCATGCCCTGGCTCTCCCCAGGGAGTTTATATTGGCCCCTTTCTGTTTGAAGGCTGGTTACCAAGAGGTTTGGCATGGGGCAAGCACTCAAAACTGTGTCACTAGTTACCTGCCATTGTCTGCCACACTGTCCTCATTCATCTGCACTAAGCAAGAGATAATTAAAATAAAAAGGGGGTTTGAGACCAAGAAGCAGAAATGGAGTGTGATAGGAAGACAATGGCAAGCACACGACTGCTTTAATCAAAAATCTGGCAGTGAGAGAAACATCAGGAAGAAAACCAGATCTTGACTAGTTTGCCCATCATGTCCCTCTCCCAAATACAGCACACACCTGAATCATTTTGTGTTTACAGCACACACCTGAATCATTCTAGCTGAAAGCCAGTGTCGTTTCCAACAAATAGCTTGTTACCCACACAAAAGCTATTCAGATAGTGCAACATCAAACAGGAGACCCAGCAGCAGGCAATGAGCTAAGCTGAGCACCCCTTGGAGAGCAGCTCTTTTGAGAGAGCCAGCTGAGCAACAAAACTGCTGGGGATGAATAACACCAATGCAATTTATTGGCTTTCTTCAAATGAAGACCTCAGTGTAAGGAAATGATTGAAGAGACAGCTAAACTCTGTTGGAGTCGTCATTAACAAATTATAGGTTCCATTACACATATTGGTCTATACAACTCATTCAGGATAATGACAGAACAAGCTTTTTTTTTTTTTTCCCCCCCCACTAAGACCATTTTATTAACATTACTTATGAATTTATATCTAGAAAATATTGTACATGAAATCAACTGAAATTCAGACTAAAAATACAAAATATAAAAGAATGTGCAAAAGTGTCACCATAGGCATGACCTACCGTAAGAAATATAAAAGTGCCTCAAAAAAGGGATTACTCTTTTGTAGATGAAATTTGCAGAAACTTCTGCTGCTCTGCTTCAACAGCCACTGCATTATCACAAATATCAAGACCCTCGGCAGATGCAATCAGCATAGCTCCATTAAAACCAGTAAAACTATGCTGATTAATGAAGATCTGGAGTAACTAAGGAAAAATTTCAAATGTCATGAAAAAGTAATGGCTACATTTTAATTTAATACTCAACTAGCTAATTCATTGCCTTTGTCAGAGTGTTTATCAAGGCATCCCTATTCCAAAATCTCTCCTGTGGGATGACCTCCATTTAAATTTATACTTCTTTTAGTTATGAAGGCTTCTGAAAGCTTTCCCTATGAACATTAGCTGTAAATGATAATCTACTTAAATGATAGGGCCAAAGCATGTAAATGGCAGGGCAACAAACCTCTGAATACACTTGTGAAAAGTTCCTTTTCTTTAGCAAGCAGAGGATGCAAAAAAAAATTAAAAATCCGTGGTAGATTTTCAGTGTTGGACTATCCTTAGTTATAATAACAGACAATTGATTTTTCAGATTTTGATCGATTTGCAACAGCTGAAATATTCTCCCAAGGCAGTAGTAACATTCCCCCCATAAAAAACATGGAAATATAAACAAGTCTTTACAAAATATTATTGCAGAGACAACAGAGCGGAATAACCAAACTTAGGTTCATTCTTTTATTAAATGCAGTTCCTTATTAAAAAAAAAAAAAGCAAATTGCATAAAAAGTAGCTCTGAAAGACAGAACTATGTCAGTATAAAACTTTGTAAAAAAATATCTTACAAAAGAAGAAAGTGAAATCGACAAAAGCGTTTCAAACATCCAAGTGCAAATCAGCTTTAAGACTTCGGGTTATACATCTGAGATTTCTTAATCAGTTTTCTCACTATTTTCCTGCGGGATACATTTGTTGGCTTGCTGATTCTCGGCTTCTGATTTCCTGCTAACAAAACAAAGGAAGCAGTCAGGGAAACTGAACGACAAAACTGTTACTGCTTGTTATTGTTTGGGTTTTTTCATGTTACGCTGTTCAAGAAGTTGTCCAGTAATAACAAACATACCATACAAGAAACTGTAGCACATATTCTGCATTCCCTGTTCTTACAGTGTGAGCACTGTAAGATCTCCAGTGTGTTCCCCTTTGGCACTGGAGTCCTACTTTGCTGGTCTTTTCCTGAGCAGCCACCAAAGCCTTATCTAGCTGTCCTGCAGTGACAGCAGAATGGAACTAAATACCCTGCCCTCTATTAAAAATAAAAAAAACCAACAACCAACCAACCAAAAAAACCCCACCATCTATTCTTACATTTCTCTGAATGTTTCAAATATAGCCAGGGGCTGTGGGAGATTTGAGTTTCTGCACAAAACTCACAGAAGCTGCAGAGTGGCCTAAGACAGTCAGAGTTAACTCCAGATGTGCTTTCAAAGGCTCCATGAATTGTGTGGGAGCAATTCAGAAAACAAGTGCTCTGCAATCTTGACAGAAAATCTTTGTCTTTATCTATCAGCACGCAGAACCACTGTGGCCAGTTCTCAACTCTTTTGCTGCCACCCCAATGTATTTGCTTTCTTTTCCAATACAAGCTTCTAAAAATTAAATCAGTCACAAACCTTTTCACTCAAAATGCTATAGATCAGTTTAACAAACAGTTGTATATTTGCACAGGGAAGGTCAACTGAATTCAGCTAGAGACTCCAAGAGATAACAGGAGAGATGCTGAGGAGGAAATAATGGAAGCAGGAGAGGAGGAGTGGCTTAAGTTGCCTGAATTATTTGCCTAATGCTGCTGTGCGCTCCCAAGCTATAGAAATGAATCTGCATAGCACAACATTAATTAGCACTAATTATGCCCTTAACTTTGGTCTTTGGCTGTACCAAGCCTTACTGAATTGTGAAACCCGTGACTTGATGAAAAAGTCTGTAGCTGATACTTTACACGTGGCTATCTGGTGCTCTAGTTACAGGACAGACAGCATCTCCTTACCTCCTTCTTCCATAACAACAACCAAAGGCTGAGGAAGAGAAAACCCCCAGGTGAATCTGGCTGGGTGTGGGCAGGGGCAGTGTGGAGGGGAGAGGCTGAAGAAGCAGTTTCCTTCCTCCTCTTCCCACACACTCCACACTGGAGTCTGGCCCTGCCACTTCACAGGCAGTAATGGATGCGAGCTAGATAATCACAAGCATCTCAGACAAACTCAACATACTATTAGAGACTCTCTCATAATACAGTGGCAGAGACACACTCAGACTTGTCATCCACAGAAATATTACTGTCATGACGAACTGGCATTTTTATTTTTATTTCTGAGGACTGTGCTCAGGGTACAATCCTTGCCCCAGCCCTGAATTTCCAGCCCAGAACTGAAGAATCATCTCCCAGCATAACACTTCTGATAACTTCAGTACTGAAGTACTTGGACCTTGTGCATACAAAACATGCATGTTTACAACAGAGCTACTTTTTAGGTTTTCCTTTTTCCCAAAGGCAATGTACATGCTTGATACAGCCTTAATTATTTTTCCCATTAGTATCAATTTTTAAAATACTGTGCTATGTCTGCTTCCTAAGTGTTCTGAGCAACAACATACAATTATGCTTTTCTCAATCTCTCTTTATTTTTTCATATCAAAGTAATTAAACTAGAGTATTAAAACTTGCAATAGCTGATATGAACATACGACTGTAAATAAAAGCACAACTATTTTGATTTACAAGCACAGCCAGTAGATGGTTTGAATAAAAGCATTAGGAAAAATCAATTATCATTCCAAGCTTTCCCCCACAGCCAGAGAAACAGCTGACACAGCACAACTGATAAGGCAGAAATCTTTAGTAATGGGACTAGGAAATGTGAGTAGGCAACAGGGAACTGAGGTAGGATGGTAACTTCTGAAAATGCAAAGGAAAAAAGTAAATTGATTTCACAACCACCTTTAGTCCTATTTAAAACTATCTAGAATAAAGGGATATCTTAATTAGTGGTTGTGGAGATACTGAAGAGTTTAAACACTGATTCCTTGTGGGCTCTATAAAGTAGGCTTAGTCTTTTTGTGTGCCCTCCTCTGTACTTCATTCAAATATGGTGTAACCACCTCACATCACACTGATCTTGCCAGAAGGATTTAGGATTGCATTTCAATTTTCCCTGCCCTAGAAAACGTAAGAGTCCAAAATGCAAAAAGCATACCCCTGTGGCAAGCCAAGGTGAGTAAAGGAACACTGTGAACACTTGTATTGCTTTAACTGCTTGCAACTGACAAAATANACAGACAAAAAAAAACCCAAAACAAAAACCCCTTACCTTTTCGACAGACATTGTAGCAATCCATTTCAGTGACAAAGTTGTTGGCATTTCCACCACAGCCAGTATATCTGAACTCTTTACATGATTTAGTCTTGCTGTCATAGTAATAGCGAGGCACAGAAGAGGAACACAATCCTTCATCCTTTGGGCTGTAGCATAGCAAGGGGCCAGCTTGGGGAAAGAAAGGACAAAAGAAAAAAAAAGAGAGACAGCAAGAAAAATTACATAAATGTAATCTCTGTATGTGGCTTCTTAAAATGGACCCTGCAATAAATTTTGTGTCTAAACAGCTCTTTTTCCCCTTGAATTGACCAGTGACTTCAGAGACTTTCTACATCTTATTCCTGTGAGCTGTGAATTTGAGAAAGCCACAGATCATCCCGTAAATGAAATTCATCAGCTTCCCCCATTTGTGACGCTACACATATGACAGCTAAATTTTTTACATAATCTTATTCCATATATATAGGAATACAGCAATAATTTCAGTGGAACAATCTCTGTAGAGAAAAAAGAAGACAACTTTGCTATGATTTTGCCAGCAAATTCTGCTCGTAGCAAGAAGCACAAATCCAACAACTTTCCTCAAAAGTGTGTTTCTTTTTGCCTCAACAATCTTTTTTTTCCTGCTGCAGACCCTTTATCAACTCATTGATGTGCAACAGAAATATTTCAGCTTTTACCTAAGAAAATGCTGACAATCTGTCATCAGCCAAAAATAAATGCCATCAAGCACTAATAAAGCTTAGGGCAGTGACAGCTTTTATACATTCTGATAGATCTGCAAAGAGCCTGTCTTGAACTGGGTATTAATCTGGTGTTCACATCAAAGCTTAGTTATAGTCACCACCATCCTTATTTAAAGCTCAAATAGAGAGACAGTGAAGAATCACATCAGGCAAAACACTTTTGTCAGAAGCTGAGCTGTTGAGTGCCAAAAACCTGAGCCTCCTACCACTATCTCTCAGGCCTGAATTTTAGAAATTCTTCTGCTTTACACTACAGTACCACTCCCCTGAAAGTGACTGCCACGATCGCTGACACATCTGCCTCAAGACAGATCTTCAGCCTTGTTATTCCCCTTCAGATACACCTCCACAGCTCTCTAGAAGTCAAGAAATTGGTTGGGTATAGCTGCGGGTGTATTTAAGATCTCAGCATTCTCGTTCTTCCAGTAACAGCTAAGACAACATATTAAAGTGGACAATATAAACATCTGCTTCACACAAGTCTTCAAAAATACCACTGTATGGGTATTCAGAGAAAAATATCAAATGAAGTATCATCTTCATATCACTTTCAAACCACCTATTTTATTAAAAATTTGGAACAATTATTACTTTTTTCTGGCAGACAGTGGTCCACACAAGACTGCAGATCTCTGAAGTTGTTGCCATTCCCGTAACAGCCACCGTAGATGAATTCCTCACACCTCATTGAGCTCAAGTTAAAGGCATATCTTCTTAGATAACTCCTGCAAGGTCCTGGATCAGCTTCCATCCGGCATAATTTGGGCACTTCTGCAGAAAAAAATAATTTCATCCTCTGTAAAGCCAATCCTTCATGCTTCGCATATAGAGCAACATGGTAGCACAGGCAAAACGGTGTTACTTCAGCTGCAGGCAAGCTCCAGTTTGTCCCACCTGCTTTTTACTGGAGGAATCCAGTGCATCAATTAGCAAGTGCAATATTATACCCCATTTAAAATACTAATAGATAAATTACACACGTGATCTCTGGGTCAACTCACTCTGCAATTTCTGCCCAAAACTGACATCAGCAAGAAGCCACAACAAGCAGGAGGGTCATCAGCTGGACTCGATCATCTTAAAGGTCTTTTCCAACCGAAACAATTCTATGATTCTAAGACTCTGTGATATACATCGGGTGTGTGCAAAGAGTCCCGCAAAGATGAGCAGACTTCCCTCCCCGATGTCCCCTCCCGCCCCCTGCCGCCCCGGGACCCTCTGGGGCGCTGCCGGCGCCCGGACTCACTCTTGATGGTCCAGCAGCTCCTCTCGCAGTCGTCGAAGGTGAGGAAGTTGTTGGCGTTTCCGTAGCAGCCCCCGTAGGCGAACTCCTGGCAGCTCTGCGTGTGCCGGTCGTAGTACCAGCGCGGCACCATGGCGCGGCACGGCCCGTCGTCGGGGGGCAGCAGGCAGGCTCGCTGCTTCTCTGCGGAGACACCGGCCACCGCGGCTGAGTCCACCGGGGCTGAGGCCACGGCCCCGGCCCCGCGGGGTCCCAGCCAGGGCTCGCTCCTACCTGTGAGGGGGCGCTGGGCCAGCGCCAGCACCGGCAGCAGCATCAGGAGCAGCGGCGGGCGGCGGCCCGTGGCCATGGCGGGCGGGTGCCGGCCGGGTCNCTCCCCGCCCATGGCCCGGGGGCTGCGGAGAGCTGGCTGCGGTCCACCCCCCGCCCCGCTCACATCACGGGATGATGCTCAAAGAGCGCTTCCTGTAAATCGCGGCGAAATCNCAACCGAAACAATTCTATGATTCTAAGACTCTGTGATATACATCGGGTGTGTGCAAAGAGTCCCGCAAAGATGAGCAGACTTCCCTCC
The DNA here is from genome assembly GCA_013397195.1 of Hylia prasina. Taxonomy (NCBI): domain Eukaryota; kingdom Metazoa; phylum Chordata; class Aves; order Passeriformes; family Sylviidae; genus Hylia; species Hylia prasina. The sequence goes on along the minus strand of VYXD01013435.1, from coordinate 171,113 downwards.
CCGATGTCCCCTCCAGCCCCCTGCCGCCCCGGGACCCTCTGGGGCGCTGCCGGCGCCCGGACTCACTCTTGATGGTCCAGCAGCTCCTCTCGCAGTCGTCGAAGGTGAGGAAGTTGTTGGCGTTTCCGTAGCAGCCCCCGTAGGCGAACTCCTGGCAGCTCTGCGTGTGCCGGTCGTAGTACCAGCGCGGCACCATGGCGCGGCACGGCCCGTCGTCGGGGGGCAGCAGGCAGGCTCGCTGCTTCTCTGCGGAGACACCGGCCACCGCGGCTGAGTCCACCGGGGCTGAGGCCACGGCCCCGGCCCCGCGGGGTCCCAGCCAGGGCTCGCTCCTACCTGTGAGGGGGCGCTGGGCCAGCGCCAGCACCGGCAGCAGCATCAGGAGCAGCGGCGGGCGGCGGCCCGTGGCCATGGCGGGCGGGTGCCGGCCGGGTCCCGGGAGCGAGCGGCGCTCCCCGCTCCGACCGCGGACGCTTTATATGCACCGAGGCGGCTTGTCCCCGGGCCGCCTCCTTGCGCAGGTGGTGGGAGGGAAGGTCTGATTCAGCGGGGGCAGGAGGTCGCCGCTGNGGTCACTTAGAGAAAGCCCGCTCGCTCTCCCCGAGTCGTTCTCGCCACCCCCCGAGGCCGCTCCCTATTCGGGAAGCTCCGGGCAGAGGGCGGAGGGACGCCGAAAATCAAACGCTGATTCTGCTGCAGGTCCTGATCCAGCCCGATCAAATAGAGGCTGCTTAGCGAGTGCCGCCGAGACAAACCCGCGGTATTATTTTACCTCCGTTGTGTAAAACGATGATGAACCTGAGAAAATCGAGGCATCGTCAAAGGGTTTGAACTCCGGGGAAACCCGAGGGGCCGAATGGATAACACCTCTGGCAGTGCAAAAAGAGAGGTGGATTTCAGGAAATATCACGACCTGGTTTATTCTGTCGATTTTAAGCCCGCCAGGCAATAGGGTGTGATCTGTGGGAGGAGGGGGTGAGCAGCAAGCAGCTTACTTTCCCTCTCTAATCTGTTAGACACATTGCATTAATTAGTGTTTACCCCAGACTGAATATAGTAAGAGAGATAAGAGTGGCCGCAAATTAGGCGTGTTCTCCATAACGACAAACTAATTTGATCTCCTATTGTTCTTCTCTCCTCCCTTTACAGTGACATCGGGCCGCAGTCCTGCAGGCAACCACTGCCCTCGATGGGTTGCAATTCAGGGCCCTGGAAATCTGTGGCCTGCAGGAAAGGAGCCACAGTCTATATGGGCTGTAAGCAGGAGGCACTTCAGAGCACCCTGATTATTTGAACTGACTTTCCACAGCTTCTCTGCTTTACTTATGTCGTGGAGGATCACAGCCTGGTTTCCTGACATGGTTTTATTTTTCATAAGGGCAAGAAAGGAACGAGTCTAATCCCTACCCCACCTACGTGACTTGCGGAAGGGTATGAATAGCACCTCTTTCGCTCCTTTTTCAGAACTGTTCCTTTTTCCAGAATCTCCAGAAGCTAAAGGATAAGTGGGTGCTTTAGTGACAAGAAAATAAACCCTGGTGCAGCTTGAGTCATTACAGTGGGACATATCTGCCATGCTTTAGATTCTTACAGCTTACAACTGTTACTAATGGGTGTCCTCATCTTTAGGGACTTTGTTCATCTTATTAGGCAGAGCAGCTATATTACCTATGTCCCTCTAGAAGAAAAGAACGAACAAACAACAAAAAACCCCTACATACTTTTTGTATTTCTAAAAGAAAGCAAAAGGTAATCTTTCTAATATTGGGAAACTAAAGTGGTTTCAATATGATGTTCTTTAATATGTTGTCCTAGACTGATGTCCTTTAGTTTTCATCAGATTTTTTGGAATTGCAAATAAATAAATTTAAATGCCACTTTAAGCAATAGCAGCAAAGTGAATGCTGTAATGCAAACACAATTTTCAGTATTTTCCACTTCCTCTGTGCACAGACACATAGAAATCAAAGTCTGAATTAAAGCCACCTACCCATCAATGTTGCTATTCAGCTTCTCCTTTGCTTTAACCTAGATCAGGTAAATATCCATAAAAATATATGAGCCACAATAAAAGTTAACACAGCAAGTGGTAGAGAGTCCATTACTGACTGCTACTCATATCAGCAGACAGGTCAGTGAAAGCTTTCCATTACAGAGCTATGGGTATCAAGTTCTTCCCACCCTGACCGTGTCAGTGGTGTGCCAGAGCCCACCTTCAGCTCTCTCCTGCACCCTCACCTTCCTCCACCACATCACATGCTCTCTGCCTCTCCACACCACAGTGTTTCTGGTCCCACCAACAGCCCGGGCTCCTCTAAGACACGGGCCAGCCAGCTCCTTCCACCTGTTCTGAGTCTCCCAGGACCAGCAGCTGGTGGGGTTTGGGAATGCAGCTGTCAGGTTATGGGGGTGTAGAAATTCCATACCAACAGCTGGGGAGGGGGAGATAGTAGCCAAAGGGAGAGGAAGGGAAACTAATTTTAGTGAACTGGCTGAAGTAAAAAGAATACAAAACCCAAGAGCACTATAGGAGCAATGCTGGAGAAGATGTAAATCTTACATGCTGCTGACAGCTGCTTACATCTGGTGAGTAGGAGAGGAGAAAGGACTGTGTTTAATGGGAAAAGAACAGAGGAGGAAAGGAGGAGGGCTAACTGCCCATAAGGATCTTTGAAGTGACAAATAACAGGAGTGCAATCCCATTTTAATGGCCTCTTCAATCTCAGGGGTCCTGAATTCTGCTTCCATTGCTACTGTAGCAGCTGGCTAGCATGAGAGATGCAAGACGCTGTACAAACGTGCATGGAGAGACCACTCTGTTGCTAAAAGTATAGAACCCTACTTGGGATCTAGACCTCAAAATGATGTGCAACTTCAAGAGAAGAATTTCCTAACTCCTTCTTGCATCTTCTGAATGCACCTGAATGAGTCCTCCACCTCAACACCTGTCATAACTCCACGTGTCCAGAGACCCTTGGCGCAAGCCAGGCACAATAATCCTCTTACCCAGAGTTGCAATTCTGCTTTGCAGACATATCTACCAAAAAGTTATGTAGTTGCCATGTCTGGCATTGATGGGCTGGCCACCTGTTGGGGCACTTTGTACGGGAGTGGTTTCTTCCCCTCTCTGGTCCAGTTCATCTGTAATTGTAATGCACAAGTAGCGAGGACCGTACCCATGCACAGCACCTGTTTCTGCCTTAGCCGCTGGGCAGAAGAACACACAGCACCAGGATGCTGGTGGGACAGAGCATGAATCACTGCCACGGCCGGGAGGTGCATGAGGAGAAGGTGGTGGGGAGAAAGGTTTCACAGCTGGGCCAAAAGCCCCAGCCGACCTCACTGCTCTTGTCCCGCACTGGAGTTGTAGAGGGTGAGGCCGGGAAGGTCAGCACAGGAGGGTCTTCCAGCTCCCGGCTCCTGCTGGGACGGCCGGACCTCCCTGTGCGGCGGGGCCGTGTCAACGCCCCGGCAGCGGGGCCGGGCCGGGCGGCGGGCTTTAATCCGGTTAGAGGGGATTAGCGTGCAGGTTTAAAGGCCGGGTTGGCGCGGGGAAGGGGCACGGAGCGCCGGAGAGGAAGCAGCCGTCGCCGAGCCGCGGGGTAACTCGGACGGCAGCGTGTGAGTGAGCCGGGGGCGGGCCGGGGGCTCCGGGCCGTCCCACAGCCCCGCCGCCGCCCGGGGGCTCCGGCCCCGGCGCCCTCGCTGCCCAGACGTAACCCTTTGTCCTCGCTCCCTGCGCGCTTCGGTAGCGTAAACGATGCCAGCCATCAACATCGAGGACCTGAGCGAGAAGGACAAACTGAAAATGGAAGTGGAGCAGCTCCGGAAAGAAGTGAAGCTGGAAAGGCAGCCGGTGAGCGGGAGCGGAGAAGGGGCCCGAAGCTGCCCGGCGGGCGGCGGGGCCGGGTCTGGAGCGGGGGGGCAGCCCGTTCCTCCCCGGGCGGCGGTGCCGGGGGCACGGCGGGGCTGTGGGAGCCGCTCGTCCGANGCCCCGCTAACCCCGCCGAGGAGCGCCGGGGGTGACTGTGGAGCCCGGGGAAAGGAGCGCCCCTTCCCCGGGAAAGCGCCCCGAAGGGGCTGGCACGGGCCTGCCCGCGGCTGTTCCCGGCGGATTTGGCACCCCTTGACTTCCCCTCCCCGTGAGTCCCCGCAGCACAAGGCCGGCACAAGGCAGCCTTGCCAGGCCAGGGAGGAGCACGGCGCGCTCTGTTCCCGTCTTGTGCCGGCAGAACGCGCTGGTGCCAGGGGAGGTCCTCCCCTGGGAAGCCGGGGGGAGCCCTGTGGCGGCCCTACACCCTGCCCCGGCCCGCAGCTGAGTCTCGGCCCGCCCCGCTCCCCGTGCAGGGCAGTGCCCGGGCGGGGGGCCGGAGCCAGAGCACCGCCCGTGCCGAGCCGTGACCCACCCAGCCTTGCTCCACAGACACATCTGGACATTTGCACTGATCGTTCCTTCCCACAAGTACTCTCCCCTTAAAGGTTATGGCATTGCACATTTTCTACAGACGAAAGATATGCAGAACTGATCTTGCTCCACGATGAAACTAATATTATTTTTTCCTTTTTTTAAATTTTTTTTTTTTATTATTCTGCGTGCCACTGGAAGCAAATTACACCTAAATAAACGCTTCTAGTTAGGACCAAAAATACATTTATATGTGGGAATTGATTACGTTGAAGGTCTAGGTTTTAGCCCAGAAAATAAGTATACCAGTTATGTTTTAGCTGCGAGTCAGTTATCAGTGACTGTAGATGTTACATTATAATCTAGAGCTCCAGCAGTACTGTGGGCTTGACATCCAACTAGTGTAGATACCTGTATCATCTCTCAGAGGGTTCTTAGACGACTGAAATACACGCTGCAGGATGTGAAGTTTTTTAAATAATAATAATAATAGTCATAAATCTTGTCTACATTTTTTGGAATAAACCAAAATCCTGATCACTTTAGGAAAATGGATATTTTTCAATTTTCAATGCTCAGTTTTACCAGTGCATTGTAACAGAAGTTTCACTGTGAGAATGAAATCTGTGTTGTAGTTGTCACAGTCCCCTGGTACCTGTATGGGTGTTACAGGGACAGAGAAATGCAGAAACCACATTACTGTTGGTACCAAAATAAAATCATCAGCCAAAATTTTCTTGACCCCCACCCCACTAACAACTTTACAGAATAAAAAGGAAGTGTCCTTTGGAATGAATAAAAATTTTCTAAATCTGTATTTAAGCAGGCTTTTTTTCTTATAAGTTAAAGTGATCCTGGCAGTGCTGACTGAAGTGAAACAAACCCTGGTCCTTCATATACTTACGGTGTTAGGTGCTCCAATTTGAATGAACGAAATTTGCAAGGTGCAGAAGAACAAGACACATGTAATGGGATTTATTGGTCCAGCTTCTTCTTTGCTCTAAGGCAGCTAGATCTTATTTTATGCACTGTTTAATTGGGAATTACCTCTGTTCTTTCTGGTGGCTTAAAGCTTAATTTTGCACTGGCAACATTTTTTGTCTTTGTTGTCTGTGATACAGCGGGTAAATTCATTGGTTCTCTTGTTGGAGTTTTACCTTTGAAATGAAATATAATTAACAGAGGAGGCAAGGGGGCTTAAATTAGAAATATCACCTAGTGGCCTGGCCAACAGCTGGTTCCTGCTGCTGACTCTGCACCGCAGGGCCTGCGGGTAGGAGGGGAGGAGGTGGGGACAGAGCAGGAGCGTGTCCTCAGGCATGTCAGGTATTTGAGCATCAAGGGAGAGTTTCTGCTGACACAGGGAGCAAGAAATGTGCGTGCACAAGGAACCTCAGGAGCCCCAGACGTTCACTTGTGCGCCTTCAGACTCCACAGACACCATTGCCACATGTGCTGCTTGTGCTCCTGTGTCGGTGAACAGAAAGTAAACACGCTTCTTCTCCATCGGTGGGTTCTATGAAGGCTTACCTACATCAGTGCTACTTTGGTGTGAATGCTGGTCTCCTAACACTACAGGCTCTTTTATTAACAGTTGTTCAAAATAACCCCAGGTAACAAGTAAATAAGTTGTCTGTACCAGTTAGACTCTCATTTAAGGTGCATCATTGCTACAGCAGAGCTGCAAAGTAAGAATTTTTATTACCACTGGAAAATCATTGCTGAATGTTTTGTGAAAAACACATAAAGCCATAAATACTTTGAAACTGCATTGAAAGTTACTGACCCTGAAACTATTGACCATAAGTCATGCTAGTGCTGAGGGAGAGTGTGATCTGCAGCTTAATAAAACCAGATTGGCTAATTATGAACACAAGTTTGACTATGCAGCAACTGCTGTTTGGAGTGGCGTTTACATTCTCAGAGATACTCACATGTTCTGTCAGTATCGGGCTGTGAAAAGAGAGGAAGGAAGCTGAGTCTGCACGTGCTTAGTGCTCTGTGGGCAGTTATTTTATGCTTGGTGGGAAGGAGAGAGAATGTAAATTCACGGGTTTCCCCCTCTGATGAGCATTTCCCACGGCCGTAACGCAGCCACTTTCCTCTCCTTTCCCTCGAGGTGTCCAAGTGTTCCGAAGAGATCAAGAACTACATCGAGGAGCGGTCGGGAGAGGACCCGCTGGTGAAGGGGGTTCCCGAGGACAAGAACCCCTTCAAGGAGAAGGGAGGCTGTGTCATCGCTTAGGAGAAGGGACCCCGCGCCTGCCCCTGGAGCAGACATTCCTCCCGTACCCCTAGGGAGAACCATCAGCGTGTCCCCACCGCCGCCGCTCCGTGTCGAACGCGCGCAGGAGCGGATTTCTTTTTATTTTCTATTTCCCCTCACAAAAATACAGAAACCCGCGCGAAAGCTGCCGAACCCCGCGCCTGCCGCCGGGCAGGGCCGGCCGTGCCCGGCCCCGTCCGCCGCGCGGGGCCCGCTCGCCACACGCTTGTCGGTCGCTTCTTGGCTGGTGGTTGGCATTAAAGAAAACCTGCCCGTAACCCCAGAGCCGCCTGACTTGCTGCGGGACCAGAGGAGCGGGAGGAGGGACGGGGCGGGGATCCCCGGGCTAGCTGTCGGGGCCCGGCCTTGGCCTTGGCCCGGCGGCGGGCCCGGCCTTGGCCTTTGCCCGGCCGGGGCTCGGGGCACCGCGACTTGCGGGACGCCCTCCGGACGGTACCGAGGGGGGGCCCGGAGCCGCGGGACCGTGCGGGGAGCGAACAGGACGGCTCGGGGTGTGCTTACATCAGTGAACTTCCCTCTGCCCAGGCCAGAAACGGAACCGTGCGTTCCCTGCCGCGTGGCAGTGATTTGTTAAAATATGGATAGTGATCTAATATCGAGGTCCAGCTGAGAGGGACAAAAACTCTCTGACAGTTTGAAGTTAGAAAGTGTATGTTTGTTACAGCGCCGGGCAGCTCCCAGATACACACCGCGATTTACAGACAATCACAGAGTCCTTTTACTTGCAAAGATGTTGAATACCCAAAACACAAGTGCATATTCATAGCCCTGGCACATCCCATTCTCTGCTTCGCATGGTAATTAGCAAAAAAGCTAAACCAAAACAAAACCAAAAAACCAACCGCAAAACAATTAAGCGTGCATAGTTTGTTCTTTGAAATGGGTCGGTGGTCTTTTTCAAGGGAAGAGGGCTTAGAATGAAGAAGTAAAATGACTCTTCCTCGCTTTAAACTTTCTGCCTTTTCAATGCAAATGTGACAAATGAGCCCTGGTAGGACTCCCATTTCCTTAGGAACGTTATTTTCAATGGGTTTCAGAGGATGGGAGTTTCTGTGATTGTCTTGTGTTCCTAAAATCTATTTATCAGCTTCTCTGTTCCTTATTACAAACACAGCTAAACAAACATTAAGCTGACAAGCAATCAGTTATTTAAGCTCAAAAAGGCTAGCTCAAATCTGGATTCTCTTAACTAACTACAAACTTCTAATTAATCCCAGCAAAGCTTAACTTTTTTTAAAAAAATCCTTAATTCTTTCAAGTCTGTGTCTCAGCAGAGCTCTGCCCGGCGTGTGCTGCCCTGGGCGGAGCGGAGCCCGCCGGGCGCTGCGCCCCGTCCTGGAGCGCACGATGGACACATAGTGGGAGCCTCCTGCAAAAAAATAAACCATAAATCAAGAGGAAACTGGGCGCTTCTGGTAACGTAGCGTGTAAATTGAATGCCAAATGGCAAGCTGCAGGTAACAGTGGTGCTGGCGGGCTCTGTGTGTTCCCGTCAGCGCGGTGAGTTTCACTGCACATCTCCGTGGTGCTGTTGAGGGCGCCTGCCAAAGCCAGAGAATCAGGCTGCAGGGACGCCTGCTGTGGTTCTCCACCTGCTGTGGTTCTCCACCTGCTGTGGTTCTGCTCCCCTGCGGGGCCGAGCAGCAGTGGGAGAGAGAACCCCACCTTTTACCTATGAACCGCTGAGAAAAGTGCTGGAGTTCAATACCTGCTGCAAGGGCCAAAGAGCATTGTTGTGGCCACCACATATACAATGGGTTCAGAAGAGGGGAATGTAAGGACTTATCTCAGATTGACTGTAGGCAAGTTTCCAAGTTCTAGCTGGTCAGGCAGTGCCCTGCTGTATTTTTTTTTTTTTTAAATCAGTATGCTCTGGATTGCCAGATACCAACTTTTTTACATGAGTTTGGACCTATGCTGTCCTATCTTTTGTGGACTCTTTTAAAAATTACTTTCAGAATCTTATATTTCCCTGGATAAACTTATTTTCCCCCAAATTTGCCCTCTTCTCCAGTTCACTGTGGACAAAAGACAGTGGAGTTAGTTTTGAGTCATGCGATGTCGACCTCAGGTTTGGGTTCTTTAGGCATTAATTTTCACACTTACAGTGTTAAAAGATCCCAGCCCCAGTGTAATGAATCAGGTTTTCTGTCACTGAGATGTGTTATCACTGAGCTTTGGGAGAAGGGGGTGCATCTTCTATGTTTTGGAAAAGAGACCCAAGCAAGAAGGAAAAGAGATGCATGACCTGTCACTTAGTGTCATTACTCTACATTCCTGGACTGTTTGCAAAGGAGAAATAAGATGATACAGAAAGAACCATTAGAAGAAGCTGGAAATGAATCATCCTCTCTCACCTGGATTAACAGTGTAGAATATTATAGCTAATACCATTGTGTGAAATCTGTGCTGATTCTGTCTGGAAGAGAGCCTTCTGTGTATATACCTGTGTGTCTGCAGAGCTATCTGCCTGATGAACTTGTTCCCTGGCACGCTGCTCTTCATTACCTGCCCAGGGACAACAGCTGCAGGAATAAAAAACTAGTGTCCTGAAGCACAGAGGACAAGGCCAGACCTTGTGAAGGTGGTGATCTGGAAGATTTTAAGTCCCACTTCTTTGTCATGGGTAGGTTAAGGCACACATTGTTTTGTGTCTCATCTGTTTGCAGCTGTGTATTTACTGAGGACAGGGGAAGTAGCTATATTAGTGTCCACTAGTGCAGTGTTTGCTGCTCTGCTGTGTGCCACAGTGCTTTTTCTAATAAAACTTTCCCCTCCCTTGTTTTTATGCCTTTTATGCAGATAACAGCATGTTCTACCTTGCTGGCTTCAGTGCAGATAATTACATCGTGGTCTAAGAGGGAATGTGATGCTACATTTATCACATAAAGCCCTATGATGAATATATTGTGGAATAAATCACAGTAGGCAGTGTCAACCTGCTTGTTTCATTGTTCTGCATTTAAAAAAAAAATGTTTAAGTAAAGCTTATTTTAGATTTGTTCTCGTCATATTGGAGAAAGAGAAAAATCACTATTTATGTCAAATCCAGCCTGATATTGTTCACACAAAGATTCTAGCAATCAGTGTTTGATTTGGCTTACGTTAAGCCTGTCCCCAATGACTTTAGGATCAACTGAAAAGTGTCCCCAAAATCATTGGGAGAGAATGACCATTCAGTATCTGCAAAACATTTTGAATATAGCTGTTATATATTCTGGGGCACCCTTTCCAGTATCTAAATCCAGATGTGAGTGCCAGAGAAATCAGAGGAATGAGCAGAGCAATTCCATCAGTGAGAACTGGGGTTTTTTTGTTTGTTTGCATTATTTTATTTTTTAGTATATTAAAATAACGTACTTTAAATGATCTATAATTTCCCAATTGTTCTGAGCAGGATGAGGAAGAGACTCTTACAATTCCAGGGGGCTGTTTTTAGCAAGGGTATTGAAATAATCCTGTGAGTGGTTTCCTTTACAACTTTATAGGTCACCACCCTTCCTCTTGGAAATTGAAAACGTTACTTTTCCTTAACTTGGTGAACAATGCTTGCAGTACACTGATATCCTACAGCTTGCTTCAGTAATTAGTGTAACTGGTTTGAAGAAAAAGGTTTAACTTATTCGGTGTATGTATGTCTAACAGTATTCATGTACATACAGAATGTCTGTGGGCTGTCTAGTTGTCTTTTCCTCAGGCATCAGTAGTAAGAAACTTTGGGAAATGGTGAAATTTGACATATATTTTGCCAGAGTTGCATGCAATATAAATGACATTTCATTTTATGCCCAGTGGTGACTGTGTATAGTTACACTGTGCTGTGTGTCTGCAGGATGAGAATTTCCCCTGTGGCAATGAGACTCCACCAAAGGACACTGCTACTTTGTTTGCCACTCTTGGCTTGTATGTCATGAGCTTCTTAATATATATGTTTAATATATATATTATTAATATATATGTATTTATTAATATATATATTTGCAGCAGTTAATGTCTCTTCCTATTAGAGCATGCAAGATCTGAATTTAATGTTGACACTTCCTTTAACTTTCTGGTAAAATTTCTGTAAATTTTCCATCAAAAAGTACAGCTCTTTCTGACTATCTGCAAAACAATGAAGGGTGACCACTGTTACCATTAGAGCACCTTGGATGGAGTTGGTTTATTTATCATGGTAAGAATTCATAAACCCCTGCCTCAGGGCAGTGAAGTTATAACTTGCTGGTATTACAAAGAGTCACTTAAGTGCTAGTTTCTCACTAAGCTGGAAGAGAGAAAACACACAGCTGAATCTGAACAGTGCACAACTGGCACCTGTAAATTAAAAACCTAATTTATCATACACCTGAGTTAAAAGCTTCAGGAAGAAAACAGTTAGATGTGGCTAAGACTCACAGATTCTGCACTGACTGCCCTCCTGTCTAAGGGAAGCAAAATGTACTCCCAGATTCTGGGATATTGCAGTATCTCTTTTTCATCGTGTGTCTGACAGAAACACCATACAAACATTTAGGGGCTAATTCTCTTGCTGGTGGCAACAATTTTTGGTAGCAGTTTATCAGAGAGGAAATGTTCATAACTGAATTTTGTTGTTGTTGGAAGAGGCAGCTGGGATACACCACTCTAATATGGGAGACCATCCAGTACACCTACTAGTGCCCTACCAAAAAGTGCTTTTAAATCAGTGTAGGAGGAGAGAAAAAAAATAAAGGAAAGAGCTTTTGCTTACTTAGGCAAGCTGTGTAAAAAGCTTTTTCTCATAACAGGAAAAATGCCATTTTTGGTACAAATGCTTCAGTGTGTAGCAAAAGTACAATAAAGGCACTTTTGTAATTAGTGTTCCTATTTGTTACTTCGTGTCAGATTAGTGCAATTGTCTGAGATTGCAGTTGTTATGTCCTGACCCTGGATTTTTTTTCCTGACCTATATCAATGTTAGAACAATTTTCCACTGTATGTAGTTAGACTTTCCAGTGAACAGTTTTTAGTAGGAGTGTGCCTAGTAGATATTTTTGTGTCTCAGATATCTTATATTGCTTTGTCATTGCCGCATTTGATTAGGCAACACAATTATGCATTTATGACAACTAAAATTGTGTCTTAATAAGCAGTTTATGACTGAGCAAACACCTGGGATTGATACAGGTTTTGTCTGACAGTTCAGATGTGATGTGTGGGCTGGAGTGAGAGAACTTTCTTTGTTCCTACAGGGATGTAACCCAGAGTCAGAAGGAGGATCCAAACCCCAACATCCCAGCCTGTGGTGGACATTGTGCTGTATCCCATCAGCATCTCTGTGCTGGACAGTATGATTTGCAGGAGCAAAAAAAGATAGTCACTGCCACAACACAACATGAAAGAACTTCATGAGGACACGGTGATGGGCAAAGCAGGAAAAGCCCAAGTTTATTTACAAAATTCCATTTTATACATTTCCAAAGGTGCCTGTGGGTTGGAGGGTGAAATCCCACCTCCCAAACCACATTGCTCAAGACAACTGTCAATCAACTTTCTCCACCTACCTAAAAATATGTAAACATCAAAGGACAGTTAGGAAAATAAAGCTGTTGTTTATAGTAAAAGTGTGGGGAAGTAAAAATTCTGACTCCAATATGAAAGAAAATTCAGAAGGCCCTGAAAAATCCTCAAAACCAGGGTGACAGGTCACTTGCTCAGTTCTGTCTCTCTTTCATAACTGGATACAAGGAGCCTGGATACTGTTCCAGTGGCCAGAGATCCCTGTCATCCAAAGGGCTTGTCCAAGATCAGTGCCTAGATTGGCACAGCACACATTTTTGATGTTGTAGGACTACCCTGGTTTGAAAGCATCTCCCTTAGGAGATCCCAGGAGTAGCTGTACCCTCAGCACTTGCTTTCTCACGAATTTTGGGATCCTCCCTTTCCTGCCATACTCCTGGATAGGGCAGTTGAGGGGGTTGTGGCTGAGTGTGCAGGGACTGCCAAGACACCCAGGTCTGCACAGGAGGGATCCGTCTTTGCAACTGCCTTTGGAAAAATGACATAAGGAGGGAGAAGGTGTTGGCTGGGATCATGTGTGCTCCTTCCCAGCTGGAGCTGCCTTCTAGCCTCTCGGTCCTCAGGAAATGGTTGAGCAGGGCTCAGCTCCAGGGTGATGGGCTGAAGCTTTCATTTTCTTAGTGCAGTGATGATGTGTCTCTGCTTCAGCAGTGGGGCTCCCAGATGTGCCAGCAGCTGCATAGGGTGGAGGGCTGCTTCTGCACTCTCTGGCAAACTTGTAGCATTTTTTAGATTTCACTAAGTGTTGGCAAAAACTTTGTAGTTGATTCAAGGTTTGGGTGGTTTTTTTTCTGTTGTTGGTTTTTGTTTTTGGTTTTTTTTTTTTTTTTTTTGGTTTCCCGAAGTAAAAACTGTAGCCAGATGTATGGGATCAAAAGATAATCAGCATTCAAATTGCTGAACCAGTAATCAGCCTTGCTTTTTCCTATTATTAGGTTTGTTGCAAGTAACTGTGTTGCAGTGAAAAGGAGGAAACACAATGATTTAAACAGAAGCGTGTCTAGATACTGACAAATGAATAGACCAGGCACAGCTGCAGAATATTTATAAAGATTTATAAAGTGCATGCTTTTTTTTCTTTCTATGGAAAATCAGATTTTGTAAAAATAGATGAGGACAGGTATGTTTTACTACACAGTGAGAAGCTGCCAACTTTTACATTATAGGATTTTTCCCTCCACTATTTTTTTTTCCCTCTGAAAAAGGGAAAATCTCATTTAGTTACTATTTGTTCCCCTATTTGGTGACCACTTTGGTACCCAGTGCAGTAGCAGATTGCAGATTACTTTGTTGCCTGTGGCACAGCTTAATTGAAGGTACAAAAAGGAATTGCGGTGCTCTAATTAATCAGTTTTAAATACATGTATTTCCCATTTAGGCCTTATATTTCCCAGCTATTAGGAAAATTTTCTGGGTTTTTTCCTGATATAAGCCTACTCAATATTGCTTTAAAATCCGTTGGAAGTTTCTCTGGAAGACCAGTTCTGGCCACAGATATGTGTAACAGCATTGGAGAAGCTCACTTTATTTTTTCTTCTCAATGATAAATTCCAGTTGGCTTCATCCAGTAGGTTTTTTTTCTCTGTGTGAGCTGCACCCTGTCCTGCAGGCACCAAGTAGAGCCATTGGCTTCTGCACATGAAACGTGTGAAAAGTTGGGGGGATCAAAGGTTTGAAAAGCTTAAGTCAAAATGACTTCATTTTTGTTCTTTACTTTAATCATCAGGATATTCTGCTTCTAGGACTTTTCCTGCCACACGTTTTTCACAGGGTAAATGAAATGGATGTCTGCTTTTAAACTGAACTTTTTCAGTTCAACCCCGTATCATGGTGGAAAATGTTTCCTTGGCTTGTTTCCAGAAACAGTCTGATGGCAGCCCAGAGTACAAAAGTTTCCATGTCATCACTGAGGCCCAGCCTCAAATCCCGTGTGCAACTCTTGTAGTTTGCCCAGGTGTGTCACATGGTGTGTTTGGCTGGGTAGCCAGCTGGGGATGTTGAGTGGGAGTTGCATTTTGTATCCAAATACCAAATCCTCTACATTGCAGGCAGGAAGAGACTTGTCTGTGAAGCAGAGAAGTGTTTTGGCAGCACCTGGGACATTTGCTAACTTGACAGGACCCCTTGCATAGCAGTGACTTATATTTTACACAGATCTCCTAGGTGAGCTCCTAACTAATAATAGTGTATATTTCATAGGAGGAGTGAGATGTCGCTGTTTTACACCACAAATGACACAGACTCCCAGATTCAGAAGGCTAAAAAATGACTCTTTATTTCAGGATGTGTCTCCTTTATATACTGTTTTACACAGACCAGTTTGATTGGTGAAACAAAGGCAAACCTCTTCAATCACATTGGTGAGCCCAGAGGGACATCAAGAAGAAGTCCCTCCTGTCAGAAGCAATGAATAACATGGGTGCAGTTACAAAAATATTCCTCCTGTTTACAGAACTTCCCTGGGAAAGGAATTTCAGAAAAACCAAAACCACCTTAGGCATGGAACCCGGGCTACAGTGAGGGCTATGCCCCTTGTTTCAATTAGTACTAAAAGAAACCAAAAAAAGCCCCCAAAAACCAAACCACAAAACAACAACAACAAACCAAAATCAACACAACACAAAAAAAAAAAATCCCAAACAAAAACACCCAAACAACCCCGAATAAACCCACCCACAAAGGAAACAATCCCCAGAAAATGGTCCTGCAAAACTTCCTGAGCACCTTTGCCCTGTGCTGGTGGTGCCCCCTGAAAGAGGAATCATGAGGCTTGCAGCTTCACTCTCTAGATTACTGCAGGCCACAGGCAAGCTTGTAAGAATGGATTTTGCTTGCCAGAAGAAAGCACACTAAATAACTCTGTGTGAGCAGGCAAGGTTAGCACTGCAGGGAGCATCTTCTGGCCGCTGTGTGGTTAAATCATATTCGTTTAACGGGGTTATTTTTAGCCTGCTGTGGTCTTTTAAGTCACATACTGCCCCTGATGTCATGGCAGACTGATGCCTCTTCTGCTGGGGCACTGAGCCTGTCACCTCCACCTCGCCACCACCGTGCTGGGTGACCCAGGCACAGGGGCAGCTCCTGGCTGCTGCCAGGGTCTCCTGGTGTCCTGGGGACTGGAAGCACAGCACTGCCACCCATCCCGCCAGTGCTGGAGTGGCTTCATAAATGCAGGAGGCACAGCAGGACATGGTTTTGCCTACTATGTGCTCGCTCTCATCAGTGAGCTGCCGCGGCAGAGGCTCAGCCTCTCCACAGCCTCTCTAGGAGGTAGCAGCTACAAGGAGCTCACCTGCTTCTCTCACGCACTGAAATGCTTCCTAGTTCTGTCCTGAATGTGTTTCCACGCCTCAGTCTCCTTCCCTGTGCCCTTTCCCTTCCTTTCTGAAGAGTGTTGCTGGGAAAGGATTGTCCATCAGACTTTATTTAGGGCTTTGGAGGAGTCTTGAGAGAGTCAAGGGAGGCTGTGACCTCCAAGCCCAGGAGTGAGAAATGAGTAATATATTCTGAGAAACATATCCAGGTGTGCTTGGGATGCACACCTTGGGGGAACCAAGATGGAAATCAACGTGTGGGAAGTGGGCAGCTGCTCTTTGGATTTAGGACTTTTTTCCTGCCACACGTTTTTCACAGGGCCGTGAAATGGATGTCTGCTGCAACACGACAGGAAAGAACCTCACAAGGACACAGTGATGAGCAAAGCAGGAAAAGCCCCGAGTTTATTTACAAAACTCAATTTTATACATTTCCAAAGGTGCCTGTGGATTGGAGGATGAAATCCCACCTCCCAAACCACATTGCTCAAGACAACTGTCAATCAACTTTCTCCTCCTACCTAAAAATACGTAAACAACGAAGGACAGTTAGGAAAACAAAGCTCTTGTTTATAGTAAAAAGTGTGGGAAAGTAAAAATTCTGACTCCAATCTGAAAGACAAATCAGAAGGCGTAGAAAAACCCTCAAAACCAGGGTGACAGGACAGGACCTTGAAGATCATTCCAGCCCCCCTGCCATGGGCAGTGACACTGGTCACTAGATCAGGTTGCTTAAGGCCCCTTTCAACCTGACCTTGAACACTTGCAGGGACAAGGCATCCACAACTTCTCCAGGCAACCTGTCCCCGTGTTTTACCACCCTCTGTGTAAAGAATTTATTCCTAACATACCTAATCTAATCCCCACAGACTCCATTTAATCTTCTTATATAAATACCTTTTTCTTAGATATCTTCTCTTGCTTCTCTAGTGAATTAGATCTCAGCTGAGGTATAACTCACAGGAAACTTGAGTAAAATTTGTGTAATTTTTTAAGAATTCAGTTTATTGTTTCAAAATTCTTCATCTTGCTAATAGTGTGCTGAAACTGTATGCAGTCTTTAGAAGAGGCATTGTGTGCAGAACTTCATATATGGTCTTTAATTTCTGAATTGCACAATAGAAGGTAAACATACTGGTGAATAATGAAAACTAATCTTTAATTGCTGTAAAGGACACGTACATACTCTCAGTACTGAAATTAATTCAAGTACAGTTTTTACTGTAGAATGCATTTATTTTAGAACACAGAATAAGTGGCAATTGCTAATGTTTCTGGGTAGTTGCTGGTGCAATATCAGCACAAAATTCTGAGCTTCAGCATCGTATACTTTTGTTATTTTCTCATTTAAATAATAGACTAAGTTTCAGTGGAAAATAGTCCAAACAATAGCAGTGATTTGGGGGGATATTTAATTGCTCATTTCTGAAGAGAAATTAAAATTACCTGTTTCTAAAAAAATCGGAATTTATGTCTCTGTCCCCTCTCCCACCCTGCCGTTGCATTTCCCCAGTCCTGGGCAGGAAGCTACAGGTGCTGTTTTCACAAAACTTTGTCAGGACAGTTTCTAATGAAAACACTTATTTTTCTTACCATCATTCAACGTGAAGCGAATTTGTTGGCTTGATGCATTTCCCACTGGGCAAGTATCCAGAGTGTTTTTAATAATTCACAGCTGATAACAGCTTTTTTTGGAGGTTTCCCAGAGAGCAGCCTGAGCTCCTGCTGGGATGAGGCTGAACCCAGGCTGCCTCCAGAGCGTGGTCCTTTAGGTTCTTCATCCTTCAGTGTTCGGATGAAGCAGCCTGAGAAAAACACCAGTTCCATACATGAGACTTACTCTGCCCTTGCTGTCAGGAAAACGAACAGTTTTTGTCGTGGTTTACTGGGACTTCAGCAGGTGGGAAAGTTATATAAGCTTTTAAATCAACTTTACGTCCCAAATGCCACTGAGATGCGGCAAGCTAAGATTTCTTTTGTGGCTGGGAATATCTGTCAGCAGGCATCTGTAGTGTGAGGTGCTAAATATTTCTACTGATTGAAGTTCTAAATCTTGTTATAGTTGTTCTAGTGAGGGAAGTCTAAATGCTGGCACCCACCATTTCCATGTTTCCCATGATAAAGCACATATAAATAAGCAGACCAGCTGTGCACATGCTGCTGAAAGCTCACTTGTGTATAATTGCCAAACACTGTATGGATATCTTAGGGTTTAAGTTAAGGTGCCTACATAATATTTCTTCAGTTCAAGTGTAAAATATATTTCTGGAGATACAAACGTGAGGAAATTGCTGAAGCACAAAGCATTATTTGACCTGTCTTCCGCAAGGTTATAAGCAAACATAAGATTTTGTGATCATTCAGTCACTGTTGGCTTGAACCTTTAAAAATACCTCAGCTTGTTTCAGTTAGCTTTTCCAGGAAGGGGTGACCATACCCAGCAATCAGTGCTGAAGCACCAGCCAGTTGAGCAGTATTGCAGTTCTCCAGCAGTTTGGCTTCTGTTTGTATGTGGTAGTACAAGGGAAGATGTTCCCCCAGTCCTCTTATGATTATAAAATAACGTGTGATTTTTTGCAAGCAATTTGTGACTGAAGCGTAAAAGCTTTTGACAGGACTTATTTAAATCTTTGCAAAAACACAGTGAATGGTCCAATAACTAAGAGGAGACTGTGGTTATCAGTATCTGGAATGTGATTTTTAAATTTTTTTTTTAAAGCCGTACACAATTCATGCTTTGTGCAGTGAGGTTGTCTTTGGGGCTCTCATTGTTGTGTCATGCAAGGGAGATCTTGTTTTACTCAGTGTGGCAAACCTCACCTGGTAATAGGTAAGTTCTGTTAAGCAATTTGAGTTTCACTCAAAGGCACAGGAGCAAACCTGCAGAAATCATGGCTTAGTCATCCAGAATCTGCTCAACTTCAAAGGTACCTTTGGATGTAGGCCACAAAACACTTGGCTACAACAAACAAAACTTTATGTTAGTACACTCACCACATATTTTTGCCAAGATCCATCAAAATACTGGAATACCTTTTTGGTATGGTCTTCCAAGTATTCCTTTGGGTGTTATTATCCAGTGAGCATTGCCAGATGTTATTGCAGCCAAGAAGGTGTTTCATCACCTTCAGCACTGAGGGCCAGCATCTCAGGATCTGAGCATATGGGATATGGCAATCTGGAAGAGAAACATGAGCTCTCCTAGACAGGGTCCTGCCAAGTATTTTTTTACTATTGATAATTATCCCTGTGTTAATCAATGTAACAGAGGGAGAGAGATAATAACTACTGGATGTGTTGAACATTCAGTATATGAATTTCTCTGAATTTGGTGAGAGAAGTGACAAAGTGATTTTTCTGTCACCAGCACTGAAGTATGCTTATTTCTGTGGCCAACTGGAAGGCAGAAGGCAGCCATATATGGGCTGAAATTCTCCAAAGAATGTGCAATCATAAATAGATAGTTTGGAAAAAGGTTCTGCAGGGTCTGAAGAACGCAGCAGCCTAGGAGGGAGAGGATTCTATTTCCAGCACAAGAAAATAGTTAGCACCATAGGACTTGTTTATTTAGTGGGAAAAGAAGACTAAGAGGAGTAAGTTCTTGAAATAAATTCCCTCTTCATGGAACAGCGTGCTAGAAAAATCATGGTCACAGGTTAAAGGCATTACCTTTCTATTGGGAAGTGGAGTTTGTTTTGGTAGGGTTTAGTCTGGGGGGAGGATGTTTCCCATTTG
The DNA here is from genome assembly GCA_013397195.1 of Hylia prasina. Lineage (NCBI taxonomy): Eukaryota > Metazoa > Chordata > Aves > Passeriformes > Sylviidae > Hylia > Hylia prasina. The sequence goes on along the minus strand of VYXD01013435.1, from coordinate 151,834 downwards.
GACCCTCTCGTGAGGCTGCCTGAGGTGTGTGGTGCCCTTGCTGCAGCATCAGCCTGTGCCAAGGCCTGGGCTGGGCTGCAGAGGTAACAGAGGAGGGCGTGATCCAGCTGCCTCCAGCTGCTGGGCAGCAAGAACACACCTGCAGGCTGCCCACTCTGCCCCTTTCCCATGGAAATCTGGGACTTGGTGGGGCAAAACATCCAGCTCTTGTGCCCTGAAACCTGAAAATGTTGCTGAATGTACTCCAGACGTGTTTTGCTTGCAAGGGCTGGAAGGGAAAGGCTGCAGCCTGAGCACTGTAAGGGCAGGCAGCTTAGGAAGAAAACTGCTTCCTGACTTTTGGAAGGTGTGCAGCACTAGCAGTGGCACAGTCAAGAGTTGCTCAGGGATTAGATTTGGGAATATTATAAATTTTGGAAGAGGATCATGCTTTTCCAGCACATGTCCTGTCAGACTTGTGGGGAAGTCTAAATACAGACTCGGCGTAAATGCCCTGAACAGCACCGACTTCCTGGAGGGTGTTTTGGGCAAAGGGAGTGGAAATGAATCTCTTCTGCTTGACTTTCTTGGTACTCTGTGTGGTCATCAGGAACAGAGCAACCTTTTTTTGCCAAGGTTCCTCTGAGGATCATCCACATTTTCTTTCCTGTCACTTTCTAGAAACTGTTACCCAAAAAGGTAACAAATGGGGGAAACACCCATTTTCATAGACCTTGGAGAGGCTTAAATTAGCCCTGAAGGCCTGTTCTAGTAGTAATTGCTAAAAGAATTACTTATATTTGCCTCATTACATTTGTTGTAATAGTTGTGGATGAGTGGAGAATAAGGAAATCCAACAGGAAGTAAGAAAATTAGTGGGCTTTCAAATTTTTTCCCTGTATATTATTTTTTCTTTTTCTTCTTGAATTGCAGTTTCTAGGTGAAAGTAGTCAAAAGTTTTTGTGTAGGATGCCTGAGTTTATAACTTGTACAACTTGTTTTCCAAATCTAGATCATTGACAAGGAGATTAATCCCTTTGTGGACAAGTGGGAAGAAGGAGGACAGTTGCCAGCACATAAAGTGTTTAAAACCCTGGGACAGGCTGGGTTCCTTGGGGTGGATAAGCCAACAGGTAGGCAAGTGTATAACTCCTGACTATTAATAGTGATAGACTCAATACATTAATTCACTTTTCTCCCAGGTCAGAGCATGGGTTGGAATTCAGAGCAAATTATATTCCTCAGTCATATACATGTGATTACCAACTCTGCAAATATACAAAATAACACTGTAGAGTACTTAAGTTGATATTCTTTTAAATACAAATGTATTTAGATACATAACCTGTATGACTGTTATTTTAAAATCAGGGAAACATCACTTCAATTTTCAACATAAAATCTGTCACTTTTCTTCTGGATCCAGACACATATGAAATAATCCAGATCTTCATTAAAGAAACCACAATTTGTAACCATGGAAGTGTTTTAAGATTTGGCTTATTACACTTCCTGGACATGCAACCTCTCCATGATTTCAGAGGATGAGGATAGTGTGGCCTTTAGGCCATTATCCCCTAGATTGTCTTAAATATGCACTATTCCAGCCCATAGAAGCCAGAACAAGAACAGGAAGCTGATGACACACAGAGCAAGTTTTTTTTGTGTCTATATATGTAGGTGACACAAAAAGTCCAGAGGAATAAAAGTATTTCTGCTCTTCAGCTAAGATACATATTCTGCTATCTTTGTTCATTTGTCATGTAATATATATTTGTTTTCTTTTCAAATGCTAATGGGTCATGTTCAAGTCAGAATTCTCTGATTTTTTTTTTACCCCCATTTTCCTATATTCAGAGCAGCCTGAAGTGACAGTGCTTGAACAGTCGATGGCAGATAATTTTCTGTGTGGGGCAGCTCACACAACCTTAGCTACGCCACACCACGTCATGATATTGCTGAGGCACAGGGTTCTGTGCCACAAATTATGTCTTTAATCACTTGATTTCAGTGGAAATATTCCCTCTTGAAATGAACTCTTATTCTTACATTACAGTGTGGAAGGTTGTCCCACAGCTGTGAGATCTCAGAGGGCTGTTGGGCTGTGACTGTCTGACAAATCCCATTAAGTCTGAGCTGGTATTTCTTTGCAGAAACGCTGACAGTTCAAGATTATGCTTAAGATCTAGTTAAAGGACAAACAGGATTACTGGGAGAGAGAGAAAACCACTTCTACTTTCTGCTAGAATTGTTTGACAGACAGATTTGAATTGCATCTCAGTGGGTTTCCTTTGCTTTGCTGATGGTCAGGTTGGTTGCAATAATGGTGCATTGCACGGCTGACAGATTTCAGTTCTGCCTTCCAAAATTCATCTCAGGGCATGCAGAGGCTTCAGCTGGCATAAGGAACCTCACTGCTGAAGGTGGTGCACATAAAACATTACAGAGGTGGGAACTTTGTGTAATGCTCAGAAAATAGCTGGACAAGGAATAACAGGAGTGAAATCTCGTGAAGAAGGGACTTGTGGAGGTAAAGCTGGCACAGAAGGTTGCATGCTCTGATTGCAGCTGTCATACTCATATTTAAGACTATTTTAACTCTGACTTTGATGTTTGTGTCTAGCTGTTAACGTAATTTATTTGACCTCTGCAGCCACATTTTACAAAAGGTATAAAAAAATTGATAAAATCCTCAGCAAGCTGTTGTCTAGCTCAGTTCAGTATTGTTGGGTGCAGAAAGTGCACCAGCTCCTTGGAAGATGCTGCCTTTGCAGCATTCAGGTGTGCAGCAGAATGTCACCAGACCCAGCTGTGCTCTGTAATGGTGTAATGCCACCAGGTGCCTCCTGAAAATCCTGAAACCTTCTCCTGGTGGTAAGTCCAAGTAAAGGTGTGTAACAGCACAGTCTCAACTGCACAGCTTTGGCAAAGCTTGAAATTCTTTTTGTCTTCTACGCTTCAACAAAGTGCTTAGGCTTGCTGTGTGATTAGTGTATCCCGTAAAATAAAATTAAAATATCCGCCTTCTTTACTCTGCTCAGACACTTCTGTTATTTATTTGCTGTTTGCTGGGGAAGAGAAGTCTTATGAGATTTGAAGAAGCCAAGAGCAGCCAGGAGCTTTGGAGGGGTGTTGCAGGAGGTCTGAAGAAGGGAGGTTAAATAGATTTGAGGACAGCAATTGCAATGCAGAGCACCAGTGAGTTAACAGTCTGCCCTACTTTCTCTTTCACAAACCAGAATTATCATGCTGTATCTCTTCAAATCCAGATCATAAGACATTTTCTTTAAAGAACAGTGATTTTTTTTTTTTTAAAGCTAATTCACTTCAGTAATAGTTGCAGTTTTGAGATACAGGTTTTATTGAATGTGTTTTCCAAGATCATTCTGTCAAGTATGGAGGTGCTTTTTTCCTGCAGAAATAATTTTGAAGCTTTCTGATTGGGCAGAAATGGATCACAAACTTGTTTTGCTTAGATAGAAGGAAACATCTGTTGGATTTCAGATTTGCTGAAAGTGGACTTTTTCCTGTGTAAACACCATTCATTCCCTTTATGAACAATGAAGGGGAGTCAGTTTTTTAAAAGAGCATGCCTTACATGTGTCCCTTATCACTGGAAACTTTCCCTGTGTGGGGAGCTGATTTGGGGCACTATTTTTATTGCAAAGGCTCCATCAATTCCCACTGTATGCAGTTGTGGGCTACAAACTTGACAAAGCTTTTCCTGTATGTTTTGTTTTTTTTTTTTCCCCCACAGTTGTTTACACAGTAGCTGGTTCTAGTGAATATTGGCTGCAGTTCAGGATGTTCACTGGAGGTCATGTAAACACTGTGGGCAAAGCTCAGTCCTGCACCCATAATTGGAGAATTTTTAAGATCATCAGTAGATTTAACTTACTGTCTGGTCAGTTCTCTGCTGGAGAAAGTATTCTCTTTGAACCATTCCTCTGCACTGGTGTTCTTTACATGACTTAAAAATAGTGCATCTGTTAGTTTTCCTTAGGAAAAAGTTTGTGTTCTGATACATTGCAAGATTCTTCCTGCTAGTAAAATACATGGTGAAAAGTGAGCATCATTTGTGCATAAAAAGTGTCTTTTTGCTCTATGCAAAATGTGTTTTACAGAATTACTTCATCCAGGATTTAGAGGAAAAAGGCAACATCCCTATATACTTATTATTCTTCCTTTATGTTTACTGTGTATTTCTCCACAAATTATAAAATTCTGAGTTATTGAGCTACTGCCAGTCCCAAAACTAAGGGCAGAAAATATTAGGGCAGGCAGCAGAAATATTTAACCAGTCTTGGTAGTTGGCCATTGTCTGTTTTGCTAAGGGAAGTGGGCAAGACGTATTCTTTGAACTGTTTTATCTGCAGATTAGATGAGATACTGGATTAGAAGCTGAAAGTATCTATGTGGTTATTTGTGATCTTACAGTTTATGAATCAAAGCCTTGGCTGTTGCTAAATTTTAGGATCTTTTGCCAAAAATGCAGGCTGTGTGCCTGCATATGCCAATGCAGATGATCAAAAGTTGTTTTATCAGCTGATGTAAAAGCACAGGAATCCTGAAAAGGATGGGAGAGAAAGGTTTGTGGGAGGGCAATATCTGCTCACAGTGGCATCACTGTGAAACATGAGTGATAACAATGCCTGCTCTGGGTATTTCATTAGTGTTTACACTGGCAGTACTCTGGGAATACTTACTGGAATGCTTTAGGATCTAGAAATAATTACAACAAGTTTGTCCAAATAGTGCAGGTCATTGATTACTGTCAGACACTTAGCAGTGAACTCAGAAAATATGTTCTTATGTGTTTCAGGAAAATTAGGTAAGTGTGGTGCAGTTTGCACATGGATGGGAAAGTGCAGTTCTGCACTGTCTGCCCCCTTTCCCTGCTGCTGGGACAAATGCCAGATTTGGGACTGGAGAAAATAATAATCAGTGCCTTCTTGTCGCTTCAGACAGAGAAGCATCTAACAAAACAAAAATAATGTTTCAAGTGATGGATTGCACTGCAACTGGAAAACGATGCAGTAACTTTCCTTCAGAAATCCTCTTTATTACAAGTGCCTCTGTGCTGAATGTGGGGAGGGAATATAGATCTGTACTCTCCTCTGAGGTTAATTTTGCTGTTTTCTTCATGTTGCTGGTAAAATGAGACCTTGTGAGAGTTTGGGCATGGAGAGTCACTTGGAAATAGTGTATGGGGTTGTTTTTTACCCTTTCTGTAATACTAAGCCTTCTTATTGTATAGAATGGGCATAGGAGGACCTGGGAGGAGCAACAATTAGAAAGGAATTTAATAGTTCAGGTGAAACAGGGTTTGATGGTATCTAAGAAAGTAAATGAAAGATGTTCAGGTGTTTCTGTGGATAGAACTAGGAGGGATGTATTTGTCAGAAGTGAATTAATTTGCCCCAAACCATTTCTGTACAGCAGTAGTGGAACAGCTGCAGTGCTTATTCTTGGTTTAGTAGATTTAAGTATAGCCAGTTGAATTCACTTCTTGATCTTTTTCCCAGTTACAAGAGTGCAATAATAGTTAATAAATAATAGTTAACCCTAAATGTTTGCAAGAGAAGCCTTTGAGTCATGTTTTCAGACACTAATGAACTGGTAAATCAGCACTCTCAAGCGTTTATCAGCCATTATTTATACCTGTTTTGCAATCAAGAACTAATTTTGATAGGCCTCCAAAAAACAGCAGACCAAATCAGTCACTGCTTTATCTGAATCAAAATTTGTGATGTGTGGCAGGGCTTTGGAGGCCTTGATCAAATAAATATAAGAAATTTCAGGTGTTTATTGGACCTTTTAATCTGATGGATTGGATTGAAATCTCAGGAAACCAGGGGTTTGTATGTGTATATGCACCTGAGTTTTGTGTAGCTGACGCTTCTTTTTCCCTCCTCCACAGCTGTGAAACTCTGACTATTCAAGTCCCATTTAGTATCTTGCAAGTTCATGATGAAATGCAGTGGAAAATGGCAAGGGGGGCACAGTTTGCTTGCTACATTTCACAGATCATCAAATATTTCTGATCAGGCAGGGAAATGAGCCCTTGAGTTCATGTTTGTTTTTTTTATTCCTCAACTGTGCACATGACTTGGGAAATGGTTGTGCTTCTTTTCCTCATGTCTGGTTGGGAAATGCAGTGGTACCTCTGGGAATAACTTGTTCAGCTATCAATAGCAGTCTGACTGAAGGACACCCAGTCTTTGCAGAAGAGATAATCTTCCTTTACATGTGTTGTTCGTAGAGGGATGAGATTAGTTCCTGGGATTCTGCTTTTGTGCTGCAGATAAGGCAAATCCTCACACTTGTGGCTTGCAATGCAGGACACAGCAGTTATTTCCTACTGTTCAGGTGTGCTAATAGGGGTCAGACTTGTGAACTTCTGAAACCTGCTATGTGTAAAAGTAGTTAGCAGGTCATGTCAGAATTATATTGAGAAGGCAATTTAGAATGTGTCTTCCCTGGAGAAAGTTAGAAGCATCTAACTGGGAGCAAATCTTTATGTATGTGCAGTTAATGCTTCACCTCCTGACACGCATTTCCCTCGCAGCAGACCATGCCAAATTCACTTGTGCATCACAGGCTTTGCACAAACTGCCAGACCCACCTGGTGTCTTTGCTAACACCAGGAGCACCCAGAGCACACCAGGAGCTTGCAGAGATGAGGGTGCTACAAGCAGCTGTCACTGTTCTGTCCCTGCTCTGCACCTGTTCTGCTCTGGGTCGTGCAGCAGAGTCTGTCCTCTATTGCAGTTGACTTTCCTCCAGTTTTGTAAGAAACTGTTGGTTTGGGGGGTTTTCAAAGAGATGTATCTGCTAAAAAAATCGATGTTCTTGTTTTTATAATTGTGAACAAGAGAAGAATGCATGCTAAAGGGAACAGCTGAATATATTAAAAGAATGTGAAATAATATAACATCTGAAAAGAATATAAGGATTGAGACGTTATCAAATAAGACATACTGTTCAGGAAGTTTTTATTAGAGGAGTCTTGCTTGTTTTTTACTTCTGTAGATCAAATAGCAAGACTGCCTCTTGACAAAGCTTGGCCAATGAATGAGCTTACACTAAAATAACCTGGCTATTACAAATCTCTCTAATTTACACCTAGCTGTCTTTTCCCAGTCTCAAGATCCTTGACGTCTGTCATATACATAAATGGCATAATTTAAAAGCTTTCTGACAGTATAAATGCACCTCCTATGCTCACATGTCAGTACACTGAATGTGGCGAGTTTGGGGAAATCATTTTTGTGAGGTGTAGGATTGATTCAGTTTTACCCACTCACTTTTGCATTATGAACTGCTGGGTGTGCAGGTTGATTTCTGCCATGGGGCAGAAGTGGGGAGGAATGTTGTTAAACAGTCACTTTGATATTGACATGGAAAATCTCTGAAAACCTGTTGACTTGTCAACACTTTACAAATTTTGACCGACAGCTGTCTTGAAGAGGGGATTCTAAAAGATTGCACTAAAAGTTTGTTATTCCTAGTTGTGTTTCCGTTCCCAGCATTTGAGCATGATAAGTTGGAGTCCAGGCTGTGCAAGCCTGAACATGTGTAGCCAAATGAGAAGAAATGAAAAGAAAAAAACCCAAAACCAGACAAGCTGGTTCTCCTTCTAACATTTCTAATCCCTGGTGACACAGTTCATGCAAAACCTCACACATCATTATTAACCTAATCCCTGGGGATCTTGCATAAGGCCTTAGTCACTCCAGCGTCTGTGAGGAAGTTCAGAGGTTCCCGTAACAAAAAAAAAAAGTGCCTTTTCATACAACTGGAAAATCAGGTTATGAAGCTGCTCATGGCAGGAGATTTGGAGCCAGATGATCTTTATGGTGTCTTCCAGCACAAGCCATCCTATAATTCTGCGGAAAGGAGGAAGGGCAAAGGCATGGAGCCAGTGTTTGTCAATCTGTGTGTGACAGGCAACTTGCCTGCAGGGTAAGTAGTGCACAGGACACTTAGCAGCTCCATAGGCTACCCTGTAAAGCACAAAAAGATGGCAGGGAAGGATAGCAGCATAAGGAATTTAGCTCCTTGAGGCTTGTTATTTAGATAAGGGTAGAGCTGGTAATTTATGGTTTTCTTATTTAAGGGACTGGAACAAGTGAGTTTGTAGGCAGAGATGCAGAGAAGTGAAATGTGTGTTTTAATCATGCTGCATTGTGGGGAATTGGTGTCATCATTTCACAACAAACCTGAAAGTTATCTATACCTACTTATTCATCATATGTTTATACTGCTTTTACCTCTACTTTGAATTAATTTTTTACTCTCATTTAATACTGATGTGCACACCAGACAGCACATGATATCTTCTGCCAAGTGAAGTAGGAAGTGGGAAAATTGGTTTTATTCCAAAATAATTCTAAAGTCTATTAAACTGGTCTGAGAAGTGTTTGGATCTTACAGTCTGGTTTGTTGGCACAACCCTGTTGAGCATCTTTTATAGTTTTTTTTTTTAAATAATGCACTCTATTGTGAATTTGAGATCCAAAAAATAAATCCAGATACCCTCAGCTTCACAGTTGATTATTAAATTTTTTAAAAAGTGAATTGTTTTTGAAGTGCTAGTACATTGGAGAAAGGAGCGAAGGATGTTTTAGGACTTCAAAACTCGTTCTTCAGTCTGGATGATCTGACCAGTGCAAGACAAGAGCTTGGCTCATTTGTGGGGAGGCAAATGGGTATTTGGGGCCACCATAACTTGAATTGCATTATTTATATAATGTGTGTAATTTGTATAAATGATATAATATATTGTGTGCTTTGCAACTCTGAGGGATATGTAAATTCCCAGGTTCCCTGAACCACAGGCTCAGGTGCATGCAATCATTCTTTCCAGGTGTAATATATACTCCATGTGGAAAAATAATATTCTCTTCTGTGTAGTACTTTGTTGTGGTAAGCATGATTGTATATGCATTGTAAATTGTTGCATATATTGCATTAAAGTATATCTATATGTAATTTGTATATATATACAGAGAGAGAATGAATTTTTGTTTCTTTTTGTTCTATTAAATCATAAAACCATAGAATACCAGTTGGAAGGGAACTCAAGGATCATCTGTTCCAATCTTTCTTGGCAAAAACACGGGCTAGACAAGATAGCCCAGCACTCTGTCCATCTGAATCTTAAAGGTGTCCAGCACTGGGGAATTCACCACTTCTCTGGTGAGACAGTTCCAATAGCCGATTGTTCTCACAGTTTGATTGTTTGCACAAGTGAAAACTTCTCCTTTTGTGTATAATCAGAATTATACACAGGAGTATCCAGGAGTACCCATTACCACTCATCTCCTGTCACTCTGGTTTGAGGATATTTCTAGGCCTTTTGAATTGTGTTTCATATTGGAGTCAGAATTTTTACTTTCCCACACTTTTACTATAAACAACAGCTTTGTTTTCCTAACTGCCCTTCATTGGTTACATATTTTTAGGTAGGAGGAGAAAGTTGATTGACAGTTGTCCTGACCAATGTGGTTTGGGAGGTGGGATTTTGTCCTCCAATCCACAGGCACCTTTGGAAATGTATAAAATGGAGTTTTGTAAATAAACTAGTCTCTTTTTTCCTGCTTGCTCACCACTGTGCCTGGTGAGGTTCTTTCATGTCGTGTTGCGGCAATCTCCTTCACGCGATTTCTTTTAAAGAGAGAATCTCCATATTTGATCACCCTTGTGGCTCTTCTCTGAGCCCTTTCCATCCTGCCCACATCAGTTTTGTGTAACAGGAGCCAGAACCGAGCACAGTATTCCAGGCACAGCCTGATGAGTGCTGAGCAAACTGGGACAGTGACTTCACTGTGTTTGCTGGTGTTGGTTGTGCAGCCCAGGGCCCTGCTGATCTTCTGCAGCAGGACACCACCCACCCACTAAACTTGTCCACCAGGACCCCCAGGACTCTTTCCACAGAGCTGTTCCCCAGCCAGACAAATCCCAGTCCTGCTCAGGAAAGATGTTCTCTCTGCAGACGAGCTGGAAGTTCAGTGCTGCAACACGACACCAAAGAACTTCAGGAGGACACGGTGATGAGCAAAGCAGAAAAAGCCCTGAGTTTATTTATAAAACTCAATTTTATACATTTCCAAAGGTGCCTGTGGATTGGAGGAAGAAATCCCACCTCCCAAACCACATTGCTCAAGACAACTGTCAATCAACTTTCTCCTCCTACCTAAAAATATGTAAACAACGAAGGACAGTTAGGAAAACAAAGCTGTTGTTTAGAGTAAAAGTGTGGGAAAGTAAAAATTCTGACTCCAATCTGAAAGACAAATGAGAAGGCCCAGAAAAACCCTCAAAGCCAGGCTGACACACAGGCTCAAGGGAGGTGCACATACACAGGTCAAGGTGTTCCAAAGCTCCCACACAAGGAGTTCCTGCCCTCCTCCAGAGCCATGCCACATTCCTGCCTCGGCCACCCAGCACTGAAGGTATCTCCCAGAGCAGGCCAGAGCACAGAGAGGGCTTCTAGTCTCATGGAAAACCAAAGCTACTGCCCTGGAGATAACAGAAATCAGCTATTCTAGGCCACCCAGGAAGGGCACAAAGAGAACAGACACATTCTTCAGGAAGTACATTGCCCTGCAAAGTACTTTGTTTATCACAAGTGGCCTCCCATGCCTCTGCTTAAGAAACAAAACAAAGAAATAAAAACAATTAAATAAATAAATAAATTAATTAAAAAAAAAACCAACACCAGGAAAAAACCTGACACTGAGGTCTTATTTCAAAACATTTTCTGTAAAACAGAAAAATTAAATTAAATTTCAGTGTAGGTACAATTCTGTTGATTGGAAGAACACTTTCCTTATTACTTTGTCTCTCAGTTGGTCCACACTTCAAATACTTATACACATACTTTTCACAAGTCTCTTCATTCAAAGAAGACTCTAACCTCTTTATGTTACTGAAAAACCTTGAAAGATTCAAGGGTTTCTTGAGTGGACAGAAGGAAAATAATTTTTTAAAATAAAGCTTTATTTTAACTTACTTTTCACAAGTTTTTTTAAAACTAACACACACTTGTCCTATTTTTTCCTCTGCAAACAGGGTGAAACAGTATTTCCTCCAGATGATCATGACATTGAAATGACAGCAGGAAACCAAACACACCTGAAATAAAAGTGTTAAACAAATCTTCACCCTGTCTTGCAGCTTCTTTCCCATTTCCTCCCACTTCCTGTGCCAGGTCTCCAACCTCTGCCCCAATAAACTTCTGACACCTCTGCTCCTAATGTTTCTGTCAGCAAGGTCAGCTGCAAAATCACCAAAACAGCCACTCCAGTTTTACTGGCACCACTGCCGAAGCCAGAAACACCAATACTGCCCAGCACCTCCACCCCTAAAGACTGAAATTGTTTCACAGAGCCTTAGGGGTTTGCTCCTTTCCCATTCTTTGCTTTCACATTGCATTGATCACCCTTTTCCCTGTGGATATCAATCCTGAGTGCTGCGTGTGCTTTCACTTAAAAGACGCTCTCTGCAACATTCTTTTAAAATGCGTAGGAGACCAGAAAAACAAAACCCATTAGGACTACCACACTGAACTGTCACCCCGGTTTTGAGGATTTTTCTAGGCCTTCTCATTTGTCTTTAAGATTGGAGTCAGAATTTTTACTTTCTCACACTTTTACTATAAACAAGAGCTTTGTTTTCCTAACTGTCCTTTGTTGGTTACATAGTTTTAGGTAGGAGGAGAAAGTCAATTGACAATTGTCTTGACCAGTGTGGTTTGGGAGGTGGGATTTCATCCTCCAATCCACAGGCACCTTTGGAAATGGATAAAATTGAGTTTTGTAAATAAACTTGAGCTTTTCCTGCTTTGCTCATCACCGTGTCCTCGTGAAGTTTTTTGTGTTGTGGCACCTGTGAACTGGCAGAAAATGGGCATGTGCCCAGAACCTCAGCCACTTACAAATCAGCTGCCCTTGTACAGCTGAAAAGGAAAACAAAGATGGAAGTAATGAAAAATTTCCTTGAATGTGTATCAGGGGAAGGTGTTTGAGTTTTTCATGGCATTGTTGAATGCTTTAAAATTCTTTGAAGGTGACTTGAGCCAGCATTTTTTCTAATCCTATATTGTGTGTCAGAGGAAATGAATGGGACTGTTCTCACCCTTGCTTTATTATTCAAGAACAGGGGTCTCTCAGCAGAGCAGAAGATCAGTGAGTAATAAGCCTTCTGAAAGGGATTTTTTTTTTCCTTTTTACATTATGTATAACCTGTGAAACTCATTTCACAGATGTCACAAGGAGCAAAGTTTAACAGGAACCCAGGGGCTGTTGAATAAATGTACAGATGGTGGCACCATCCACAGTTACCACAGGGAGAGTAATTGTATTTCTGGTCATCAGCTGCTCACTTAGCAGGTGAATACATCATTTCACAGCTTCTTGTACCCTGTGGCCTCACCACCTCCCCCCTGAATAGCACATCTAGCCTGCTCCCTGTGCTGGACTCTAAACCTGGCAAAAACATTCACAATACATATTTCAACTCGTTCAAGGTCCTTCCCCAGCCCAAGAAAGGAAGCCTTTAATTAGTCACAGAACCACAAAGTTTGGAAAAGACGTCTTAGATCATCAAGTCCAACCATTAACCCAGCACTGCCAAGTTAATTTTTGCACTTCTCTCCATCTTTGTATGTTGGGATGGTTGTCAACATGTTTTTTACAGGTCATTACTATCCATATTTATTTTCTGGATCTTACCAATTATTTTCAGCCACCTCTATCTGTTTGTGTTTCCCACTGAGCCTCTTCTCTTTCTTCCTGCTTTTTTTTCCCTCTTGAGAGGATTCTGGTGAGTGCTTGTGTAACTTTCTGAACAACTTCGCTGCTTCTTCTCTTTTAACTGACTTGGGAATGACTGAAGGTAGTAAAAATATTTTGCAAAAAAGTAACAAACATTTGGGTTTAAGGAGGGGGGGGGATCATGTTTTATGAGCAGATATTTTTGGTATTCCCACACCTCAGGGTCTTGAAGACTGATAATATTGAGGCTTTTTTAATCAGCATAAATCACCAGCTGTGCATTTATTCTTCAAAGTCAATGACATTTAAGAGAAATTCAGACAGACTTTTTGTTGTGTGGAAAGCTTATGAAAGACTAAACTGCATTTTTTCCCTCAAGGTAGTAACATGCTGTGTTTCCTTTACCTGGTCTTTTGTTTATTTTTGCTCAATAATCTTTTTCTGAGTTATCTTTTGGAAGATAAATAGATAAATCAGCATTTTCATAGAGTTTTGCTTTCCAAGTTCCTCTTCTCACAGCTGAGCAGTTCAGGCTCAATCATCTGGTATCATGGAATTCCATGTTTACAGACCAAACCAAAAAGCCTCTAAATCCATTTTACTGGCTTTTTTGGGCTTTGATTGTTTGTTTCTTTTAGGTAGAATAATGAGGAGGGGTTTCTCCCCCACCTTTATTCTCCCCCCACCCCTGAGAGCAACAGCTTGGGAGCAATTTGCTCTTCTCTAGCTGTTCTAAAGGAGCTGTGAGTTGAGTTTGTCACTCAGAGCTGCTCAGGAAATTCTTTGCAGTGTGTCCAGATGCTTCCTGTGCACAAGGCTGCTGTCACACTTGGCACATGATTTAAAAAAAAAAAAAAAAAAAAAAAATCACACTGAGGCTGTTTTTTATTTTGCTTCTAACCAGGTCCTTTGGCACCATGGAGGGAGGACAGTTTTGCTGGTTGAGCAGTGACACTGTGCTTGGGGTTGTCTGGAAGAGCAAAAAGGGACCATGTAAAATTTTAACTTATTTATTTTTAAAGCCTTACGTGTTCTGCATTGTTTAAAGAAGTATTTGTGGCAGCTGATACTTCTGGCAGTGCTGCATTTCAGAGGAGGAGATTTTGGCATCTCTGCATTCCGGGGGGTATTTGAGGCGATCACAAGGCATCCTCTGACTTCCTTGCGGATTGTATTATTCTTTTACCTGCTTCTGCATGGGAAAAGTTGTGTAAGCTGCATGTTCTGGCTGTTCCTGTAAAACCTGTGGGCTGCTGGACCTATAAAGGAAACAATTCTGCACTTGCTGCCTTTTGACAGGTCTCGCCTGGACTCCCTGGCACCACACTAATGAGATGCCCAGATAAACTGGATTCTCTCAAGGGTAAAGGCAGTTTCCTACATTTTCTCCTTATGTCCTTACAACACAGTGTTGGGAATCCCATCCTCTATCTCTGCCCAGGTTGCAACTGTGTGTCATCAGATCCTGTAGCTCCAGAGGAGGATGTGGAAAGAGGGGAATACAAGAGGAAACCAACACCAGGAAGAAAATTCTTTACATGCAACTCATTTTGACAGGAAATGTTCTGCTCTTTCCAGCAGAACCTGGTAACTATTTTCAAGGCTCTGGTTTCACTTTATTCCAATTTTGCATTTATTTCTTGCTACTGAGAATCCAGTTTCTTCTCTCCTAGAAGATGGGTGAATATTTTGGTCTTTGAAAAGTTTCCTTCCTCATCAACTTATAGTCACCAGCATATCTTTAATGCACACGAAAGATGCTATAAATTCTGCTAAAGATGCTACATTAAAAACTGAATGAACCCTCATTTTTGGAGATTATGAACATTCTTCTGCAAACTCTGCAAGAACTGGCCTGGCCTGTCAAGTCACTGCATTGTCTAACCCATAAGCAGCCCCAGGGATTTCAGAGTATCACCTCTCTGAGATGGACCAGAACCTGGCCACTGCACAGATTCTGTGGTGCTGCCTGCTGAATTAGGGAAGGGAGGGAAAATACCCACTTTCTGTTAGGAAAACTGGAAAAACAGTGGAAGATAATGAATCGGACTTTCTCTAAAGATATTTTTCAAGCAGTTTAGTTAGGTGTCTGAAACACAAAACGTGCAAATGCAGAGGATTAGAAAAATCTTCCAGCTTTAACCTTACTAAAGTTTTAACAGGTGTTAATTGCTCACAGGTTTCAGAGGACGGGCTTTGAAACAATCTAAGATGCAAAAACTGAAATGATGAGATTACAGGAGATTTTTACCATCTAGATCTATGGCACAGTACGGTTTGTGCAAGGAACAATGCACAGCAAAGTGGGGAGGGTGGAGAGGGGGACACGTGCTGTGGTGTACCTTGTGCCTGCATGATGGGCACTCAGGAGGCATCCTCAGGTCTTCTGTCATGGTTTCAGGCTGTCTAGGACTCATGCTGAGTTCTGGGGATAGGCTGTCCCAGCATGGCTTTAAAATATTTTGCTTGGATTCAGGTAGATATGTGTTTGTGCTGTGCAGAGACTTCTGCACAGATTTAGTTAGAGAAACTGAACTTGAGAGTGGGGGTGTGTGCCACCCAGAATTTTTACAGCCTTCTGAGGATTTTTAAAGCCTTCTGAGAATCTCTAAAGTTTTCTGACTTTTCTAAAGCTTTTCAAATGCTTACATGTTGAAGTGGAGTCTTTCAAGGACGTTTTAGGAAAAACAGTCTTTGTTTATGTTCCTCTCTCAAGGAGAGACATTTGATGGACTTTTGTCTCTGCCAGTGTGGATGGAGAGGTGGCAACTTCTCCCTCCAATCCAGAGGCAATCCCTGGAAAACTATATAAACCCTGGTTGTAAATAAACTTTCTCTCTCCTGCCTTTGAAGCTCACTTTGTGTGCTGTGCCTTCATTCTGTGTTCTATTGTGACATATGTGGACATGGCTGGGACGTCTGGGGCTGAACCTGCTCCCTCTGCCACCACTCCAGTGAGCACTTTAATTTGCCTGTCTGTGCTGAAAGGTGGGAAAAACCTCCAGCAGAGATTTTCCCTGTTCTGATGGGACATGGAATAACACATGTGAAGGGTGATGATCTCTAACAGTGGCTACCATCATCTCCTTTCCTGTCATTTGAATGAAGACACTGGTAGTGCTTGAAAGAAAAAAAATAGTTGATATTTTAACATTATTTTTCCTTTGTTTCACTATTTTATTTATTCAACGGGTAGTTGTGAGCTGTATTCTGTAAATGTCTCCACATCCTGAAGGATCTAATTTTCCATGTGGGAGTACAGAATAAACTTTAGAACATAAAGGATTGCAAGGAAAAGGGGGCATTAATTATACAAAATTACCATCAGAAGGCAGATTATTATACAGAAGATTCTTTTTAACATCATGAAACAGCTTTTAATTTAATACCAAGTCTGAACTGACAACACTCAAAAATAATCACAAAGCTTTGGAGTTTAATTTCTTGTAAGGGAGCGACAGTAGTAGTGACAGTACAGGGAGTGATGGTTTTAAATTAAACGGGGTGTCTTGTTTTAGAAGACAGGTATCGANGAAGGGCCCAGTGATGCTGAGATGGGTCCCATCCTCCTCTGGAATCCCGTGGAAAACAGGATCCCTGGTGTTCTGAGTCCCAGTTTTTATCTGGGCAGGGACCCTGGAGCCCCCAGCACTGGGTGCAGCATCTCACACTGGGATGATGTAAATGTGTCCTGTCATTGCTGAGCCTCAATGGCCCATGAGCAGAAGATATCCCTGGAGGGAGGATGGGAGGTGAAAGAGATAAGGAACAGTGCCCCACCCGGTTTTATCAGCTGAGCCCTTATCAGAAAGGGTCTGCCCCCCTCCCCCAGAGTGACAAGAGATAAAGAAAAAAACATTTCCCCAACTGCTTTCAGCAGATGAAAATAGAATACATTTTTTTGCTTCCATACCCCAAGACAAGGGGGTAGATTCAGATTAGATTCAAGGAAAAGATCTTTTACAATCAAGGTGCTGAAGCTCTGGAACAGGTTGCTCTGAGAGGTGGTGGATGTCCCTTCCATGAAAACACTCAGGTTAGACAGAGATCTGATCTGGTTGAAGGAGTCCATGCTCAGCACAGGAGGGGTTGAGCCAGGTGACATTTAAAGGTCAAGCCAAAAACATTCTGTGATTCTACACAGTTAATTTCACAGGCATGCAAATGTAAACAAAAGCTTGCAAGGAAAAGGATTGTCATTTATTTGATGTGTTGTTTAAAAAGAAATGAATAAAAATAGGCCGCAAATGAGAGGAAAATCAAAACATAACATAGGCACTGATTTGTCTGTGTCTAAAGTTGTAAAATGTGAAATAGAAGGCGATGAGGTAAGACTTATGTTTCGCAATTATCCCTGGCTTTGGAGCTGCACAAGCCCTTACATGTTTCCTTTTTATCTCTAACTATGCCAGCTTATTTTAAAAGGAAACAACGACAACAACAACAAAAAAATCAACCTGCTCCAGGAGCTGCATTTATGGCGTTGCTGCAGTGAGATGGAAACCCTCAGATGGTCAGAATTCCTTTTTGCTTGTGTCTGGGGGCCACAGCGTGCCCAGGGCCACGATGCTGGGTGGATGGTGGGTGCCCACCTGCAGCCAGGCTTCACAGCTGGGAGCAGGAATGCAGACGTGGCAATAGGTCTGGAGCAGAGCCAGAAAATGAACTCCAAATTTGTGACTCTGGGCAGCTGTGATGAATGTGGGAGACAGGAGAGTCCTGATCTGGTTTGTGCTTGCTCTCGGAAAATCTTGAGGGAGTTACTGTAGTCCAAGATCCCAACAGATGAACCTTGTGGAGAAGTGTTAACCTCCAGCATCTCCCAACATCCCTGCTCAGCTTTCTACCACACTTTCCACTCTTGTCTGTGATGCTTTTGAGTCAAGGTTGTTTGGATTTTTGTTGTGAGAGTGGTAAATTTCAGGAAAAAAAGGGGAATGTTTTAAAAACATAGTAGAAAATGTTCTTGCTACTGAGGAATCAGGCTGTGAAACCACTTGGCAGGGGTGGTTTTATTTCAGCTGACTCTGGAGAATCTGAAGAATGACACAAACGCATTTTTAACGGTCAGCTGCAATTTTAATCATAAGTAACAAATTGCAACCAATCGGGGCATCATTTAGAGTGAAAAATATCTCAGTGATATGAAGTCATTCCAAAGCCCAGGGCCAGATGAAAATACTCACATTCCACATCAGCTTTGAGCTCACCATGTTTGTGAAGCTGGTCAGTAAAAAGCACAATCAAAGCACTGCTCTTCATTTTTGTGTGTGAGATGTGTGTCATCTGGAAAGGAGGAAACTGGAGGGATTATAGTCAACCTTGTTCTCAGTTGATCCTCTGTTAAAACCCTATGTCAACATGTATCTTCTTACATCAGTATTTTCTACACTCGGGCCTCTGGCTGAGGCTTGGATAATTGAATTTAGCATCCCTGTTTCTTGCCTGTGTCTTTTTAGCTGCTATGGGGCAAATATCACCTCTCTTTAATTAACCTCTGTGCAATAAAAGGGCTGAGTGCTAGTTACTGGGTTTTGGCTCTACTCAATGAGAGCTGGGGACGTGTTTGCAATTTTAATTTTGTGAAAGCTGAGGCTGTAATGAGAGAAAGGAAATGATGTGATAAATATGCTGCTTCCTCTTTGTTTGCCTCCTCAGAACATCTTTCCTTGGGATAAAGCCTTCAAGCTGCCTGGAACCAGGTAGCCAGATCTGTCAGTCTGTCCTTGGTGTGTCTCAGCCCTCCCCTCTCCCAAAACGCTGTTGCAGTGCAGAGCAAGGAATGATGAGAAAGTGGTAGCTGCTGCTGGCAGTGATTTTAAAGGCAGCATCCTCACTGACTTTAATAAACCCTGCATTAAAGGGCAGCAGACCTTTAAGGCAACTTCTCTGTAAGCAAGGGAAGCTCCCTGAGCCACTCCCTGAGATGTCACCCAGGGGAGGGACAGATGGCACCACGGCCCCTTTCTTGTCCAGAGCAGAACAGTTTTTAAAGTTTGGGCAAAGGGATGCCTGTGATGGAATGACACCAATGCCACCTGGTCTGCCCCAGCAATCTTTGGAAGCAAGGGGGAGGCACTGAAAGCTGTTTTTACGAAGCTGTGATGTGGTTTGAGTCAGTTTCCTAAAAAAACCTCTTACTTTATTAAGTGCTCTGTTTCGTTTAATATTTTCGGATATTACGAAGCTTAGGCAGATTAATTTGAGGTCCCAAAGATAAACAGTTCCTGAGTGTCTGAGAAAGTCCTTAATGGCTGAGAGGAGGGAGACAAGAATATGTGCCACCAAGAGAAGAAATGTGGTGTGAGCTGCAGCTGTTCACTCCCTTGGCCCAGCTGGACATTTAGAGCTGCTTGCTCAGTGCACCCCAGCCTTTCCCCTTGAACAGGGGGAGCAAAGAACCTGGAGCTCAGACAGGATTTCCCTCTAAATGACAGCAAAAAAACACCCCAATCTCATTATTTTTTGTTTGCTGGGTCACCAGGCAGAGTAGTGATCATCACTCACGCCATAAATATTTATAGAAAAAAAAAATTCCATTCCATCTCCCACTTTCACTGAGGTATTTATCCTCACTGTTTCTCTCTTTGTTGTCAGGTTACCCACCTGATTCATTTTTCATCACTCTACACTTGTGGGCTAAAGTGATGTAATATTTAGGTATCTGTGAGAAGAATTACTATGCTGTTTTTGCAGGAGTGCTATTTTACTATATATTTTGCCTGCTGGCAATGGAGTGTTTCTGTATTGCTTTGAGACGGTACATTATTATTGTTGAGTGTATTTTTTTTTCTTTTGGATATATTATCAAAGCCTGCGCTGGTTTAGTTTTTCTAAGAAAGTCTTTATAAATCCATTTTCAGTAGCTGTGCTTTGCATATTCATGCATTTATACATATTTTACACAGCCTTAATATGTTGAAGAAAAATCAGGGGTCAAGAAGAAGCTCATAGATCCAACTAATGAGTTTCTAGTAAATGCCCTTAAATCCTTTGTGCATTGGGATTGGGGCACAGAGACATCTCTCCTGATGCTTATTTTCACTTATTCCTTCAATATTTAATTAGCATGGCTTACTCACTGTAATTTTCAGTGAGTTTTTAAAATATTTAATTTGAAACCAATTAATTACTGAGACCTGCAGATGTAGGAATGGTAAGAGATCAGTCCTTGTGAAGACCCTGGGTGCATGTTGGAACTCTGGAGGCTGAAAGCTTCCAGCTTTCAGGACCTGAGGGTGCCAATCCTCAAGTAAACACCTTGTTTGACCTGAGACCTTGGAAAAGGCTTCAAAAATTGAGTGACAGCACAGAAACAGTGTGTGTGTAGTGTAGATAGTATTGTGTGATCTCACAGGGTGAAAAACTTAGATTTAGGATTTTAGTGTATGGTGGTATATGGCAGCCAAGATGGAGAATTCTGGGTGTGGGTTAGTTGTCTTTTTGCACCTTCTTCCTCCTTCTCCTTCCTTCTTCTTCCTTCTTCTTCATGAACCTGGGTGGTTTTCCCTAATTGGGTGGGAGATGTGTGCATTGCGGTTTTGGGTGATCATAATTGGGCTGGAAACATAAATAATGTAGATGTCAACTGTTTATTAGATAATTAAGGCTTAAATAGCCTGGAATGGGCACCATTTTGCCTTCACTTCGCAGTTTGTTAAAGAGTTCATGTCTCATGAGTTTGTAGTAGATAAGGGTAATAAATTTCAGAGACTTCAGCAACGTCTCCCGAGTTTTATTGGCCCTGACCTTGGAGCAAGAAAGAGCCAGGAACTCCAACAGGTGCAGTTTTACATCAAGGCTTAATCTCAGGTGTGGCTTAACAGACTTAGGCAAATCTCTCCAGCTTTCTCTGTACCCCTTTTGTCCTTTGAAAGAGGGAAGAGGGGAGTGACATAACAACCTCAGCGTCGTGCTTGGCGTTTGTCCTGCCAGGAGAACCAGCCCCAAGCAGGGGTGTTCAGTCTGGTGTCTGAAACATGACTCAGAGTGGCAAGATGTAGCTGGTGCAGTGCCACAACACGACACGAAGGAACTTCATGAGGACACAGTGATCAGCAAAGCAGGAAAAGCCCCGAGTTTATTTACAAAACTCAATTTTATACATTTCTGAAGGTGCCTGTGGATTGGAGGATGAAATCCCACCTCCCAAACCACATTGCTCAAGACAACTGTCAATCAACTTTCTCCTCCTACCTAAAACTATGTAAACAAGGAAGGACAGTTAGGAAAACAAAGCTATTGTTTATAGTAAAAGTGTGGGAAAGTTAAAAATTCTGACTCCAATATGACAGACAAATCAGAAGGCCTAGAAAAATCCTCAAAACCAGGGTGACAGTGTAGATTTGTGCTTACAGGTGTGTGTCTTAGGGCACATATATGTCTGTGTGTGCATGTGCCTGTCGTGACACATCATAGTCACAGAATGTCCCAGAAAAGACCCACAAGTATCACAGGGTTCAGCTCCCTGCCCCTCTCAGGTCCATCTAAAACTAAACCACGTGACTAAGAGCATCATCCAGACATATGCATTTTCCAGTCTTTAAATTAATGAACAATTTCTATTTTGCCATGATTTTAAAGGGTGAAATAATTTCATTACTTGTGGAACGTTGTATTTTGCTGGGGCTCTTACCTGACTGGGTTTACAGATATGTGAGCCTGTGCAGGAGATCTCTCAGTTTTTCAGAGGTTCAGCGTCCCAGTGTAGACATACTGCTGGTTGGAGATTCTCATTTGTTAATCAGCAAGTGAAATTTCAGTGCAGCATTACAAACTGTTAAAAGTTTTCCATTCCTGCTTCTGGGCAGATGGACATTACTGTTAGCTTGCAATAAATGTGTCATGCTGAAATTTGTAAACTTGCCAGTTTGACTGAAGTGAGGAAGCTTGCTCATGCTTCTTAACACTTGTGGTTTTGTGTAAGCGTTTCTTAAGCAGTCTCAAGTTTTCATAAGGAACATGCACCTAAGTCTCTTTGTTACTTCAGTAAAGATACAGAGGCTTAGATCTCACTCTTAGAAGAATAAAAAGGAAAATTATGCTCTTTTTTTACATTTTCCAAAACAACGTACCATGTTTCCTGCTGGTACCTTGGTTCTCACCTGAGACTTCAGTCTTGCACCTTGCTGAGTGGTTGGATGTGACTTTTTAGTAGGGGATTTGCAGGCATGGAAGCATTGCTGTGGTGTGCTGTGCAAATCCTTCCCAGCTAGTTGTTTTCCCTCAGACCTGCATCCCTGCCGGGCAGCAAAAGGTGTGGATGGCAGAGCAGAGAGCCTGTCTGAGAAACCACCATGCAGCTGTGGGGTCTGGTCATGCAGCAAACTGCAAATTCAACCTTTCTGTCCATCATTTGTTCAAACAGCAGCATGAACCCTGCTTCTGCCTGATTAAAGTCAGGACAGCGGTAACTGATAGGAAAATAATACATGATTTATTTCTGTGTGTTTACAACTGTTCCTGGTGTGGTGGCAACAGGCATTCCAAAAGCTGGAGTTTCCTTAGAATGGGAATGTAAACCCCCCTCCCTCCGAATTATTATAATTTTACAATTAAGGGCTTTCAGGCAAAGATTTGGGAAGAGGAATAACAGTTCTTTTACTGGGAATATTAAAAATGTAATAGTACAAAAAGACAAGCAAACAAACAAAAAGCCCAGAAAACCCTGACAGAGTCAGGGACACAACCTGACACCCTGTTGGTCAGTCAGGGTGTTTGGGAGCAGTCCTGGAGAAACAGATGTGGTTCTGTTGGAGCAGAGATGATCCCGTTGGTTCTGTTGGAGCAGAGATGATCCCGTTGGGTTCTGTTGGACAGAGATGATCCCGTTGGGTTCTGTTGGAGCAGAGATGATCCCGTTGTTTCTGCTGGAGCAGAGATGATCCCGTTGGGTTCTGTTGGAGCAGAGATGATCCCGTTGGG
>VYXD01013435.1:81311-128674 GCA_013397195.1 Hylia prasina | reverse complement strand
TCCCCAACTGCTTTCAGCAGATGAAAATAGAATACACATTTTTGGTTCCATAACCCAAGACACCAAATGAGTTGCTGCAGGTGCCCTGCATTTTCAGAGACCACCAGCTGCTGTAAATCACGGTCATGCACTGCGACTTCCCGTGTTTGTTCTTCACACTGACACCAAAACTCTGTCTGCTTTCATCCCTGTCTCCCAGCCTCCCCTTGCAGGAGGGAGTGAAAGAAGCTGTGCTGTCTCCTGAAGCACACAGGAGATGAAGTGCACCTGTTTTCATGAGAATATTCACGAGGAGCTGGTCACTGAACGACTTGAGTCTGTAATAGAAAGGGTGACTAGAGTTTCTGTCTCCCTTCATATCTGGATGACAGTAAGATGACTTACTCGGGGTAAAATTGCACTTGGTTGCTCTAAATCCCAAGTAGCAACTGAGAATATTCTTAAGTAAGGTGTCTTTTACTCTGTTATCTATAGTTAATGCAGTATACATCATTGGCTAGAAAAGCTG
This sequence comes from Hylia prasina, assembly GCA_013397195.1. NCBI lineage: Eukaryota > Metazoa > Chordata > Aves > Passeriformes > Sylviidae > Hylia > Hylia prasina. The sequence goes on along the minus strand of VYXD01013435.1, from coordinate 128,166 downwards.
TGGTTAATTTGCTTAAAATTGTAGAAACAACAAGAGCCCTTTTCCTGGCACATGCCATGTCTAGTGGAAATAATAATAATAAAATAATTACTTAGATCTGTTTTTAATTTTTTAACTCACTTTAGTTTCCTATGATTCTTTTTTTATCCCCAAATAAAAAACACTGAATAATTACCATTTTATCTGTTGCTAGAGACAAGCAACGTATTTTTTCTAGTTTAATTTGGTCTGTGACCTTGATTTATTTTTTTTGGCCATCTGTTCATCAGCTGGAAGGACATTTTTGAGAGGTCTTCTTGTCTGACGGTTGGAATAACTTCACTGTGATGCTGGACTACTTCTGCCAGTAAAAGATCTAAGTTCAGTAAGTAGAGCAGAACCATGCTCTGATGTCAGAATTTTGCAGTTATCCTTTATGTTTAGCAGAATTTGATCCCATTCTTTATTTTTAAAATTTGTTTTCCTTTTTCTCTTTGCTACAAGCAGAATTTGATCCCATTCTTTATTTTTAAAATTTGTTTTCCTTTTTCTCTTTGCTTTCTAAATCTGTTTAACACGTGCTGCAGAGGTCATCACTGTAATTACCAGTAAAAGCTAAAAAAAAGAGGGAATCAATCTGTTCTGTGTTTCAGGGAATTTTCATCTCCAACTCTTAGGACAAAAAACTAAATCAACTGCATATTTTACGAACACTGAGGACAGGTTTGGAATGGAAGCTATTAGCTGGGCATGTCTTGGCCTGAAAGTTTTTGGCAAACTAATGAGGTCAAGGAAGAACTGCAGAAAGCTCCAAGGATTGATCTGTAGGAACAATTCAAGAGCTCTCCAGTTGAGCTATGGAGTGATTAGAGTCATGTGAGTGTAATTTCAAGCACATTTATAAGTTTGTTTTCTATCAGCAAACAGGCAAAAAGACAATTTCTGACTGCAGATTATTTGCTATACGCATTTCAATCACATATATATTTATTTTATGAAAAAGTTTTGCTCTGCTTCTGTGTAAAATAAACCTGGCTTATGTCAAGTCATTTGTCATGATAATGAAAAAATAATCTCAACTGTAAACAGAAAAAGACAAGTAACAAAACCATCAGTCTTCAGTTTTCATGCTGCTCCCTCTAGACAGCTTGTTTAGTCACATTGAATTTAGAGAGTGTATGCCATGGAAAGACTTCTAAAGCAAATTTTGGGGAACAAACCACCAAAACTGCTGTGATTTTGTTCATATCTTTTGTTACTCTGTCCTGTGAAAGACCCAGATAGAGTATTAAACAGACAAATATGAGACTCCTATGTAGAGTTTGGGTATGGGACAGGAGGTTTTTCATGCACATTTAGTTTGGCTTTGCATTGTTCAGAGAGCCCTGTTGGGACAGGTGACACTTATTAAAGAGTGTGTGGATTAGAATTAGAGAAAAGGGAGCTTTCAAGTGGAAGCATACTTTCATGCCAAAAAGTTTTCGTAAATGAGCTGGTATAAATTTTAAAAATTGATTTTAAAAAGTATCCTTCTAATAATTAAAAGTGGGGACCCACTCTCTTGTGCAGGGAGATAGCAAAACCAGTGAAGACTACTATGGTATGATTTAAAACAATCTGCCACTTTTTAGTATTTGTAACTCTTCTGTTGCTTCAGGCACTTGTGATTTTGTGGCTGAGGAATGGGGGAACAAACAGGCAGAGACCAATTTTGCTCAGGCTGGGATAACTGCAGAGCTGCTGGCAGCACCTCAGTGTGACAGCCGCGGCTGCTCCAGGGATCAGAAATGCTCCTGCTGATTTCTGCTTGCAGGTGAGGCAGTGCTTCACTGATATCTTCAAACAGATTGTCTGTGATCTTCAAACCAGTCCTCAGGGTGGGATAAGGAAAATGAGAGTCCCCTCTGGTAGAAGTCCCAAACCTTTACCTTTGTCTGTTTGGGGCTGCAGCCTCTGTAGAGCTGTGAGCCCTCACCCAGTTGTTATTTTTGTCCTGTACATACCTGTCACTCTGGTTTTGAGGATTTTTCTGGGCCTTCTGATTTGTCTTTCAGATTGGAGTCAGAATTTTTACTTTCCCACACTTTTTACTATGAACAAGAGCTTTGTTTTCCTAAGTGTCCTTCAGTGTTTACATATTTTAGGTGGGAGGAGAAAGTTGACTGACAGTTGTCTTGACCAATGTGGTTTGGGAGGTGGGATTTCATCCTCCAATCCACAGGCACCTTTGGAAATGTAGAAAAATGAGTTTTGTAAGTAAACAAATAAAACTTCTGCTTTGCTCATCACCGTGCCCTCGTGAGGTTCTTTTGTGTCGTGTTGTGGCACATGCCCATTTCTGGTATTTCTTATACCAGATGAGGTTATGGGATGGCAATAAAAAACCTTAGTCTGTTAAAGCTGAGTTCCTCTGAGTGCTGGACCAAGGTTGTTTCTCCAGTCTCCACCTGCCTCCCAGGAAGCTTTTTCTTGCTGTTTGCTTTTTCCAGGAGGAATCTCCAGTTAAAGCACATACCAGGTTGGTTGTGAGGATTCATATTTCCTTCCACCCCTTGCTTCATTGAATTAGGTTTAAAAATAAAATACTTTTATTCCTAAACTTCTTTATCCATTGTTCTTTGCAATGGTGAGCATCACTCTCCCCAGATGTCCTTCTTCCTTTCCATGAGCTTCCCTGAAATGGTTCTTCTATTGTGTTCCTTGTTAATTAATGGTAGTATTCTCATCTTCAGGGTTACTTCTTTTTTTCTCCTTTGGCTTCTTCAAGACTGTGATAAAATCCCATAACTTGCGTATCAAGAGACTTTCTCATTATACTTGTGTTAGTTATCTTGCAGCATCTACTTTGTCACAGAGACCAAAAACATCACAATAGTAAATTGCAGGCAAAGCACTATTTCCAAATTACTTTGTCCTTCCGTGGCATCCTCCTCCATGTCTTTTAGTAGTTTTGTAAATCCTGCTGTCATCATTAAGGGGGAAAAAAAAATCATCATTTCAGTAAGCAGTAATTTTAAAAGAAAGTTCATAGTACAATACCAGGGCTTTATTGCCTCACTGGCCATTTATTTTGAAAATATATAAAATTCTTCTGTGCTTATGCAAGGAAATAAGAGATGAATGGGCAAATGAAAGATAAGAAGTGCAACTGTTTGGCCTCTCTCTTCCTTAGCAGGAAAGGGCTGGTAGCAGGTAGTGCCTTGTATCTCTAAGTGGAATCTGACCATCAAGAAATGGGGAGGCAGCGAGGCAGTGTGGGGAGCTGAGGGTTTTTTGCTTAGCAATTGGCAGAGCACAGCACTGTGGCTGTTGTTGACAGTAGTTGAGAAACTTAGCTAGAGGTCAGATTAAAAAAAAAAAATAAAGTGAGTCAACTGGGAAACATTAGGAATGATTGAATTCCAATATGATTAGTTTTTATGTAACCTTGTTGCAGCATATTCTCCATTGTTGGCAGGCTAAACAAAGAGGTCTCCTGATCCAGCTGTGAAATCTGTATGAATTTGGTTTGGATTCTTCCATCTTTTCTGTGTTATCAGATCAATAATGCCCGTTCATTTTGCTAAGATACTCCAAAAACATCCTGAATGTGGGATCAAGAAGATAAATCTTCATTAGTATAAGAAACAGGACTGGGTGAAGCACAGTGCTCAAAGCTGCATTTACAGTGATAAAGACCTTTCATTGAGGAAGGAATTAGGGAGCAGTTTCACCCCAGGTTAGAATGGAAAACACAAAGCAGAGGATGGGATTTGTCTGAAGACACATCTTAGCTCTGCAAAGTTGGCATGGAAGGTATACTGAGAGATGGAAAACAAACAAAAAACATCACAAGGTTTGTTGTTTGATTACTCAAACATATTCATCTTCAAATAAGAGTAACTAGTTTCTTATATCTCTTTGTTCCAACACAGTAAATCTTGGTAGTTCTTCTCTTTTGCTTAAAGTTTTAGCCTAAAGTTTTCTGGAAGCTGACAGGCTGCACACATCTTCTGAGCTGCAGGGCAAGATTAAACACTAAGCACTAACCACTCCAACACAAAGTCAGGAGCCAGCCAAATCTCACAGAGTGAATTGCAATTAAATTGCAAGTGGAAGACATTTTCCAGTGGTAAAACATTAGTGTGGGTGACCTCAGTCTGCAGCAGCAGTGCTTCCAAACAGCAATTTCCCTAAAATGGTAAAAGGTTGGGGTTTCTTTTGTGGGTTTTTTTTTGCTGTTTGTTTCTTTCCATGGCAGTACTTCTAACACGTAAGAAAAAAAATGTGCCACAGGAATATGTATCTAATCTTTCATGTAAACCTTCTTAAAATGCCAAGAATAATTACATGGTTTGGTTTGAAAAAGTAATTGCTAAGGTCTGTCTTTTAGCATGCTATTTAGGTGATTTGTATTTGCTGCATTTTTCATGTCTTGCTTTAGTTAATTGCTTTCAGTCCATACTTTATCAGTCCTACTCCAAAAGTGAGAAAACAGGATTAGCCACAATGTGAGATGGATTTCAAACAAGAAAAAATTCTTTACTGACACTTGGTGGTATAAGAAAAACAGAAGCTCAGTCATTACAGTTATACCATGTTTGCATAGATGAGAGAAAAATAAATAAGCTCTTTTTTCCCCCTTTGCTTCTGTGTTGGAGTTTTTTTGAGACAGAAGATAAGCATTAATTCATGTTTTACTTGTTCTGTGCCAACTGACTTGAAGTGATGAGGCTGTAGCCTAGAAGATGCTGTGATCTTTTCCAGACAGAAAAATTTATCTCGCTTCCCCCTCCCTTTTGTTGTTGTCGTGGTAGGTTGGTTTGGTTATTTTTAATGGAAAGAGAATTCCAGCTTTACAAGTGAGGAATTGTTCGTGCAAGTTTTCTTGTTTCAATGATGTGTAGCATGGCCTTAAACCCTATTGCTAATTTAGGGTTCAGTATTCAATGAACAATATATTTGTCCTTTCCTCAACTATTATAACCATAGGGTGAGATTTGAGCATAAATTGGTATCTTTGGTGTGGCCCTTCTCATTCTTTATGGTTCTGTACAATGATGCAGTTGGGAAAAGGAGGCACAGTCACTGCTGCTTTGCTCACCTTTGATTTGCTGTTGCCAGAATCACTCAGTTTGGGTCTAACTGATGCTAAGAGATGCTGTGCACTGGATGAATTATAATGACTTAGCAAACAGTTGTAGTTCTTAAGGAGGAAAAGGATTGTAATAATCCAGTGCTGAAAGAATGTGCACTGTGCTCAGCATCATGAAGCTTATAAGTTGTAATACATTTATTATAATTTTGTCTGAGACATTTCAGAAGCTTCAGAATGGGTCACATTACAGATGCTTATATATCACTTCGTTTCTTCAGCATCTGTCTCTGCCCTTTGATCATGCCAACATTGATGAAAAAGCTGCTTTGCACCCCTGAACAGCTGACCTGGCTCTTGAGCAGTTTGTAAAGACAGTCTGAGTCAGTATGGGGTTGGTGTCTCCACCAGACTAAGGGTACTCAGAGATGTTACTGTGCTGTGTTTTGCATGCCTGTGAGATACAAGATGTGTTGGAGCCCAGGGCACGTGGAAAATCCCTGGAGCTGCCCTGGGGGATCCGAGCCCCCGGCTGGGACCCCAGGAAAGCATTGCCTTTGACCTTAGTCCATGGAGAAAACTCCCAAAGCTTAGAGATGAATTTAAAACAACAGAGATTTGAAGTAAGTAGTAGTTTAGTTTGTCACAGGGTGAAAACCTGTAGTTTGTGGTTTTTAGAATGGAGGTAGATGAGAGCAAGATGGAGAATTTTGGGCAGTGTCTCATCTTCTTCTGCTCCATCTTCTGCTGTGACCTGGCACAGAGACATTGGTAAAAATGGGTTTGATGTAGAAATTGCATGTTTAGAATGGGTAGTGATCATTGGCACAAAACTGTAAATGCAGTACATTTTAAGAGTTAATTGGACTAGAAACCTTTAAAAGACCTTGGAATCTTCTGTCCTGGGACTTGTTGAGTTGTTTCTCAGCACATTAAGCCAGGTGCAGAACTTGAGATAAGAAATAGAATAAACATCTCTAAAGACCGAAGCTGCAAGTTCCGCTCATCTTAACCCTGGTAACAGGACTTTGTGAGGAGAAGAAATTAAAGAAAACCCTAAGCAGGGGCTCCTGGAAAGAGGAATCCCACAAAGATGTGTGCTGGAAATGCATTTTAAGCAAGAACCCTTCCGGGGCAGACATCTGCACATCTGCTGCCTCTGCTGTGCAGTGTGGAAAGCCCAGAGTGTCTCGGGTGCAGGTGAGCTCTTGAGCCCAGCAGGAATGTGTCACCAGGATGATCCCTGCAGTCCCAGCCACCTCCTGTGTCATGTGCTGCCTGTAAAAGAGGAGACAAATTTATCCCAGCACCTCTTTGGGGTGCCTCTGAAATACCAGCAAGCTCTTTGGAGATGCTAAGAGTAACAAGGAGGTGGTGGAAAACACTTCTCTGTCTGAACAGAAATGTCCAGGAGACCACTAGTAACAAAGGATTCATCAGCACTCTTAGAGTGGCTGCACAGTGGGATGTCCAGCTGTGATAAAAGGTAGTAAAATCCTCTTTGGTTCCCTTTCTTACAAGCCTGTGCTGCCCATTGGGGTCTCACGGCCACAGGAACCTGTGGTGATAGATAGATGCATGTGAAAATTAGGCACATAATTTGTGACTATTGAGTCTCCTTCTAAAACAGTGCCTCTTATGAGATGGAAAGTCACGTAACTCAAAAACATGACATCAAAGCGTGACATCAAAAAAGAGCCTTAATATATTAAAAGTTTTCTAATTGTGTGTTTTGTTTCTGGAGATTCTTACACCGCTTGCCAATAAATTGCAATGGGATTTTATTTTTTATTTCAGATGCTTCTGTTACTCATTTAGAAACAGTGCACACAACACTGTAACAAACACCTGGTGTCTGATGGATGGTTGCAAGTACTTTAAAAATTCTTAGCAACGAGATGGATCTAATTCTAATGGAAATTAGAATCTTCCATCTAATGGAAATTCCATCATACAAGACCAATTTAAAGAAATTAGTGGTAATATGTAGTTTTGGCAAAAGCTTTCTCCTGCATGAAAAGGCTACTTATTTTGAAATCAAACTGCAAATTTGGGGTTTGTCTCCAAGATCTCACCACATTCCATTGAATCACCCCACTGAATCGTGAAAAACTGTTAAGATTACAAAAGCTCTCTAAGTAGCTGAAGTTAGAAAATGGGATGTTTTATTGCAACGTGGGGTGTCACAGGAGTCACCTCCTCGAGTCGTGCCCGCCAGTCACAAAGCTCTTTGCCCTCTGTTTATTTCCCAAAACCTCACACACAACACACAGGCATAACCCCAGCACCTCCCACTCCTGCTCTGTGTTCAAATGAGGCTGAGAGTCCTTCACACGTGCACAGTTCTTCCCTTGAGTTGGGTTGGTGGTCTTGGAGGATGAGTCAGGAAGGTCTTCATCACAACGACCTTTCTACCTTCATCCTGCTGGCTGGGCCTGTCACCCTGGTTCTGAGGATTTTTCTGGGCCTTCTGATTTGCCTTTCAGATTGCAGTCAGAATTTTTACTTTCCCACACTTTTACTATAAACAAGAGCTTTGTTTTCCTAACTGTCCCTCGTTGTTTACATATTTTTAGGTAGGAGGAGAAAGTTGATTGACAGTTGTCCTGACCAATGTGGTTTGGGAGGTGGGATTTCATCCTCCAATCCACAGGCACCTTTGGAAATGTATAAAATTGAGTTTTGTAATTAAACTTGGGCATTTCCTGCTGTGCTCATCACTGTGCCCTCCTGAAGTTCTTCCATGTCATGTTGTAGCACAGGCCTTCACGACCTTTTGGCACAGTCCAAAATCCCCTGCTTTGTGATCAACCAGCATTGACTCCAGGTGCTGGTCATGGTTTCATTGGTTTCAATTTGTTATGATGACAGTCCAGCTGTTTCATTTCCTTCTATAAACAAAACTGAACCAAGCACATAATGGCAAGCAATGCATCATTTGGCTCCAACTCAAGCATCCAATAATCATTAACTTGCCTTTTGTTTTTCTAACGAGCATCCTAATCAATATAAATTGCTTTGAGCCCTTGGCTCAGACCTTAACCCTTTAAAATCACGATTCACCGTCATCCCCACTTTTTGTCTGCATGTAGATGTGTGGGAGAGAGGGGAAGCATGATGGCTCTGGACCTACTGTGTCCTTGGGAGGTGGGAGGTGGAGGGGACTCCAGCCGCCCTGGCTGGTGGGTTTTAGTGGTTTTTTGGTTTTGCTTGGGGTTTGTTTTTGTTTTGGGGGGTTGTTTGTTTTGGGTTTTTGTTGGTTTGGTTTGTTTTGGTTCGTTTGTTTGCTTTTTTAAATTTGAAAGGAAGTGTGTTATTAGCTAGGTTGTTGAGCCGTGAGGATAATAATTTGAGGTATATACCATGAGGTATTTGGCAATACTTCTGAGATGATTTTTTAAATATCTCCTGGAATGACTTCTGAATTATTATGAAGGTGGGATTTTTTTTTCCCCTCAATAAAAATTGTTTTGCTTCTTTTATTTTAAAATATAAATATTTTAAATTCAGTTTCAGGGACATCCCACAACAATACAACACATGTGTGGATTTACTATAATTTGCCTTTCAAAATTTCTTGGAAAATGCAATGAAATTTAATTCCTTTACAAATTTACTCTGTGACCACGTATTCAACATGTTACTGCCCTGAAAAACACATTCATTGCTATGTAAGTCTAGAGTGATATTTTGAGAAAAAGAATTTGATATAAAATTCGTTGCACAGCTACTTATGAAAAAGTAAATTACTGAGATGGGTAGTGAGCACTTCTTGGGTTCCTGAATGGTCTGTAAACAACAGGTAATATTCACAACTGGGAGGGGTCTGACTTTAGTCTTAAGTGTTAAATAGCAAGTGGTGCAAATGCATCCTTGCTGTAGGCTTTAATTTGCTATGACTAAATCCATTTGCTATTTTATTATATAAAATTACAGCTGAACTGTACAGTAGAAGGGTCCTTACACTACTGGGTGCATGAATTTAGGATCATTAATTATAATTCAGGTAGGACTGGGAATCAAGGGAGGTGACAGGGATATTCTGAGGAGGTTTTGTTGTTTTTCTGAACTCGTCTCAGCCTTCTACAGATGCCTTTAGCCACGTCATTGTTCCCTTTTGCCTTAGGAAATTCCCTAGGTACGTTATGGACCTCAGTGTATCACACTGGTAATGGTGCATTAGGCAGTTTGATGCCATTTCAACTGCAAACTGCATTATAATTTTATCTGCTCTGCTGCAGGGTGCTGTTACTACCCCCTGGAACAACCTGCTTTTCATCAGTTTGTGAGCTGATTTGCTGCTGATTTCAGAATCAAATCTGTAAGAAGGTAATTCTGATCAATAGTAATTTCTTGGAGGAGATAACACTGGTTGATGAAATGCTTCTAGAAATAATATAATACTCAGAGTAGAAGGTTCTTTTGAAGAAAAAAATCTTGAATGGGGAATTTTATTTGTGGTGTGTTGCACTATACTGAAAATACTTTGGTTTTTGGCCAGCAGCACATACAAGGCACATCCTCCAATGTCAGCGTAAATAAAAATAGCAGTGTAGCACATTTCACAGTGGAGATTGCAGTTCAGATTAGAATCCTGTTGTGTCAGCTCTTCTACCAACAGAGAGGAATAATCTGTTTCATGCTGGGGTCTGGCTGACAAAGCTTAAGGACAAGGATGCACACAGAATCATGGGCAAAAATGAGAACTGAGCCAGATATTTTCAGCTCTAGAATATAGTCTCAAACATTTATCCACATTACTTAAACAAAATAAAAGTTGTCAATGAAATTTTTTCTCCATTAAAATTATCAAGAATAGAGAAAGCATGGAAATGTTTCAGTTTTACTGGAATATTGACTTTGTTGGAGAAAACTATGGGAAAGGCATTGTTCTGACATTGCAAAAATGCTTTCGTTTTTACCCCACAAGTGGTTTTTATTGTGATCTTTCCCTTGTGTGTCTTTAAAAAAACCAAAGTCACCTGACAGAAGCATACAATTTAATGTTATAAAAGTACTTATATCTTTTCTTTTTTATTTGAAGTTTGTTCCCAGTTTGAGATCAAACCCATTGCCTTTCCTGGAAAACTGCAAATTTGGGTTTTGTCTCAAAGAGCTCATCACATTCCATTGCTCCAGTGCCACAACACAACAGGAAAGAAGTTCAGGAGAGCATGGTGATGAGCAAAGCAGGAAAAGCCCCAGGTATATTTACAAAACTCAATTTTATACATTTCCAAAGGTGCCTGTGGGTTGGAGGATGAAATCCCACCTCCCAAACCACATTGCTCAAGACAACTGTCAATCAACTTTCTCCTCCTACCTAAAAATATGTAACCAATGAAGGACAGTTAGGAAAACAAAGTTGTTGTTTATAGTAAAAGTGTGGGAAAGTAAAAATTCTGACTCCAATCTGAAAGACAAATGAGAAGGCCCAGAAAAATCCTCAAAACCAGGGTGACACTCAGATCTAGAAATACTCTTTTATCGCTTTGCTTTTGCTAACAGAGAGCAGTTTCAAAACCCGTCGGGTTTCTCACCAGCCACAGGTGCAGGAGATGTCCCTCCTTTGGTTTGTGCCGTGCTCGGGAAGTGAAACCTCTGGAGCTGCTCCAGCTGCACCACGGGCTGTCCTGGAGAGTCAGGGCTTGGGAGCTGCCCGGGACAAGGAGCTGTGGAGCTGGGGCTGAGGGCTGGGTCTGCCTGCAGATGCAGATGTTGCCAGCTGAGCAGAGTTTATAAACGTTTATAAACGAGGAAATTAGCTAACGACAGGGGGGTGTGCTTCTAGCTGCAGCATCACTTGATAGATGTCTCTTTAACAATCCGCTGTCTGTGGCTGTGCTGGGATGTGACAGGCATTCTAGGACGGCATGGGAAGGTTTTTCTCAGGATCTGATCCAACATCTCAAGGACTTACGGAGTCGCTGGAAATTCATTTAGTCCTTTAGGCCTGTGCTGATGAGAAATTCCTGTGGGGACTCCCTGCAGTGCATTTCGGTTCCAGGTTTGGTGCTACTGAACTAAAACCCCTGTGCTTGGAGCATGTCTGAAGTTTACTGCATTATTCACTGCACGCACGCTGAAATTCTTTTTTTTTTTTCTTTAAGTTATTAAAAATTAACAGTTTTTAAGTTTTTTCCCCCATGCCCAGAATTTCAATTCTCAATTTATAATTCTGTTTGTAGATTGGAATTTTTATAAAGCACATTCTAGTAAAATTTATGTCTTTGTGGGTGACATATTAAGTGTCTAAAGTTTTTCATGTCAGACAAATGTGATTTTCCAACAAGCTGTTTATTAGCTTGGACTGGAATAAAAGATCTTGTAGGGAAGAAGATTAAACATCGCTTTCAGCTGATAAATATTTAGCCTTTCTAATAAATCTTAGCGTAGAAATTTTAATAAGTAGCAAATGTAATAAATCTGTAATCCTTAAATCACTTAGTATTGTTTCTCAGTTTAATTATTAATTTATTTGGAACTCAGAAGAAACAGAATGATGTTTTCAATATTGACTGTGTATCCTGATACCTTGAAGAAATGAAAGTTATTGGATGCCTTAAAGAAATGAAAGCAGTAGGTCTGCTTTTTGCTCACAGAGTACCACAAATCTGAGTACAGGGACTCTTTTTCATCCAGCCTTTAAAAATTCCTTACAAATGTACATACCTGTATTCAGTCCTGTTACTCCTCTCTTCTCTCTGCTGTGCTTAAACTGGGGTGTGTTCTTTGGGATATCTCTGCCAGTTACCCACTGATAAGTCAATTCCCGTTTTCTTTCCCTGTGGACCTATGGCTGGATGAATGTCTGTACATCATCCCTTATAATATTTATTTGTGCATTCACACTTAAGATCCCACTGGAAGGAAATTTTCCAGGATGCAGAGTAACACAAACTTTCTGTAGGAGTTTGTGGCAGTTCATGTGAGAGGACAGGTCCTGAGCAGAAGTCCCAGCAGCACATAAAGGTGAAGATCTGCCTCCTCCTTGTACAGGTCTGGGACTCATTATTACCTGTTCAACATGAACAAATACTTTTAAGGTAGCTGAGCAGTTTGACTGATATTTTCAAATGTACAGTAATTGGGATCTGTGCTCTTTAACCTTAAAAAAAAAAAAGCTATAAGTTGGTCTGACTATTTCGATTAAATTCCAATTTCTTTGGAACAGATGTTGGATCAGAGCTGAGTGGAGGGGAAATAAGCTCCATTTAAAACTCCAGGCAAAAGACAACTGAGTCGTCTGTGACCAGGGATTGCTTAAAGTTTTTCTCTGACTCGGAGCTAATGGTGCCTTGGGCTATGTGAACTTTGGATCTTCTTTTTCCTCTTTTCTTTTTTACTGCATCTTTTACATTGCTAAGGTTTCTTATGTTGCTGTGTGGACATTTTATTCTTTTGTACTGGGCACCTTAGCCTTTCCTTCCCCATAACATTGTTTGTACACAATTTTGGGGCTTTGTGTGATACTGTTTTTAGAGCTCTGATAACTTTCTGACTTCAAAGTATTATGCAGATGTGATTACTAACTCAATGTCACTGGGTGATTCTGCATAACCACTTAGAAAATGAAGAAAACTTACGGATTTTTGAGGGATGTTTTCGAAATCAGAGGGTAGCAAGTGCAGGTGTTAGCAACTTGGTGATTTAGAATATGCTGCTCTGGCTTTTTAAAGTATCCTATGCAGCTTTGGACCCTTTTTAAGTGTGTCCATGCTGTCCCTAGCTGGGGCCAGGTCTGTGTGGTGCATTTATCTGTTAAGTGGCAGCCACTGCCAAGTTCCTTTGTGGTATTGTAGGAGAGGTTTTTATCCTTACACTGCGTGAGAAGTTTCTCCTCTATTTTACAGCGTAGATCTATCTTCATCTAAAACAGTCCTAGACAGACCAAATCACCTTATTTGTCTCAGTAAATTTAGTTTCTGTGGTGGCAACTGTTATGACTTCTGTTGCAAGAAGGAATAGAATGGAGAATACAGAATGGAGAATACAGAATGGAGAATACAGAATGGAGAATACAGAATGGAGAATACAGAATGGAGAATACAGAATGCAGAACAGAATAATACAGGAGTTTTGCAGGAACACACATTTTGTGTTGTTCATTGCTCTTGGGATTGTACTTGTGCTGCTAACCATGAGGGCTTTAAAAGTAATGAGAAACCAATCCATATTTTTCCTTTTCCAAGGGCTGAATCACGAGTGATACTAAAAGTTTGGTTAGCATAGTAAGTCCTTACCTGTCCTGAAATTTTTGGATGAAGTAGTTTCTGTGAGAGAACAAATACTGAAGGTGACTCTGACCTTTCTAGGATCAACCAAACAAAATCATGAAACACTAGAATTTTTCCTGGTTTGGGACAAAGTTTCATTCAGACTGAGGGAGTTTGGTGTCTCTTACTCTGTCAAAAGGAACTCTGCATCTGTTACAAGGGTTTATTTGCATCCATAGTTTTTTCTGTGTTGGTTTTTTTGGCTTGTTTTATTTTGATTTTTTTTGTTGTAAATTGATCTGCAGGGTATGGGGGGGAATAGCCCAAAAATACATATGTCATAATCTCAACAAGACTAAAGTAAACTCACAGTGTTTCTGTTATGCTCAATGTGAGGTTTTTACCTCTACATCCAGAAGCAAATGACCAAGAAGGCAGGAGGTGTTTTCTGAATTTCATCAGTCTCAACTTTCCAGAATGGGTTTATGGGAAATTGAACAAGAGAGAGAGTACACCTCTGGTAATTCTTTAAATTCCTTCCATATAAACCAGAGGAAAGGAATTAGGATATGGATTTCTGTACTGTCCTACCTGATGGCATTTGCAGTTATGTAGCTTCAAGGCTCTTTCGCTTTCTTTCAATTTCTCTGGAGTTGAAATTCTTGAACCATATTTATGACAGGTGAATAAGTTTGAGCACTTAAATTTTGCTTCTGTGGATTTGAAATTGTAGGCTGTAGTGAAACTGGCAATTAGCTGGTGTCAAATATAGGCGTCTCTCACACCTATCTTCAGACTGGGATTTGATTCATGCTTTATTTATCTTTATAGTCACTAGAAATGAGAGCACATATTCGGATTTTTCTTGCACTGAGGCAGGTGCCAACAGTAGAAACAATACTGAGTGATTTTCTTTGGTGTAGATACACTTCATTGAAACCTTGGAAACGATGCAAACAAACAAGATAAAATATATAAGCATAAGCATTTAAAATGGAGTTCAGTATACAGCTGCATTGTGTTATCACCATTCCTTTATCCAGGTTCACTTACATTCTTAAAACACTCTGAGGATCACCTGTTTCACCTTGCTGCAATTCACCTACAGACCCTTTTCACCACAGACACTGTCACTCCTGCTAACAGCTACGAGATGGGGTTCAGGAGCAAATTCCATATAGAGACACTTGTAACCTCTTGCAGATTTTTGACTGGAGACTTCAAGCTTGTCTCGTAACAGAATAGAGTCATATTTTAACAGGGATCTTGAACAAGTGGCAAGAAATGCTCTGGTCTTCACAAAAGTGAAATGATTCTGTGAAAGACCTCAGCTTGTCATTTGCCTTTATGAGCCCTTTTTCATAGACTTTCTCTGCCTTTGTTTTTCCAGCTGATCTTCTCAGCAGTGTTCTGTGTTTCTGTTTGTTGCACTTGGAAATCGTGTCTTGCTCTTTTATTTGTAGTTTTAGCAGACAGCATCATCTGTGCTGTCTGCCCTACAGTCATATAGAAAACTCCTGACACATTAAATTGTCAGATTTAGTAGAATGCACACTTGTGTCTTTTACAAACAATGTTTTTTAACATTCACTGTGTTCTCCTGGATCCCCAGTCCACTGCCAGGTTCTATAAGCATGACTTGTAAAAATTTGCTGGTCAGTATAAAATAAGGAGCATCTGTGGCTTGGGAGTGTTAAAATAAAGTGGTGGTGGTGATTAGCAGAAAAGCAGAGCACCAATTTAAAGGAAAAGGTTAATATACTGACCACGGTGTGGTGGGTTCACCTTGGACACCAACTCACTCCCCCTCTTCAACAGGATGGGAGAAAATACAATGCCAAGAAAAGTGAGTGAGGTTGGTCACCAGTTACCATCATGGTAAAAAGCAGACTTGGTTGAGGGAAAATTATTGTAATTTCCTGCCAATTAAAGCAGACCCGTGTAGTGAGAGGCAAAGGCAAATTAAAACAAGATGTTCTGCCGTCCTCTTTCCCTTCTTCCCAAGTTCAGCTTCAGTTCTTCATCCCTGACTCATCTACCCCTGGTGGCACAGCAGGATGGGGATGGGAGCTTGTAGTCAGTCCACAGCACATCCTCTCTGCTGTGCCTTCCTCCTCACACTTTTTCCTTCCTTGCAGCTTGCGTCCTGCCCATGGGCTGCAGTGCAGAATCATGATTTATTCATATGCTCCTGTGCTCTCTGCTTTGGGCCTTGTATTTTAATTGCTTGGTAAAAGAACCTGAAATCTGACAATATGGAAAAATATTGTATTAGGCAGTTTAACAGCTGGAAGTTATGCTGTTATCATCAAAACTGTAACAATTTGAATATAGCTGAGTTCCCTCTTTCTACCTCTTTTCAATTATAAAAGCAAGAGTGCATTAGGCTTTCTGCCTCTTTAATCTACTTTGTGCTTTGTTCTTTTAATTTTCTTGGAAATTAAAAAGGGTAATGTAGCCAAACAATTCTCTAAAGATCCCTCATCTCATTTTAAAGTGAAATGAAATATTTACCCCAGAAATGTTTTGCATGTCAATATTTAAATATAGTTGGTTATTCTTGATGGGGAATTTTTTTTGGTGTGGGTATTTTGCTGTTTATTTTTTGAGGGTTTTTCGTGCGTGTATGTGTGTTTGTTTGTATGTTTTATAAAGCAATCAAATCGTCTCTTACTCTGTCATCTTTCATTATGTATTTTTCACCAAAATTTTCACTTTTATGTTAGGCATGGTGTTTGCTCTTCTGAATTAAAATTTAATTGACCTATTAGCATTATACTGTAGTATAATTTATTAGTACAGATATTTCCAGGAAGCGATGTTCATTGATGAGACTGGCAAATACAAATTACCACCAATATATTGCCTTTTTTTTGCAAATAAGAGTTATTCCAAAAGAGCTTAAGTTCTGTTCCAAATAAAAACTGGACATTAATTCCATAAAACTTTTGCCATCACCGCTGAAGCAGATGGAAATAAGAATGGCTTGGTGGTTTTGTCTCAGATTAAGAGCTGAGTCCCGTGGCGTGCAGGGAAATGTCACACCCCAAAATCAGTGGGTTCCACCAGGACCTGAGGAAAAAAGGAAATTCCTGTGGTGCTTGCAGCCAGCCCTGCCTGCTCATGCTGTGTGTGACAGCCTGGCTCAGCGTGGAGGGCACTTCTCCAAAGAGACTGGACACAGCCTGGCCCAAGTTACCTGAATCACCAGGGATGTAACAGCACAGACTGTGCTGACAAATCAATCTCCACCCTGATTCAGGGCTCAAAAGGACATTCCCCATCCCCATCCATTCTATCACATTTCTCCATGAAACTTTGGCTTCTTGGCAGTTCTGGGACAGAACTGATGAAAGCTTAGGTGTGGTTCTGATTAATGGTTTTACCATGTGCTCCTGCCCTTCCTGCATCTGTGGTTGTGTCTGACATTATTGATCCCCAGATTATGAAATCTTGGGATTTTATCATCCCTTTGCCTGGCAGGGCTTCCCTCTCCACCTCTTCTGTCTGCTCCTTTACTGCCTCTGGTCAGAAATTCTTTCACTGTTATCCCTCTAAAAGTTGGCCTTTTGCAGCATTTTATTTTTAAAGTGTGCTGCTTAGCAATTTATCTCAGATGAGCAAGTGGAGTCTGATATGTGGTAATCTACAATGGGCTCTGGTATAGACAAAGAATGTCTCTAAGCTGTATGCTTGGGTAAAGTAGCCCTTCTTTGGGTCAGTTTTGTGCACAACATTCCCCCTGGGAAGTGCCTTTGGATAAATCAAGATACTTTCACTTAATGAAAGTATACCCAGTATATTCCCATCTTTCACTTAAATGAAGCTTAAGTGAAAGATGGGAATATAAATGCCCGGAAGAAAAAAAAAAAAAGTCAGTAGTTTGGCAATAAAACTGTTGACTAATTTGAAGTAATTTTTAAAAAATCTAATGAAAAGGATTTATGAGGTGCCCAAACTGAGGTTATCTATTATAATTCTGCTATAATTAGCAAAATCTCTCTCATGCCAGATGTCTTTAAATAGTCTTGCCTTTACATGCACATACATTCCTTACTCCTCCTCAGAGCATTTATTTATTGATGGGGGCTGTGTAAAGGCAAGAAAATTAGATTATCTGTTCTGTTAAACACATTTACATATTGCTGTTGCTTCATTGTGCTGTTCCCAGTAGGAACTTTAATTCTGTGTGTATCTTTAAGAACTATTCTTTTCAAGCAAAAGTTTGGAAAAGTAGCCACCTTTTAATTCTGACTGTTCAGTCTGAGCTAAGGAGAAATGTTTTTTGGAAACCAAATTTATGCTTAGTGTTTCCTATTGTGTTTTCCTTTCAGTTGAGAAAGGATGCACAAAGATTCTTTCTGTGGGTTTAGGAAACAGATGATAGCATGCAAAGCCCCATGTTTATATGCACGGTGGTGTTTTGACCTTTATTTAATGGTGTTTTTTGAAAACTTCAGAGCAGGTCAGTTGAGAGGTGTACTCAGTGTTTGGGGTCAGCAAGTGAAAATAGAAGGGGGTCATCTGGCCCTTACTGTGTGTGTGAGGAGTGAGGGTTTGCATCTATTTATCTGAAATTTTCTTAGCTGGTCTTCAAAGGAGCTAAAAAAAAAATAAAAATAAAAGAGGCAACATTATCTAATCAAAGCTGCTCAATCAACTAATGACGTCAAGTAGTAACCTTAACCTTCACTTTCTCACCATATTTCCTTTGGACTATGAGCTGTTTAATGCAGCTAAAAATTACCTCATCCATCATAGCAATGTAGCCTTTTTCTGTGCTTCACTCTGTAGTGGGTTTATCAGCACTGGCTGTGGGAATGAGGTGAAGAATAATTCCTTCTTTAATTGAATTCCAGGATGGGCTGTGGAGAGGGGGAGCAATGGTCCCTGTGAACAAACTGAAATCACTGCATGGACCAGGTGCCATAAACCTGTTCAGTACTGTAGCTGTGTCTGACATGAATTTGGGGCTAAAACAGTCATTTGGAATAGAAACATGACCTGCATGTGGTCAGGCTCCGTGCTGACTGGACTGCTGTGTCTGAAAAAGATGACCACACTGTGTGATGAGAGTGGGTGTCAGGTGTTATCATGGGGAAATAAAAGCACTTATTTCCTTGTGGTGTGATTTGTTCATACGACCCTGGCTGTTGGATAGGATAATTTTGCCTTCTGGTATCATTTTCAACTTCCTCCTGCTGTTTCCAGTAAAAGTAATGAGGCTGCTTGGTCTGTTCAGAGGTGGCCTGATGTGCACATAGATGATTAGAGCAGGTGTCATTCTCAATTCAGTTCTCAATGTCGCAGAAAATAATGTGGTAATGCTTTTGTGAAAGGGTAATTGTCGAATACCTGAAGATTAGCAGTTAAATTGCAGCTGGCAGCTCCTTGCAGTAGCAACATCTTTTTGTTGTTGTTGTTTTCTTGTTGTTTATGCCAATTTAAAAGATGAGAATCACAGATTTGGGGGTTTTTTTCCTCAGAATATGGCGGCATGGGTTTGGACTTCTCCTGTAATATTGCAGTGGCAGAAGAGCTGGGAAATACCCTCTGTGGAGGTGTTGCTGTGCCTTTGGAGTGCAAGCTGGCATGGCTACCCCTGCTCTTACAAGGTGATTTTCAGAAAGTTTGGTTTATCCCTAAAACCCAATTGTCATGAGTAGAAAAAAAACAATACCGTGTAGATTCACTGTCCAGTTGCAATTCAGTAATTCCTGAGGAAAGAACCTACTCTCCACTTCTCTTAGTTTGCTTTAGAGGAGAAAAGACTTTTTCTTTTATTTTTTTTTAATGCAAGTGTTATATTAATTACTTGTTAAAATACAAACCTTGTTGAGTAGCAGATGATATGTTTACAAACACAGAATTTGGCTTCCACAACCAAATTAAAAAAAAAAAATCTAATTCCAGAATTCAATTTGTTCATGTTTGTCTTTTTTCTTACATCCCAGTACAATAATACTAAGGATGAATTTAGTTGTAATGATTAGGATCAGTCTAATTCTGCTTTATAATTTACTTGCTCTTCTTCCAGCTTTGCAAGGTGTCAGTCCTAAACTTGTAGCACATTTATCATGCTTCCCAAATATGCCCATTCTGGACAACTAATCATTTTTCTTTTTCTCACCAGCTATGTCAGTGTTCCCATTTTAATCACTTACTGTCATTCAGCCTAATCATTCTTACTATTACTTCTCACAAAAACCACCCCAAAATCTGCCCCAAAACCCACCCGAAATCTCCCCCAGATCATCCCCAAACTGGCTTGGGCACCCTCAAAATCGCCCAGAAATCTCCCAAAAATTGCCCCAAAATCACCCAAAATCAGCTTCGACACACCAATAAATCACCCCAAACCACCTCAAAATCGGGCCAAAACCACCCCAAAATAAGCCACATCATGCCAACATTTGGCACCTCCTCATTCCCCCAAAACAGCCTCAAAACCCACCCCAAAACTGGGCCAAAACACCCCAAAATCGCCCTCAAATCCACCCCAAAATCTCCCCAGAACCACCCACAAACCGGCTTGGACACCATCAAAACCACTTCAAAATCACCCCAATGATAATTAGCGAGAATATAATAATTGGTAAGCCGAACCATTGAGGCTCCTGTATTTTCTTAATCTGATTTTTGGGGGGTTTTTCCTCCCTCCCTAAAAAGTGACAGCTGCCAACTTCTTCCTGTGGCAGTTTCACAGACGTTCTGTGTCATAACAGCAGCTCCTAAAACCAGAGTGGGGAGACTGGCTGATCCAGCAGTTTGTCCCTGGAATATGGACACACCTAAAATTCTGGAAGGTGAGGGTGGGAATTGGATTCTAGTAATTATGTTCAAATCGGGAATTTCTCTGCACGAAACACAAGAAGGGAAGTTTTACCCAGAACGACATTCTAGGGGATTTTTTGGCAGTTTTCAGGGGGTTGTTGACTTTTTTGTCAGAGTTTACGGACGTGGAAAATCAGATCATGAGAGCAGATAGTGGTGATTTTTGGCAATGCTTTCTGATGCTTGGAACTATGCTAACCTTCAGCATTTCAACAGAGGATTTTCACAGCAAGAACTTGGCTTAGAACAATATTTATGGTTTGAGGTCTGTCTTTGTTTTGAGTTCCAGAAAACAGTTCAGTTCTTTCCAAGAATGTGGCTGCAGAAGATGTCATTTTGCAATCAGAAAGAAATTGGGCAACACTGTCTTCAGGAGATGGTGGGTCCCTGTGCCTTGCAGGAGACAGGTAGCTTCTTGCTGAGCTGCCAGCTTTTGTGTTAGAAATACGTCGCTTCTGTAAAATTCTACCCATCCTAAAGGCATCCCAGGAGAACCTCAGGTTGGCACAAACGCAAGGCCCACTTCTTCCCAGTTTAACAGCTCCAGAGGTAGAAAACTCTGTTTGCAAGGAGATCATGCTCTGGCTTGAGACAGACTCGACCATGTCTTGTTTCTGGTTGGGACCATGCCCCAGAGGAGTGTCCCATGTGATTAACTGTGTGGCCTTGGCACCACTGTAAATTATCTTTCTGTGCATTTGGGTATCCACACACACACACACAAGTCAATGAATCTTGTTGATCCTGTGCAACACAAAAGTCCCAAGTGTGAGGTTCTGACACACTGGCTTGCATGGAAGTGGCTCCTCCTTTCTTGCTCCATGCATTATGACTAACACTGGTGCAATGCCACGAAAACAAAGACAAAAATTCCAGTGGAATACCATCTTGTAATCAGAGGGTAAAAGAAAAGTAAAACCGTGGCAAAGCACAGATGTAACACTTCTGTGATCCACAGAGTTCTGTTTATATGTTCTAATTGT
This sequence comes from Hylia prasina, assembly GCA_013397195.1. Classification (NCBI taxonomy): domain Eukaryota; kingdom Metazoa; phylum Chordata; class Aves; order Passeriformes; family Sylviidae; genus Hylia; species Hylia prasina. The sequence goes on along the minus strand of VYXD01013435.1, from coordinate 107,080 downwards.
CAGCTGCAGCTTCTCTCCTTTACAGCAAACAACTGTAAAGGAGCTTAGTAAAACTTAGTAAAACTAACTTTTTAAATATTATTTTAAAAGTTAGTTTAGATTAATATTTTTTAAAACTAACTTTTTTGATACTAATGAACGAGGCTGGAGAAAGAATGAGTGATGACATAGAAAAGCACACTCTTCCCACTAAATAATCATCATTATCTTACTATTTGCCTATAAACAAGAGGAAAGAAAAGAGTAAAGGTCACTGCTTAGATGAGCAGCTCTAAACTGATGTGGTATCCCTGCAGATGTGACACCCTACAGGTTTATCCATAAGCTCTGAGAAATGCATATCATCCACTGCCTCAGCTAGGAGCTGCTTTCTCCACTCCATTTGTAAGCAAGCAAGGGAAGTATTATACCTGAATTTGAAAGACCTGGCAGAGAGTTAGGTTCTGTACCATCAAAGGCCTGACTGCTGGCAAAGCATGTTGCATTTAGTTCTGAAATTCAGAAAGTCCTACTGCTTCCCTTAGGGGATTCTGGTAATCACAGGAATCACATCCATGGGATTGGTTTGTAGGTACACCCAGTACTGGATGAATGCTGAACAAAGCCCAAAGTCATGCAAGCCAACAAAGCTGCAGAGACTTTTTTTTAGGGGGGTTGGTGGTTGATTCCCACCATTATTGTTTGATTTGTGCAACAAGGCACAGTCAGGATGCAAAAGGAACCTCCACAGCACACAGAAACTTTTAAAGAAACCATCCAGGACATTCCAATCCGTGGCCCAGGACAAGCAGTTGCCCTCCCACTACCCAGCACGAGGTAAAGGTGCACACAGGCAAAATTTCCTGTAGCAACCAACTTCCTCTTTTCATCACCAAGTTTCACTTTTACTTTGTGTGTGAGGGGCATTGTACTCTAAAAACAGCCAGTGGGAGTGTCTCAGCAGCAGACAAAAAATTCCATAATGCAGTTACAAATTCAAATAAAGATTTCATCAAGTTAACAACAATTCCACTCTTATTTTCCAAGAACTTCCACTGTAGGATTTCACTAGCACGAATATGCATAACTTCACTGTTTTACAACAGCAGAACAGAGTAACAGAAGGCAAAAAAACCCTGCAATGGAATAAAATTACTTTTCCTTTTACCCACAGATTTTCTTTAAACCCCTAAATAAAAGGCTGTCATGGGGGCAAGGTAGTACTGTCTGAAATCTTTTAAAATACTATTCTTATTCTCAGCTGGACTATAGCTAAACCACTGTTGCAACAGACTCGGTGCCTTTAGCAAGCTTTTGGTGCATTACACAAAGGAGAATAAAACTTCAAGAAAAAATTGTTGTAGATGAGACCTCTGAAGTCACACCCACAGCAGGATAAGCAGATGTCAAGGGAATAGAGCTTACATTCCAGGCTCTGCCGTGGATTTACAGGCATTTTCATTCAGAATGGGAAAATTCAGAATGGGTTGTTTGAGTTGGTTTTTTGCGGGTTTTTTTTTGACAAATGAATGGGCAGCCAGCCACACTTGATCATGCCCCGTGGAAAATTAAAAACCAAAGAATGCTGCCTAACAGACATGGATGGGAACTTTGTTCCAGTTTGCTAGAGGAAGGAGTAGGCACTCCAAACTCACTTCTGGTATTCACTTGGGATTGCTGCTGTGATTTTCAGCAGGGGCAGGAGCAGGAATTGAGCTCCTTGTGCACACCAGGTGAAGTGTCTGTCCAGATCTGTCTGTCCTCTGGCTGCCCCATGTCCTTTGTGCCAGGAGGCTTGGAGGGGATGGCAGCCTTGGCTTGAATGGCACCACTCCGTTGGAATTACTGGGACTGTGGTTTAGAAGGAGGTGAGTGCTGATGGTGACCTGAGAAGCCTCACAACAAAGAGGAGGATGAGGAGGAACTTGAATTTATCGATTCCTGGACGCAGAAGACGTTTCATGGCCCAAGGAATTTTTCAGAGCTAGACTGTGAACTCACCATTCACAAGGAGAAATCAGTGGATGTTAAGGAGGGCAAAAACAAGCATGTAGCATATTTTGAATGGATACAATCTTCTAAACAATGGGAAAATAGCATGTGCCTCTTAATCGAACTTAAGCACAGCCAAGTGAAATTTTTGTGTTAAAATACCATCAGCAGTTTTCTGTTTCCCTTTTTATTTTTGTGGACATAACAGCTGAGAAGAAGCATTAGTGGGTTTTACTGTGTGATTTAAATGCCAAAGTGAAACAGAAATAATTTAAATACAGATATTTGCAGATGGTGGCCATCACAAGTCAAAACTTTTCAGTCACCACTAAAACCTGGCAATGAGATGGTGCAAAAGTCAGAAGATAAGCAGAGAGCAGATCCTCCATCGTGGCTGGCTGCAGAGTGGTGCATTGAGAATTTTCAGGGGTTATGTTTATTTAGATCTTTTAAAAGCAACAGACATAAAGATAGATTTTGGGCATCTAGACCACACATTTCTGTGGGAGTAAGATGCCTGAATACTTCTTAAAACTCTTTTGAAATGATTGTGACTGCACTTGTGGTGAAGACTCTGAATCAGGGCTTCAGAGGGTATCTGGTCTGTCTTTTGGCTCTGGGACAGCTTTTACATGGTCATAGGAAAATTGATCACTGTGCATGTAGAACAAAATTTGTTACTAACTTCTGAATAAAATTTACCTCCATAAGGTTTTAACATCCTATCTTTTTTGTTATATTGCAATTTTGGTTCTCATGAAAAAGCAGTTCCTCCTACTGACTATAGCTGGTGATTTTGTGGCTTCCTTGGGAATCAGTGAAGCTGGAGCTGGGTCAGAGGTCACAAGTGAGTTAACCTAGAAAAACTGCCAGTTTTAGACAGCCTGATGTTTTAATGGAAAGAATATGTTTTTCCTGACCCTTCACTTTACCCCCTCCTTTGTAAGAAACAAAAGGAAGGAAAGCCTGATGTGGTGAGGGCAAAAAGTAACATTGCAGAAACGTAGCACATACTTCTCATGCCTCCAAAAGCAATCAATTTTATCGTTTTTGTCAGGTCAATCAATGGAATAACCTTGTATAGGCTGAGCACAGCAGATTAATGCAGCTTTTATGCTGGCCCCAGTTTCCTTCTAGTGTTGTCCTGCTCTGTCCAGGCTCACCACTGGCAGGAGCACTCCAGCACATTCCCAGCTGCACAGCCACCATCAGTCATGCAGCTCTAACGTGAGAGGGAAAAGTTAAAAACCTGTTCAACTGTACCAGAACCTGGACTGCCTTGACAAAGACCTCTCCCCTGAAAGGGGCAAACCACAGAGCCATTCTGTTCTGGAAACTTTCACAATGATCATCACTTTCACAATGATTTCCCCTTTGTCACACTGGTTTTGAGGATTTTTCTAGGCCTTCTGATTTGTCTTTCAGATTGGAGTCAGAATTTACTTTCCCATAGTTTACTATAAACAATAACCTTGTTTTCCTAACTGTCCTTTGTTGTTTACATATTTTTAGGTAGGAGGAGAAAGTTGATTGACAGTTGTCTTGAGCAATGTGGTTTGGGAGGTGGGATTTCATCCTCCAATCCACAGGCACCTTTGGAAATGGATAAAATTGAGTTTTGTAAATAAACTCGGGCTTTTCCTGCTTTGCCCATCACCGTGTCCTTGTGAAGTTCTTTTGTGTCATGGCACTCCTTGTTCATCCTTACCTCACCTCAGCCCCTTCTGTTATTCCTGTGAAGAAAAAAAATCTCTCAACTGGTGATTGCATAATTTAGAGCTATTGAAGAATTTACAATGTCAAATCCATTATCTTTATGATTTAGTTACTTTGCATGCAGCCGTTTTTCTTGGTTTAGTGCAAGAATATGTTTAGACAAATGAAACTATTATTCTGAAGTGCCTGAGGCAGGAGAAAATTTGAAAAATTAAATCAAAGCAGACACGGTAGAAAAAAGAAAAGATGTCTCCTCTGGTGATGAATCGTGGACTTCACAGAAAAGGGAATGATAAGTGGCCACTTTTAGAGGTTTAGTTGTTGGACAGAGTATGGCTGAATTGTGTTCTTACTAATTACTGAGACATCTTCCTGCAGACAAACTTGCCATGTATGACAGACATTTTTTATCTGAGGAGTCCTACATCCACCTCCATGACCAAAGTCCTGTTCTTTTTTCAAGGCAAATAGATAAACATCCAGTGCAGCAGGGAGATTTCAAGAGCATTAATGTGGATGATGAAATAATAGGACTAAATATTCCTGCATAATTTACTGCTGTTTTCCTTTCTGGGTTAATTGAATTTATTCATAAGAAAAATGCCATCATTTTAGTAGACTTGTTTCTAAATAGCACTTATTAATAATACTTAATAATTATAAATAATAAATTGAAAAATATTAAATTTCGATGTTGTTTAAACTAAAATTGTTGCTTGTTATAATTTAAATATTATTAAGATGTAAATAATAAATCTTATAATAGTACTTATTAAAGTAATTATAAATTTGAATTTTGCTAATGTAAGAAATACAACATCATTTATTTAATAAATGCCTCTTTCATTTAATTAGATGAGTATCAGAAAACTCTGAATAAGAATTTAATTTTTCAATGCAGAGTTGCAGATAATAAGTAACACAAATAGTCCTTCAGCAGCATCTTGTTTATCATCTAGTTAAAGGGATTTAGATTAATGCAGTTAAAAAACAATTTGGAATCAAAGAGAATTATCTAATGAACTTATGCTGCAGCTTGGAGACACACTGCAGGATGAAATGAAAATACTTTTTCCCTTGTCCTGGAAGATTTGCTCCCTGATATAAATGCCCAGTCCAGCTTACAGTGCTTCTGAAGGGCAACTAAATGGACAACGTAGGTATGAGCACCAACAGCTTGTGTTCTTGCACCATTTTTTACCATCTCAGGTGGCCCAGCTGGAAGGTGGATGGAGCTGTGTGAAACTGCAGGTGGTGCTCATCCCACTGGGATGTTTGTCTTGCTTAGAGAAGTGAAGGGANCCCATGGAAAACAGGATCCCTGGTGTTCTGAGTCCCAGTTTTTATCTGGGCAGGGACCCTGGAGCCCCCAGCACTGGGTGCAGCATCTCACACTGGGATGATGTAAATGTGTCCTGTCATTGCTGAGCCTCAATGGCCCATTAGCAGAAGATATCCCTGGAGGGAGGATGGGAGGTGAAAGAGATAAGGAACAGTGCCCCACCCGGTTTTATCAGCTGAGCCATTATCAGAAAGGGTCTGCCCCCTCCCCCCAGAGTAACAAGAGATAAAACATTTCCCCAACTGCTTTCAGCAGATGAAAATAGAATACAATTTTTTGCTTCCATAACCCAAGACAAAGGGACATAGCAAGAAGCTGACACAGCTTCTGCCATGTGAGCCAGTGTATTTTAAACAGACACAAAGTAAGATGTCCCGAACATTTATTCCTGCAATTCCAAAATTACTGAAGAGGATATGAACGCAGAAGATAAAAACAATGAAATGAAATATGCCTCAAACTGATTTATTCAGAATTCAACAGAGAAAAAAAGGACTGTGTATATTAGTCTAATACAAAATTCATGTCAGTTTGAAGGAACACTTGTCTGCCTTCAAGTGTGGTTGTTCTGTGTTGTCCATAGTAGTGACTCTGTACCCCCAAACTAGCACAGATTTGGCTTGAGAAGAAAAACAGAACAGTGCAGATGGTACAGAAAGTGTCTTTAATTTCAAGATTCTGTTACTACAAAGCATAAACAGTTGTGTCACTTTGAATGATATTGTCTCATTCTATCTCACTCCAATTCCAAAATTTATAGAATGTAGCCTGTGGGGATATATAAGAACACATCATAGAAAACATGTCCTCTTTCTTCAAGTAATGTCCAGGTACCTGTAACTAGTAACACTGTTATAATAAAAATGATAATATAAATATATGATAATATAAATATATGATAATATAAACATATGATAATATAAATATATGATAATATAAATATCTTACTCCATTTTTTTCTCAGTGGAATCCAGCCTTTCTGCTTTTCTAGGCTGAGGTTGTGTTTTCTGAGCATAAAACCCCAGAATTTCACATAGTGTCTGCAATGGAAACAAATACATTTCCAACCCTAGCAGAAGTATTACTCTCCAATAGATGATGTTACACAACACCTTGCAGACTTGCAAATCTGTGATTAACTGTGGATCATCTTCATTATAAGTTTGCTATTGAAACATTGCAGGATTTAGCAATTACTTTTACTACTTTGTGTCTGAGTACTTCACTTGACATGTTGAATTCCTTTCTTGCTGGGCCATACTTGAGTTGTCTGTGTTGGTGATGTCTCTCAAATTTGTGTCACAAACAAATTTAATGAGTGTATTCCTATCCCTGTAAGGATCATTAATGTAAATATTCAGTAGGTTTTGTCCAGAGGCTGATGTCCAAGGAGGGCCTTAACCAGTACTCTCCCTGCACATCAGAACTTCCTCTTTTAATGTAACCTGATGCAACTTCTGCTTTGCCAAGTTCCTTATGCACACTTCCACTTTTGTCCTAATTCTTATCTTTTCAATTTTTAACTCATAGTTACCTAGTAGTGTCAATTTCACTTGCTCGGGTCCCATGGGATTTTTCTCTAGAAAATCCAATTTCACAATAAATCAGGTTGGATTTAAATAAGATACCATAGGTAAATTGAATTCTCTTTTCTTTTGAAATGCATTTTGAGTCTGTGCCAAAACCATCGACCTCTGTTTTCACTAATTTCAGTTTCTGTACAGTCTTTGTTGTACATGTTTTGCCTTGTCAACCTTATTGTGAATCTGCCTGTATCTCCTGTGAAATATTGAAGTATTGTCTCTGTGCCTCATTTTTTTTTTCCCCATCCTCTGTGGCTGAAACAGTTTTGTTTGTCACCACAATCTTCTTTGATTTTGTTGGTTTTCATCCGCAAGATTTAACTTAGTTCAACCTGTTGCAGTACTTATCTTCTGACCTCCAAACTGTAGCTTACTTTCATGACTAAAATTGTTCATTTCCTGTAAGTCATTTCCTGGTGTTTGAAGAGATTATTCATTCAGTTAGACTCAAAGGTATTCCTTTAAACTTTTGTTGGTTTTTTTTTTATTTTTTCCTATGCTGACGACATAAATTTCAGATATATGTCCTTCATTTTTTACTTTAAGGATGTGTGTTGCCTATCTTTGACTGTAATACTGACCTTAAAAATTGAAGCCAACCTTACCTTTAGTCAAATCTATTTAGGTGCATGGCTGGAGTGCAGTGGAGAAGAAAACTGAGGCTCAAGTACATGTGATTGGGACAGTGATGTGACCAGCCCTGGTGGCTTATATGGCACCAGCTGTCTCATTTGCCTCTGGTGATGCTTTGTGCTCTTTCCTAGAAGGGCTCCTCAGAGCAAGCTGTGTAAGAGGCTGTGAGGGTCAGTGGTGTGGGCCTGCAAAAATTAGTTATGGAGCGCCCACTGAAGTAACCTTGCTCCAGAGCTATGCTCTATCAGCGAAAATAATTGCTCAAATATTCCAAATTATCTTCATAGCCATACTCCTGAGTCCAGCTGACCATAGTAAATTGTTAAGTAGGTTTTCAAAGCTTGCTGTGTTTTAAACATAAAACTTACGTATTGATTTGATCACCTTTCTTCTAATTAAAGAGAATCAGTTCTTCACGAGATCATTTAAAATAGTTGTTTCTCAAGTGTTTGAAGCAAACTGTGAACAACTGAATCTGGAGTACTTGAACATTCTCATGAGTAAGGCATTTGTTCTTTAACCTATATTTGGGTGGTCAGGCCCCTGTGACGCCACGCCTGCAAGAACTGTTTACATTTGTGGTCACACCACAGTGCTCACTGTTCCTTTGCAGACCTTCTCTGGGATTTCTATCTAATCTTCTCATTAGCTGTTCCATAACAAAGGGGGGTGTGATGTAAACGGGGCTGTGCATGCCCCATCCTTGTCACACCATTTCAGGATGGTCATATTCCTCATTCCAGCTCTTGTGTGTCCTTTGTTTATTGTTTAATCTCCATGTAAGGAGTGTCCAGTGTCTCTGTCCATGCATTATGAGTGCCAGTACTTGAGATTACTTAAGCTGCTTGGCATTCATTATTACACAGATTTCATATGGAGTCCCTTGGACAGATTTGCCACAGTCCTTTCTCTGGGTGAATTCCTCTGTCTGCTGGTTTTATCCACATGATTACTATCTCTTTCCCTCGCTGTTCATCACTATCAGCCTGTGCATTCCTTTAGCCATAGCTGTATCCCATACTTCCTTACTTTATACCTTGTACAATTTTCTCCCATCGTTTTTTCCCTGTGCCTTCATTAACCAGACTAATTTTCAGCCCTGCTGCCCTCAGTCCCAGTTTATCTCCTAAATAAAGGTCAGATACTTGGGTTTGCTTTTCGTTTATGTTTAGAGCCCTAGGGAACAATGTGCATGTGCAGGCTGAGGTGATTGTGCATGGAAGTGTAACCAGATGACTTAAACATGCCTGCCCAATCCACGTGGTGTCTGACCCCTACCCTGCAAATCCATGACCCCCCTTCAGTGGATGGTCTCATGGATTTTGTGGTCTTGTTGCATTTGCAGGTGCTATTAGGAGTGTGGCAGGGCTCTCTCATGCCATCACCTACTTAGAGCTGGATATCTGTTGGAGAGTCTTCATCAATTGGAGTTGTTGTTGAAGGAGTTCAATTGCAGGGAAAAGGAGACAGCCCTTTGGAAACTCTGCTGGAGGATAAATAATAACTAATGATTCTCTCTGGCTGTCTGTTGCAGCTAGGGAGGTGTGAACCATAGCAGACAAAAATAAGATTTTTTTTTTCCAGGGTGTTTAAATAGCAGGTGTTTAGAACTCTTTCATGTCCAGACACTCATTGCATTCGTTCAGATTTGGCCTTCAACAGTTTCCCAGCTTTGAACATATTGCAGCACTGTGACCAAGAGCATGCAGGAAGTGCAGGTTGGTTTATGTTTATGCATTCACAGGCACCCAGGCCTGTGCTTGTTTGAGCCATCACTCTGGGATTAATGGTCTCCTCAGGAATAAGGTACACAGTAAGAGAAACTCTGACAGATCACCTCACAGTGAAATGCTTCTGCCCCAAGGTTTTGACCACCGCATTTACTTAGGATGTTTTCTGCTCTCATCCAGTGGGATGAAGACTCCATCTAAAGGAAGGTGGGAGAAGTGGTCCTGTTTCCCTATGTTGCCTTCCAAGAGTTGTCCAGACTGGTTTGCCCTATGGCCTGGAAGGGTTGTAGGACAGGGGGGAATGAGGGAGAACCAAACAGAGAGTGAGGCAGTGATCCTGCCAGTCACAGCTGGACCAGTATACCCCTCCTTCCCAAGAACAACCCTTCATTCCCTGTGTTTTCAAACAGATATCAAGACAACAGCTGTGAGAAAGGGTGATGAGTACACCATAAATGGTGGTAAGATGTGGATTACAGGCAGACTGGATGTGCCTCTGGCAAACACCAGTGAAGGACCTCCCCATCAAAACAAATCTCTCACATCTGCCAATGAATCTACCTGCTGATAACACAGAACTCTTTTGTCTTCTCATTTGATTTTATGGGTGTTTTTCGCATGCCTAATTCACCAGAAGGAAAGGTGCTTAACCAAAAATATGTTTGGAGAAGTTGTTCAGATACATCTTCATGGCAATGATTCATAACCATGTGAAAGTAAAAGGATAAAAGAGTTTAGAGATTTCAAACTTGGGAAATACCTCTCCAAACAAACCTGGTGGGCTCACTGAGGGGAATTGCAGGCGGATTCAGAGAGTTTCATGGCCGTGCTGTGCAAAGGGATCCTTTCACCAGGGCACTGCCACCAGTTAAATTACAAAAACACTCTACAAGTTAAATGTGGGCTGGAGTGAAAGATTCAAATATCCTGGAAGCAGGGGGTTTGGTTTTAATAAGACAAGACGTGGAGGAAATACATCCCCAGTTTTGGTGGTGCAGCCCACACAGTGTCAGACCTTGCAGAATGCACAAGTGCTGTGTGCACAAAGAACATCATCCAGAGAAGATGCAGTTAAGATTGTGCTGGTGGGGATCTTTTGCAGTTTTGACACCTATTCAAAAGTTTTTAAGCCTTTTCAGTTTTCACTGGTTTTAATATTTTAAAATATGCAGCATGTTAATTTACACACTATAAATTATATAGAATATTTAATATTTCATTTTAAAAATTAATGTTTGTTTTATGCAGAGAAACAGTTTAATGTAATTTAATGTTTATTAAATTTAGAATAGTGTATATTAATGCATTTATATGTGAAATATTTATGCTCAGGGCTCTTTGTTCATTTAATTCAGAGTATTTTACACACAAAATATGTGCCATTATTGGCATTTCACATGTAGGAACACCAGCCTAGCAGTGAAGTGAAGGTCTGTGTGTTTACTTAATGGATTAGACTGAGAACAAAACCCAGGTCTCCAGTGTTGCATGAGAGCTTCTTAAGGGAATGTCTTTTAAGTGAATTTCAGCATGGAGTAAGTCAAGCAAGTGATTTGCTTTAGGAACTGTGAGCTTCTTCTACCTCTGCTCATGCAAGGCAGGCTTTGAATGGGAGCTCATGGAAGACAGGCCTGAGCTGCTTCTCTGGTTGTGAACCACATCCTTATTGAGAAGGGATGAGTGAACGTGTGACTCAGAGCCAGAGTTTCTCTGAATTTCCAGGTAAATTCACTTATCAGCCATCTGGTGATAAATGAATGAAGTCCTTCTCGTGATTTTTCATGAAAGGGTCAGAATGCAAACGCAGTACTGCTTCTCTGAGATCAATCTTCCTGAAACAACAAAGCAGCTGACCCACAGTTGGTGGCAGATGGAATATACAGGAATTGACTTAGAGGTTTTCAGCTACTTTGCTCACTCCAAAAAGACATGAGTTGTCGTAGCTCTAGGAGAGGGGAGATGTTGCATCTCACAGCCTGCACACAGACCTTCTTTACCTGCATTAAAGAGATTTAGAGTAGAAAAACTGCCTGGGACACCTTCAGCTGAAGCGTGCAAGTCTTCCTGGGAACACAATTCGTGCTCCTCAGAATGCACAAAATGTGTGTTAATTCTTGTGTGATGATACTCCCATTTACCCCCAAAGGGGTCACAGCACCACGACCGGTGACCTTTTCAAATGAAGTATGAGGACTGGTGATTGTGCTCAGGGGGTGAGTCATATCAGAAGTTGAGGAGATTGTTCAGGAAGCCACATCTGGTTTGATGCATCCTAAGGATGTCTGTCTGCTGGAGATTGTGGAGGGCAGCAGAGCCAGGCTGCACGGGAAGTGTCTGGAGGACATCACCGAATGGTGATGCACTCTCAAACGTCTGTTTGTGTGTCAAAGCTCAAAAACAACTGCAGTGGAGAGCAAATGTCTAATGTCTGACTCACCTCTGCAGGCACCAGCCCGTATGGCTGGGGAAGGAAGGATCTGTGATGTGTTTTTGCTAAAAATCTAAGTTGTTTTGTGTTTATGTGGTGTGGTGGGGAAAAAAAAAAAAAAAGAGAGAGAGAGAGAAAAAGATTTCAAGTCCGAAAGTGAATTATTAATTTCAACAATTGGTAGTTTATTGGATAGACAAAGTAGGATTTGCTTCTTCTAATTTTAGGTATATATGTTCTCTAATCTGGGCTGAAACAAATCATGGTCTAGATTTGACAGACACTGCTGAATACTTTTCTCATAAAGGAAATTTGCATAACAGCACCATGGATCCACAATAGATATCCAAATTAGGTGAATGCTCCTCCTACAATAACAATGTCTTTAAAAGGCAATTTTTAATTAATTTTTTTTAAATTAAAAAGCTAAATTTTTCATATCGTGGAAGAGAATCTAAAAAGTTGCAAGATGTCTGTTTGTATATAGACAAATGACTTGCAGTCCTGATCTGGTAACTGCTTGTCCTCTGGTTTGTCCTCTGAGTCCTCTGATGGCTCTAGGGGAGTTTGCAAGGAGGAGTTAACAAAGAGAAGAGCAACCAGAAAAAGAGAAAGAGCATGTTTCTTGGGTTGCAATTTAAAATGTGTCTGTTTCCATTTGTAATGGCACTAAATGGTGCCAGGAGAGAGCAACTATCCTTTCTCTCAAGTTAGAATACAGGAAATAAAAGAGATTGTCAGAAGGCTGGAGGAATGGGAGAAAATTAAAAATCCAAGGCACTTGGGAAGAACTGCTCAGAGGGAGAAATAGCAATCCATCTCAGTGGTACTGGTGCAAGTAGCTCAAATGGATTTGTTAGAGTGATTTTAGGTGCTTGGCCTTTTTAAATTGAGATTTGTGAGCTATTTATTGTGTGTGATTTATTCAATACAGATGAACACCAGGAGTTATCTGGGCCCATAATTTCTGCTGCTGCTGGTAATTTTTCATTTGTAGCACTCTCAGGAAGAGATGGAAGATAATTAAATGAAGGGAGGTTTTGGTGCCCCCGTAGTGGGCAAAGAGATGATTATGTGTGATTGTTTTCCACACCATGAAGCATGTTCTAGCCTCAGAGGAAAAAAAAAAAAAGACTGGTGCAGCTTGGTCTCCCTGTGGGTGAGAATTGTGAATTAAGAGCATGTTTAGCTGGTAGGGCATGCCAGAGGGGGATTTCCTGGACCCAGGAAAACTGAACGCACAGCCCGACCTGGAAGAGTTACAGGCAGAAATCATTTGCATGTTTAGCTCCTCTAACCAAGGCTGTAAGAGCTGCCTTCAGTAGTTGTTTTTTGTATGTGGATCTGGGGAGCAAACAGGATTGATTTAGCAGCATAATGAACTGACAGTGGTTGTGCTTTCTTGAGGAGAGTCCTTTGAAACCACCCACCAACAAGAGCAGTAAGTGCATCTTCCTGTGGATGCAGAGATTGCATAAAGCCACTTGGCTTTAGACCATACATGATCTTTGCCACTCTCAAAGACACCAAACAGCAATATTCCAACGGGAAACAATGTTCCAGATTTCATCTGGGCTTGTGAGTTGCTCAGTGTGTGGTTGTTTAGCTCTGTTTTCAATATGGAAACAAACCACAAATGCTTTCTTGGCTGACTGAGTACAAATTGATGGATAATTTTCAATTCAAGAGTCAAGATTTTATTCCTGCATTGATCATATATCAAAGCAAGTCTTCCTAGTACATAATCTGTTTACAGGGTGGTTGATGGAGAAAAAAATCTTGAGTGGAACTTGTGGAAAACCTATGTGGACCTTGTTCTCAGAGCAGTCTTGGCATTTGTAAATGCAGTCAGTATTTCATCTCTGTGAAGGGATGAAAATTTCTGTAACCTTATTTAGTGCAGCCAGAGAGAGTAAATTTGAAGGAAATGACTGCCAACTTCTTCTGCCTGCAAAACCAAAGTCATTTTCATATGGCTGAAGGCCTCCTGTGAATAAAAGTGGAGACATCTGTATTAGTCCAGCAAGAGATGTTCTCTGGAAGCTGTGAAGAATAGCAAGATACAAACAAGTACAGAGGGACCACAACAATCTGTGTGGCCTCCAACCAGCTTCTACTGAGCCATGCCAGAGAGTTGTAGAGGATTGAAAAAGAATAAAGAGGAAAATAACAGCAGAACACCTCCTCATCACACAGCTGGTTGGAATAACATGTGTGTGAACAGTAAAAAGTTTTCATTTTCTGGCAAAGATACATGTGCTGGGCTGGAGGACAGTTTTGCTACAGATACAGACTTGTCAGATGTAAAAAAATCAGCTTCAGCTAGGGAGGATAAATGGAGGAGGGAAGGAAGAGGATTTCCAGGAGGAGAAATACTCATTATTTTAAGCTGCAGCTTAAAATGTAGCTCTGTTTTTACTGAATATTTGTTTTATAGCAGTGTAGGTACTTGGCAAATATTGCCAAATTGAATTTCAGCGTTTTATTATAATGCTAGATAAAAATCAAACATAAACAAATAAATATTGCATTGATTGAAGACCTGTGTGGAGTAAGATTATTACGACTAGTAAATACTTATTATTTGGGGACGTAATGAGAAGTGGGAGTTTTACATTTAAAGCTTCTGATTTGCTGGTTTAATAAAATGGAAAACCCTTTTAAAATAGGATTTGAGTCATTTTACTCCAGAAAAGTTTTTCCTAAAGGTGGGTTTCACTGTTGTCTTGGAACACACATTCACATCTGCAGACTTTTCTTTCTGAAAACACTGTGCTTTTTCATGGTGCTTCTATTTTTTGTGATCATATTTTTCTCTTCAGGCAAGAGAAAACTAACAGGATAGACAAACTGGGTGTGAGGTCATCGCACACAGCTCAGATCTTTTGTGAAGATGTGAGAGCCAGTGCAAAAACGTCATCGGAGAGGAAGGAAAGGGTTTTACATACCAGATGTTGCAATTCCAAGAGGAGCAGCTGTGGGGAGCGGCCGCTGGTAAATCACCCTCCTGCAGCCGGGCTGGGACACAGGGGTCACCCTTCACATGACTAACAGCACTTTTCTTTCCTTGTAAGCTGCAATGACCTTTTAGGTTCTGTTCCTGAAATCCATTACAGCCGGAATTCAGACGACATTCCCTTTCTGTAGGGAGACCTGAAGCAGAAAATACTTTGTGAGCCATTGCAGGGGCTCTTTTTGCCTTGTTTCTTTTTCTTGCCTTGTTTCTTATCTCTGCTGATAAGAAAATATGGCATCGTGTTGTGTCTGTCACAACAGGACACGGGATGAAGGCACAGCACACAAAGTGAGCTTCAAAGGCAGGAAAGAGAAAGTTTATTTACAACCAGGGTTTATATAGTTTTCCAGGGATTGCCTCTGGATTGGAGGGAGAAGTTGCCACCTCTCCATCCACACTGGCAGAGACAAAAGTCCATCAAAGGTCTCTCCTTGAGAGAGGAACATAAACAAAGATTGTTTTTCCTACAAAGTCCTTGAAAGACTCCACTTCAACATGTAAACATTTGAAAAGCTTTAGAAAAGTTAAAAAACGTTAGAGATTCTCAGAAGGCTTTAAAAATTATCAGAAAGCTGGAAAAATTCAGGGTGACATTATGTCTATAACAAATATAGTGCAAAGGCTATCAAAATACTGGCATGAAATAGAAGGATGGTGACTTTTCCTGTCGTACAGTGAGTTATGATGCTTATCGTGGTTTTTGGAAAATTAGCTTATTGGTTACATAAAGAAGTGGCTCTTGCAGGATGTCAGAGCTTTGTTTTGCAGAACTTTGTTTTACCTCTGTACACCTTGGGCATAATTGCTACAGCACCTCATTCCTTTCCCTGAAGTTATGCTTTCACAGAGTTTTTGTTACTCAGAACTCAGGCCTGTACTCAAATCCATGTATTTGGGTTATATGGATTCTGGATGTTCCAGGAAACCAGATCCAAGTCTGGATTGTCTATTTTCAGCCTGCAAACTTTCTCCCTCCTCTTTCTTCAAGTTAAATATAATGTGGTTCACTGTAAGAAGATTGGTCCTCTTCAGATTCCAGGGCTGTCTAAATAATGTCACTGCATTCATGCTCTTGTGCATTCCCTGTCTGTCACTGTCTGTCTGTGGCTGGGGAATTGAGCATTCTAAGAAGTGGTGTTTTGATTCAGCAAACAAAGAAAAACACTCACTGTTATGGGTTCATCCCAGACCAAATATTTTGGACCTCAAATTCCTTAAAAAAAAAATCATTTTTTGAGACAAAGTTCTTAGTTCAGCCTGAGATAAACAATACAGTAAGAGTAGTTTTAGCAAAGGATAGGAGGTTCCACTTGCCAAGAACGTCAGGCAAGCAGGAGTTGTGATCCTACCACTACTTCTACTTTAGTTCAGGTGTATACAGACTGCAAGGATGTGCACTGTGCATTTTCATGCTCAGTTTGAAGTCTGAATTAAACCAACCATCAGAAGCTCTGGCTGCAGTGAGACTCCCCAGGCAGCAGAGCAGCCAGCAGCATTAGTCATGGCCCGGGCAGAAGTGACAGCAGCAATACTCAAAGCCTGGCAGGTTAGATCACTCCTGCTGACACCACGGGCAGCTTGGTACTGTCCAGTCTTGCACAACTGCCTGGCTGTCCCTGTGCTCTGCCAGGAACTGGAATGTAGCCCTGGTTCCATGCCTGAGGTGTTTTGGCTTCTTCTGAAATTCTTTTCCCAAGGAAGTTCTGCAAAGAGGAGGAATGTTTTTGTAACTGCACCCATGTTATTCATTCCTTCTGACAGGAGGGACTTCTTGATGTCCCTCTGGTTTGACCAATGTGACTGAAAAGGTTTGCCTTTGTTTCACCAATCAAATTGGTCTGTGTAAAATAGTAATGGAGACACATCCCGAAATAAAGTCATTTTTCAGCCTTCTGATTCTCAGATCCTGTGTCATTTGTGGTGTAAAACAGCATCACTGGAACACCAGGTTTCATTTCTTTTTTGTTGTCCAAAACCACGCAGCAGGAGCAGGTGAGCCCTTGCCTTGGATGAGCAGCTGGGAAGGGCATCTCTCCAGGCAGGGGCCATCAGGGAGGAAGGTTCTAGGAGCTCACCAAGGAGAGGGAGCTGCCTTCTGCTTTGTGCCAACTTTGCTTGACCCCTTTGGTTTGCTTTTTCCCAGCTACCTGATATAAAATGCATCAAAGCACTGGCAACAGGGACAAGCCCCATGGTTTGGGCCAAGCTGCAAACTTCAGAGGTCACCAGCTGTGGTAAACAAGAGTAACCAGTGCTCAGAAGGGAGCTTGGTACTTGATGGGTGCAGTTTGTTCTACCACAACATCCTAGGGGTGTTAACTTCCAGTCCTGCAGGTGGTTTCACACATGTTCACCCATGACTGCTCTGCTGAAGGCTCAGATGTGCAAAACACTCTAAGTGCCTTCAGCAGTTTTGTGATCACTGTTTAATCCTTGTCACAACAGGACACGGAATGAAGGCACACTCAGTCAGCTTCAAAGTCAGCTTCAAAGGCAGGAAAAGAGAAAGTTTATTTACAACTAGGGTTTATATCATTTTCCAGGGATTGCCCCTGGGTTGGAGGGAGAAGTTGCCACCTCTCCATCCACACTGGCAGAGACAAAAGTCCATCAAAGGTCTCTCCTTGAGAGAGGAACATAAACAAAGACTGTTTTTCCTACAAAGTCCTTGAAAGACTCCACTTCAACAGGTAAATATTCAAAACGCTTTAGAAAAGTTAGAAAACTTTAGAGATTCTCAGAAGACTTTAGAAATTCTCAGAAGGCAGTAAAAATTATCAGAAAGCTTTAAAAATTCTGGGTGACAAATCCTGGTCTTCACTTTTGCCCCTCAGTAGGACATTTCTGTTCCTTCCCAGTTCATGACTGTGACATAGAAAATCATCAGTCTGCTTTTAAATGCTTTAGGAAGAAGTCCTGGCATCCTCACTTTCACTGCTTCCTTTAACTTGGAAAAGGCAGTTGACTGCATTCTTGTCTGTTTTTCCTTTCTGGGTGTTATTTTGTTGTGTTTGGGGTTTTTTGTTCTGTTTCTCTGTGTTTGGTGGGGGGATTTATGTATTTTTAGTTCCCAGTATCACATGCTCTAGACTTCTTTTTTGTTTATTAATTATCTTCTTTGGGGCCAGTATCTTTCTTCACTTTTTTTTTTTCTTTTTTTTTTTTTTCCCCTTTTAAAATCTATTTTGAGTCAAACAGGTTTAAAATACAAACGGAAAACCAACTTTCTGGAATGACAAACTTTGGTCCCAGGCGTGGTCTCTTCTGAGTGACACATTATCAAAGGCACTGGCCAAAGTCACTGTGTTTCTTGCTTCATGGAAAGAAAAAAAGGTGCCCACATTGTGACACTTGGTAAACACTGTCCCTTTGAGGACCTGTTGCACGGATCACGGGAAAAGAATGTTGCTATGGCAAAAAAAAGCAAACAGTTGTTTTGTGAATTGCTTAACTCAGAGACAAGGAGGGAGTTCAGGGTGCATGTGAGAGCAGAATGGCACTTTTCTAATGACTTCTGTTTCCTCATGCAGATTCAGTTTTATGAGCACCATTGAGTCACGGCCAGTAAAGCAGGATGACAGATCCCTTTGCATGGGCAACACACGTTCTTAAGATTCAGATTGCTCAGCGTAGAACTCACTGCATGTTTCAGCAGAGAGTGGTCAGTCACAAGCTAAGAAAAATACATTAATTTCCTTTTCTTTTGAGAGGAAACATAGCAACGAGACAAAGTGTCTTTACAGTGAGCAGAAATCTCAAGTGGAACAATGCAAGCTGGATGGAGATGCAGGGAAAAGATCATTCTGCATTTGGCAACTTCAAGTGCTTTCACAATGCTCTGCTGTGTGGTAGGCCACACATCCCTTGGGCTGCCCTAGAGTGACATTTCCTGCATGTGCTGTCAGCTGAAACCCAGGTCTGTCTGAGGATTGTATAAAAAAAGGAAACGAATACACAGAAATAAAAAGGATGTCCCCTGTTGTGAATGGCGTTCCTCTGAATTGGGATGACAGGGGAAGTGTTGTGTGGTGCTGCCTTGTTGAGCACAGCTCTTGGCTGTCGTGGTATTCATGATGTGCTGCATTTTGGTGCCCTTTGCTGCACAGCCAAGGTTTGCCACGTTAGAGCTGTGCTCAGAGCTCTGAATTCCCCTCATCAGCACCACAGAGTGGTTTGGGGAGGGACCTTTAAAGTTCATCAGGTCCAACCCCTCCACCACGGGCAGGGACACTTAAACTTGGGTTGCTCAAAGCCCCATCTGTGCTGGCTTTCAGCATTTCCAGGGGATGGATGTGTCCTGGGGCATCCACAGCTTCTCTGGGAAACATGTTGCAGTGTCTCAGCACTCATAAGGAATTCCTTAAAATCGTAGAATGATAGAATGGTGTGGGTTGGAAGGAGCCTAAAGATCATACAATTCCAATTCCAAAATATCCTTCCTTATGTTAAATCTAAATCCACATTCTTTCAATTTTAAACCAGTCCCCCTTGTCCTGATACTACAGGATCTGGTAAAAACTCTGTCCCCATCTTTCTTACAAGCTCCCTTTAGATATCAAAAGGCTGCTGCAGTGAGGCCTCCCCAGAGCCTGCCCTGCTTCAGGCTGAACAACCCCAGCACTCTTAGTCTCTCCTCATGGTGCTCCAGCCCTTTAATCTTCTTCAGGACCCTCCTCTGGACCTGCTCCAACGGATCAATGTCTGTTTTGCATTGTGGGCTCCAGAGCTGGATCTGTACTCCAGATGGGGTCTTGAAAGAACCACAACCCTTGACTTGATGGTCTCTTTTGAAGCAGCCCAGGACAGTCCTTAGATTTCCTCTCTTTGTTTCTGTGTGCAAATGACAGTGCCTGAAATAAGAAGGGCAGTAATGGGAGCTAAGGAAACAGGAGGATGGCTCAGCAGGGGAAGGAAGGAGGCACTGAATTGGAGAGGTGGATGCTATAAGAGCAGTTTTCCCCAGTCTGAGCCTTGGTGTGTGGTGACAGCCTGAGCAGAGTTTGGCTGAAATCCCTTCATGATCTTTAGACCTTTTGCAAGCACCACCTAAACAGTTTCTGTCCTGTTTCTTCCCACCTGATGTTGTTTCTGCCTCCTCTTTGCTGTTTCCCATCCCCTCTTTCCCTGGTGCTGGATGCTGGGAACCACACAAGCCGTGCTGGACCAACACAAGATTAATCCCTCATCTTTATCCCTTCCACCTCCCTTCTGCTCTCCTAGCACTGGCATGTGCTGTTTAGTTTCCCACCCAGCAGCTCAGACTTCGCTGGATCATTCCCGGATTTCAGTCTGAGGGAAAGGGACAAGTGGTGCCTGGATTGCTCTTTCTTGACATTTCTCAAGCTGGAGACCATGCAAGTAAAAAAGCTGTTGGTGTTGTGCATGCTACAGTGTTGTGTGACATTGTCCTTTGGAAGGAGAGCATTTTCTATTCAAGAGATGCTCCTGAAAACAGACATTTATTTTCCTGTCCATAAAGCCAGCATTTGGGTGACAACACAGTGTGTTAACACAGAAGAAATGAGGACATTACTGTATAGGCTCTTCTGGAAAATAAGCATTGGGGTTAGTTGCATGAGAAAGGAGGGGGAAAATATTTAGGTGATGAGAAAAGCTGGTCAGCCTATGGAATGTGGAGACATCATGTGAAAAATGGTGCTCTGTGGGAGTGATGGTGAATAACCATGGCAGGGGGAACGGGTGGGGTGCAGAGTCTCATCACAGGAGAGCAGTACAGAGGTGAAATTTAAATAGCAGTGATCTTGAAAACAAAGCAAAAAGGTATGTGGAACCATACCAGGCTCCTGCAAGGGACTGTCATGTGAGCAACTGGCAGGTAGGAAAAAGAATTTCACACTAGTCCAAGGCTTGGGTTTATTTTGCATTTCATATTCAGAGGTTTGTGGTTTAGACTCTAAATGCAAATGGATGTGGATATGGATGTTCTGAAAAGAGAAAATGTGACCCTTCTCATACAGATAGATTTGTGAAATCATGCCCTGCTGCTTGTCACAGTAACATGGGTCCACATTCACCAAACCAAATTCTCCACACAAAATTCTGTACCTGCTGTTATCCCAGCTGCACTGCAAGAGGCTGATAGCTTAGTCATTCACTTCAAGGATGGTTTGCCTCGGAAAAGAAACTTTTCCCTTTTTTTTCATGTTTAAAATGGGATATGTCTCAGTTTGCACAAAAAGAAGCAGCAAACTAGTTCTGCTTTAAAGCATCGTCTGCTGCCTCTCTCACCTGTTTTACGGCAGTGCCATATTTTCATTCTGTTTCCATTAGGAGAATTATTTAATGTTTTTTTAAAGTTGATTTCTTTTAAGTGAATTTTTTCTCCTCTGTGCTGGGATCTGATTCACAGAATGCAGATGTAATAAGCAGTCTATTTGTGCTCCTTGATCTCAGAATAGGTTTCTGCCTTCTCCCTGAAGGCTTCTTCCAATTTACATTTCTACTGCATTCCTCACCAGGCACACCACACTGTCTGCCTTCAGATTTTTTTTTTCCAAGATTTTAACAAACCTTCAGGATTCAGGTAGCATCAAAAGTAGGAGTTGCCACAAGATTTTTCTAGGGCCCCAAATGAGACACTATGCATGAAGTTTACCTCATCATATTGATATTGCTTTCTATGACTTTCCCTCTTTCCTACTCACTTCCCTTCCTTCTCCTCCAGGTTTTGGCACTTTGGGGCTCAAGTGAGATAGATGTCTTCAAGGTAAAAGGAGGCACCAAACTCTTCTCAGAACTGAAGCTTCACCCCAAACTGAGTGTACAGAACAACTTGCTTAAAAAAACTCTAATGGGTTGGTTGTACAGTGTGAAAAACCCTTCTTTTTCAACAAGAAGCTAAACACATCTGGCTAAAACACCTCGTTCTGTGCTTTGTTCCTTCCAGCCCTGACACCAGTGGAAACTGTTATGGGAGAACCTGTTGAGTACACCAGGCAGCAGAAGGTGTTTGGCCAGCCCGTGCTGCACAACCAAACCCGAGCTGGCCACGGATGTGGAGCTCCCCAGACATGCTTCCCTTCCTGCAAAGACTCTTGGCAGGCTAAAGGAGCATGGGGAGGTGACTTCCAGAGTCACTGCTTTTTTTATCTTTCCTTTGTTTTATTAGCTCTCTATGTAGAAGGCAACGACGTGACAAAATCTTCTTCCATGGCTAAGCTGAAGGCAGGTCGTCTGACCCGTGAAGTGACCAGTAGCTGTNAACACCAGGGATCCTGTTTTCCACGGGATTCCAGAGGAGGATCGGACCCATCTCAGCATCACTGGACCCTTCTTCAATGGGATCATCTCTATCCAACAGAACCAACGGGATCATCTCTGCTCCAGCAGAACCAACGGGATCATCTCTGTTCCAACAGATCCCAACGGGATCATCTCTGCTCCAACAGAACCAACGGGATCATCTCTGCTCCAACAGAACCAACGGGATCATCTCTACTCCAACAGAACCACATCTGTTTCTCCAGGACTGCTCCCAAACCCCCTGACCAACAGGGTGTCAGGTCGTGTCCCTGACTCTGTCAGGGTTTTTTGGGCTTGTTTGTTTGTTGTTTACTTGTCTTTTTTGTACTATTACATTTGCATTTCTAACATTCCCAGTAAAAGAACTGTTATTCCTATCTCTTTGCCTGAAAGCCCTTAATTGCAAAATTATAATAATTCGGAGGGAGGGGGTTTTACATTCTCCATTCTAAGGAAACTCCAGCTTTCCCTAGTGGATACCTGTCTTCTAAACCAAGACAATGGGATTCCTGTGAGCAGGTTTTACAGGTAAGGGAGTGATGCAAACACAAAGTGACTTTAACTGAAATTTATCCTCTTCAATGTCCTATTAAACAATCACCTACTTGAAAAGAGCACCAGCTCCTCACCAGTGTGGATGCATGTCACTGAAGTGGGTTGTGGATGCACGGGCACCCACTGCAATTAACTTTGGGTAGACACATGTCAGAACCTACTATTCTTTTGCCAAGTCTTGTCTTTGGATTACAGTTGTGAAGTTTGAACTAGCCACAGGTTAGCTTAAATGCCAAATGAAAGAGGAAAACTCACTCTTTTCCCTGATGGTGAAAATTAAGGGATTTAATAATGACTATATATATATATATATGACTATATAATAATTACTATAATGGTGCTGGAAGGCACAGCTGCAAACAACAATCAGATTTTACCAGCTTGAAGCTACAGAGAGATTTAGCATGCCAGACTAGGAAAAAGAGGGGGAAAATTGAGAGCTACCAACCAATGGCTTTTTTTTCCTCTTTGCTTTTTGTTTGCTTGTAATCTTGATCACAAGAACAGAACTGAAACCAGAAGCTTTCATCTAAAATGAATGAAAATCAGCTTTATCTTTTTCCCCGGATATGTGTGAAACTGGAGTTCCCCACATGGCTTCTGCAGCAGTCTGTTCTGATAGCAGCCTCCACCTGCTTAGTCACACTGGGTACTGTGTGACACAAATGAGAGACGTAATTGCTTCCAGAAAGTCATTAGATCATTAAAATGGTACAGAGGCCTTCTTGCAAATTAATTGAAGTCCCTTCAGATTTTAGTCTCTATCTACTTAGAGCAAAATTCTCCTTTAAGTGCCACAACTCGATACAAAAGAACTTCAGGAGGACACGGTGATGGGCAAAGCAGGAAAAGCCCCGAGTTTATTTACAAAAGTCAACTTTATACATTTCCAAAGGTGCCTGTGGGTTGGAGGATGAAATCCCACCTCCCAAACCACATTGCTCAAGACAACTGTCAGTCAACTTTCTCCTACCTAAAAATAGGTAAACAACGAAGGACAGTTAGGAAAACAAAGCTGTTGTTTATAGTAAAAGTGTAGGAAAGTAAAAATTCTGACTCCAATCTGAAAGACAAATCAGAGGGCCCAGAAAAATCCTCAAAACCAGGGTGACACTTAAGGAAACAGTTTTTTTGGTATCCGGCCTCAAGGTCTTATATTTTGTAGAAGGCCCAGAATTGACCTTGGATTCTCTTGCAGTAACAGCTTTCTGTTCAGCCCTTGCATAGACAATACCTAATCCAAAGTCAGCCATATCAGTGGTTCAGCTCGTTGTAAGTTTTGGTAAAAGTGTCTGTGTAAAGTGAGAGCAGAACACTTGAGAAAATCTGCAAAAAGCTTGTTTCTTCTTAGGTAGGCTGAGCTACTTTTTTTTTTATTTTTAATAGCATTTTATGAACAAGATTGCCATTGCAGTAAGTCAAGAAATACTCAATATTTTTGACAAGTGGACTCCTGAAATTTTCTTACAAAGGTACAGACTGCTTTATGATGGTGGTTTTAAGCCAGCTGTCAATATGATGGCTTTCCTTAGTTATTTTTTTCACAGCCTTATTTTAAAAACTGGTGATGGAGATGTTAAGAGTACTGCAGTAGGCACTCTGAATAAAATGAATCCCTGTCTTGCACCACTTACTGCAAATATTGTAGTACAGATTAATGTGGCTTTAAGATTTCTTAGCCCAGTATAGTAGTGCTAACTGTGAGCAGGGCTTTTCTGTGTGGATTCCAGAGTGGTTTCCAAGTGTACCAGCACAGTCACATTTTTCCTTAGAAGAAGTCCAGAGTGTTTCCTGTTGGTGTACACAGTCAGCTGGATAAAGCAATGTATCTTTCTACTGCTAAAACAAACTCTGTTATAAATGAGCCTAAAGACAGCGTGATATTTATACTCTGAAATTTTCTGTGCATCAGTAAAATTCCACCATTGAGCAACTAAAGGTCCGGGAAGGGACAAGGAGAGTTTTACCTAAATAAACAATTACACGTTGGAGTCAGAATCTTGTTAATCTGTAACAATAAGCAAAGCAGCAACTTCCCCTAGAGCCCTTCTTTTTAGTGCAGCAGTCTGAGTAACCATTCACGTCACTGTGATGTTTGTCCAGTAGCAGCAGTATAATTGCACAGCAGGACATCCAGTCCTAATGCACAAACATTTTTGCAGCATAATCTTGATGAACTTCCCAAGGAAACGCTGGTTATTCTCCAACACATCAGCCTGTTACTCACTCCTCAAAGAACACACAGCACAACGCACGGTTAGTGAATTTCAGGTCTCTGAATTTTGGAGATCACAAACACAAATGGCACAAAACTGTTTGCCAGCTTACTTTATTCATACCTGCCATTTAATCATTAGCATTTTAAACTTTGTAGAGGAGCTGGCACTTCTTAAGCGCCTGTTCTCTGGAAGGCACAAAGAGAGCTGCTCCACCATGCAGGTGAATGTACTGGGTTCATTTTATATATGTAAATGTCTCACTTGTAAAGATTCTAATAAGGAGAATAGGTTTAAAAAAAAAAAATAAATCTTAGAGCCCAAATATCAACAGGTTTCACAGAAAAGTACAAGCCAATATAGAACCCATAAAGAATGGACTTTCCGAACTGCACCCCAATAGCAGGATTCTGAAGAAGGAAAGCACTAGCCTGGAGTCATGCTTATTTATTTTTCTCTCCCCTGTCTGAAAGGCCTTAAAGACATCATGACTTGGCAAAAAGCAATTATTGAACAAATCCATCATGTTTACAAAAAACCCAGGTTATGAGAGATCAGAGGAAAGAAACCTTTCAGTTTATTGCATCCTAATCAAGTTTATTGCAATTTTTCAGATTTCATGAGTTTTACAAAACTTTAGGTAGCGATCCATATATTTTAATAGTAATTATGTGCAGTTGTTATAGGAAGAACTTATGTGGTCTTCTTAAAAGAGTTTGGTTTGTTGGTTTTTGGGTTTCTTTTTAATTAAGACTGCTACTAACTGCTAAAGACCATGTCTAACTGCTTCTAGTTCTTCCAAGTTTTACTCTTGTGGCCTGTGATGGGGAGAATGCTATCATTTCTGTCCTTGCTACATTGTGGAAGACTGGAGAAAGCAGCAGTGAAAAATATTGACTGCTCATGTGAAATAGAAGTGTAAGTAGCATTGCACATGCACAGCTGCAGAAGAAACACATTTTCATTTTTCTCCTCAACTGTCACGTAGCTATTGCAAGATGAAGGGCTATTAGTAATTGAGGGTAGGTGAAAAAAACAAACTTCTGTGTAGTTTTAAGTGGATTTTTTTTTGTAACTAATGTATTTCTGTCTAGATTTATTTTTCCTTCACGTGTTTAAAAAGTTCAAACACTTCATTCAGTTTCATTTTTTTGTCATTGTTTATAGTCTTTCATTCTTTACAAAACCTGTCTAAACTTGAGTGAGTCCAGACAAGTGGGAGGGTTTAATCAGTTTTTTTCATTATAGCAATTTATAGTTGTACCAAACAAAATGAAACCTATCCAGTTCTGCTGACAAAAAAAAAAAAAAAAAAA
>VYXD01013435.1:0-39348 GCA_013397195.1 Hylia prasina | reverse complement strand
TGAAGTTCTTTCGTGTCGTGTTGTGGCAGGGAGGGTGTCAAGAGGATGGACCAGGCTCTTCTCTGGTGCCAGGCAAGAGGACAAGGGGCAACAAGCAGAAACTGATGCACAGGAAATTCCACCTGAACATGAGGAAGAACTTCTTTACTGTGCAGGTGACAGTGCACTGGAATAGATTGTCCAGAAAGGTTGTGGAGTCTCCCTCACTGGAGATATTCAAGAACCATCTATCCACAACCCTGTGCTATGTGCTCTGGGATGACTCTGCTAGAACACAGAGATTGAACCATCTGTGGTCACTTCCAGCCTTACCCATTCCAGAACCGTGTGGTTCTGTGATGAGTGATGAGCTCTTCCATCCTTAAAGGAAAGCCTGCTGTAGTTTGAAAACTGCATCTCACATTAAATTATTACGTATTAATGAAGCATCTAATTTTAGACTCAAACAAGCCAGGTAGGTCCTGAAACTGTTCAGTAGTCTCTGTTGATATGTCCCTGTATAGACCTATCTCCCTCTCCCTGCCTCTCTCTCATCTCAGTGATATTTGTGCCTTTATCTATTAAATCCTCTTCTTGTAAGCTTTCTAAGAACGCTCTGGGCCCAGTGTGCCTTCTGGTGGTGTTTCTCTGTTTGCACAGCACTTCCTGTGATTCAGCATAACTTCTAGGAAGAGAGCATGAGCATTTTTCCAGAGTACTTGAGTTTTAATGCTTCCGCATCTGTCTTCAGTTGCAATGTTCCTGTAGAAGTCGAACTGAAGGAAATGAGTCAGCACAAAAGTGATTCTTCTGTATTGCAGAGAAATTCTCTTTAATTTGAATGTTGACCGTGGCTTGGTGCCAGTACAGTGAGCTGTTTTACACTGCAGTGAAGTATAAAAGAGGATATCTCAGCCGTGTGAAATTGCTCTGGCCTTTCCCACTGCATCATTCTAGGATATGTGAACTTGGAGGGAAACTAGTTAATACAAAGACACGTGGATGTCATGTGTTAGAGCATTCCAAGGTGTGCTTCTCTGTCACAGCAGGACACAGAATGAAGGCACAGCACACAAAGTGAGCTCCAGAGGCAGGAAAAGAGAAAGTTTATTTACAACCAGGGTTTATATAGTTTTCCAGGGATTGTCTCTGGATTGGAGGGAGAAGTTGCCACCTCTCCATCCACACTGGCAGAGACAAAAGTCCATCAAAGGTCTCTCCTCGAGAGAGGAATGTAAACAAAGATTGTTTTTCCCACAAAGTCCTTGAAAGACTCCACTTCAACATGTAAACATTCGAAAAGTTTTAGAAAAGTCAGAAAACTCCAGAGATTCTTAGAAGGCTTTAAAAATTCTCAGAAGGCTGTAGAAATTCAGGGTGACACTTCTCCAAGAAGGAGACAGCCGTTCTCACTGCAGGAACCATTTCTTTCCAGAAGGCAGAGAAAGGTAATGCAGGCCCTTGAACCTGGTTCTATTGCAATGTTTCATCTTCTCAGGTGCTTCACAGTACAGCTGACAGAGTGAACTGCCTCAGAATAAAGGAAATCTTAGAGTGCTTATCATTTTACAGCTATCCAGAGAAACCTCCTGGTGATACGCGTGTTTAACAGGAGCAGTTAATCTTTACGTCTTCAGGAATATTTCCAAGAGTATTTATCCTAAAGAACTGCTACATCAAATGATTGTGAAATGCCTACAAAGGTAATTGTCAGCTATACTTATATAGCCTCTAAGGAGCTTGATCAGAAAACTACTACATGTAACCACCAACAACTTGGCATTTGTAGGAGATCCAGGCTTAATTCTGTACCTGAAGGGTGTTGGTGACTTGAGTGCTGGGTTAGTAAAGCAATTTCTGGGCTATTCTAGAGGTTCTCAGAAAGTTAGTCTTGGAGGCCTGACACTGAGGAGTGTCTGATGTCACTTGAGATGGGGCAGAGGAGGAAGACCTTGAAGGGCTGTTGGCCCTGAAGCAGGATAGCTTCCAAATACCTTTCTGTCTTTGACAGGACTGGTTCTTCTGTTGCCTAACTTATCTAATGATTCTAAAATTCTGGGATCTCTGAAATGCAATTTTTGTCTGTTCACAATGGTAAGAAACCACTGGAGACTTAGTAGAAGTTTTTTTACATGAATACTTGGAGTAAGTATAAGTCTTCCTTGACTTTGAGATGCTATTTCTGACAGCTTCCAATAAATCTCAGAGAAGTGGATGATTATATTCCTGCAGTGGTCTTGTACTATTTATCTTAGGAAACATGAGTTTGTAATTTTGAAGCACATAGCCTTTGCCTTATGCATCCAGATTCTGTGCAGCTCTAGGGAATACAAAAATATTGGCCTTTCTGTGGTGCCAAGATATAAAAGTATCTAACTGTAAAGCTGAAGTAGCATGGATTTAATGGAAAGAAACATCTGAATTGAACTTGTTCATGTTTTAGACACTACATTTGACCTGTTACTGTGCCTTACTTTAAACATGCTTCCCAAGTGATGTTTGTATTTCCCCATAGGGTTTATTCAGCCTCAAGTTAACAGCACATAAAGTTCTGAAGGACCATTTTTAACCTTTATATTAATGTTTCATTGCTGCCCGATGAAGCCTCCATCCAATGGAGGAAAGCATTTGCTTTTAAAAATTCGAGATCAAATCCTAAATCACTGCGGCAGGCCTGGAATGGGAGCACAGCTGGAATGTGAACATCACAGAAACGAGTACGGCGAAACGTCGGGAGGGGGCAGAGGGGCCAGGAGGCTGCTGCTGGCATCTCAGCAGCACACTTTGCATCCAGCCATGCCAGGATCCTGGGGGCTGCTCTCTGAGTCTTCTCCTGGAAAATGTGTGAGGAATTGAGACTAGAATTCCTCTTTCTCTCCCAAACACTTTGATTTAGTGCACCACACCAACACCACTTGAACACCGGAGATTGGCACTTCATATTTTGCATCCTAGTAAAAGGAATTGTTCCTGTCTTTGATTTCATTTCCTTGACTCATAACCTCTGAGCAGAACAAGAAAAAGTTAATAGTGTTGACTATGTGGGTGGAAAAGGGGGATTTATGTGGGTGGAGAAAGTATTGAAGTGAGTCACTCTTCTGACAGAAAACACTAATGTCACCCTGGTTTTGAGGATTTTTTTAGGCCTTCTGATTTGTCTGTCATACTGGAGTCAGAATTTTTACTTTCCTACACTTTTACTATAAACAACAGCTTTGTTTTCCTAACTGTCCTTTGTTGTTTACATATTTTTAGGTAGGAGGAGAAAGTTGATTGACAGTTGTCCTGACCAGTGTGATTTGGGAGGTGGGATTTCATCCTCCAATCCACAGGCACCTTTGGAAATGGATAAAATTGAGTTTTGTAAATAAACTCGGGGCTTTTCCTGCTTTGCTCATCACCGTGTCCTCGTGAAGTTCTTTTGTGTCGTGTTGCGGCACAAGAAAACACTTTTCAAAAAAGTTCAGTTCAGTGGTTTAAAAAGTATTTATATATACTGCATAAAAATAAGCTTTTACAGTGGTCAAATATATCTTGAATATTAGATTTTTAATTTCCTTCCATGTTCCTTGAGTTGAACTATCCCAAATGAACCTGTAACAACTTCCCCACTGGAATATAATTTCCTTCTGCTGTGTTACATTCTTTGTTTTCTTTTGCAAAAGAAACATCTAGCTGGAGAGTGGGCAGGACCAGACTGCAATGCATCTTCTAATATTTTGGCCAGTGATACAACTGCTGTGGATAGAATTTGAGCACAGTGGAATTTAGAATTATGTCTGTCGCTATTAGGGACGGCTGAATAACGACCCGGACTCTAAAGGTTTTCTCAGAAGGCAAAACCTCAGAGTTTATTAGAACTTGCATCTTTTATAGCCTGTCCAGAGTAAGCTGGACATGACTGGTCCTCCAACCAACACTTCACCATTTTTGGATAATTAGAAACAACACCTCTTCATAAACATCTTGCAAGTAAACAACAGGTGCCCAAAAAACAGGTGCAGGATTATTTGGGTTCTTTTCCCAGGCCAGTGTAGGGAAAAATTATTAGACTTTCCTTCTCACAGGCTCTGCTGCTGTCTGATGCTTCCCCTCTGTCCAGGGTGTCAGGATCCACATATTTCTATACTGGAACTGAATTATTTGTTTTCCTTGACATCAATGCAATATGTGATAAAATTGCCACAACACGACATGAAAGAACTTCACGAGAACACAGTGATGAGCAAAGCAGGAAAAAGCCCCGAGTTTATTTACAAAACTCAATTTTATACATTTCCAAAGGTGCCTGTGGATTGGAGGATGAAATCCCACCTCCCAAACCACATTGGTCAGGACAACTGTCAATCAACTTTCTCCTCCTACCTAAAACTATGTAAACAATGAAGGACAGGAAAACAAAGCTGTTGTTTATAGTAAAAGTGTGGGAAAGTAAAAATTCTGACTCCAATATGAAAGACTAATCAGAAGGCCTAAAAAAGTCCTCAAAACCAGGGTGACATACAATATAGAGTATAATTGTGCTGTTTTTCTGGATTTTATCTTCTTTGCCCTCCAGTTCTTTGTTTCATTTGAAACACAGTTCTACTACTGATAATCTTGACTGCAAGACAAGCCTTTGTGAAGTGTGACATCATCTTTTATTTAAAGTTCAGCTTTAAAGGAGAAAAATCTACTTTTTAGTGGAAACTGAAGGTAGTGTCTAATTTTTTTCCTTGCTGTTAGTAGCACCACAGACTGTGTCAGTCGTCTTTATATAGCAAAGTTTTGAGTTTTCCAGTAGCTGACAGATGATGCTTTCACCACCCCTTCAGTGCTGGAGCAAAACACATGCAATTCATCTGTAATGTAAAATCAAGATCAGTAACACAGACTAACTTGGCTCAGCGTACAGCTGATTGGAATTTTATGCCTTTTCTGCCTGAAAAATGGCTGAATAGAGAATCTCACTAACAAAGCAATGGGGGTGGGCAAAAATTATAGATTTATCATTCTTAAAGCTGTAAACTGAGATGTCATCAGGTCCACAGAGGCAACAGCACATGCAGAACATGATGTGAGAAGATCACACCATGCTTTTATCTTCTTTCTCGTATTAATAAAATAATATGTTTATGTTTTCTCCATGTGTTCAAGCTGCCTGAAAACAGTCACCCTTGGATCCTGGCCCATCTTGTGAAATATGGCCTTGTGGTGCTATTGCAAATGTGGATGTTATCCCAGTGAACAATTATGCAAGATCCAATGGTTTAGCAGGTACCACTGCCTTAAATCTTATTGCATTCACTATCACTGGTATAGTCCCTTCCCCATGATGCAGTTTTCCCCTTCATATTTAAAGTGGAATAATCATACTATGAGTATTGTTTCCAAACTTAATTGGTTTAATTTAGTTAGTCTCTCATTAGCTCTAGATCAGGGCCTTGCTTCAATACTGACTCTCCTACGCTTCATTTAATTACATTTAATGCAATCTCTTGGTTTCCCCAGAGGCTAAATAAACCTTTATGCCTGGTCTTTCTACACTCAAACGTTTCTTTTAGCTGAAGATTTGAGTTTTGTTTGGAACATCTGGCAAGGAGAGGTGGCACTGAGCACCTCTACAGAGCATGGGACTATTCAGTTCAACCTTATTTCCACATTTAAGTGCTGTAATTGTTAGTTTTCTGACAGTACTTACCGGAATAGTCCTATTTATCAGTTTGCTTTCCATTTTCCATAAGCATAAGTCGAATTCTGCCATTCCAGTGAGTTCCTATGTTTACCACCATTATTGTTTCTCCATTNTTTTTTTACCACTTTTTTTTTTTCTCCTTTACCAAAAAAAAAAAAAAAAAAAAAAAAAAAAAAAAAAAAAAAAAAAGGTAGTTTTCATGCCCTGGGAGATATCCTGCTGTTTCCTAGGATACTATTCACAGAAGCTGAGAGATGCCTCTTTCTGCAAAAGTATTACTGCTTATTGCCCACAGGTAGGGTGAAAAGGGCAGAGAGCAACCAGCTTGAGCTGAAGGCCTTGGGCAAACAGTGTGAGAAGAAAACTGCAGAATCTGATGCTGTGGAAATTTATGCCCATTTCTCTTTCCATGTCTGCTTTTTAAAGCATCACCAGGTCCTATTTGCCTATTTTTACTGCACAGGTACCCACAAACACACACTACAACAAAAGAGTCATAAATGGCAAAGTACGTGTTCAAGCTCCTCAGAAACAAAGCAATTATGGAGAGTGGACAAAATTAGCATTTCCTCAAAACCATGGGACTTCTGCAAGTGTAGCCCTGGTTCCAGGCCTGATGTTTTGGTTTCTCCTGAAATTCTTTCCCAGGGAAGCTTGGTAGACATGACGAATGTTTTTGTAACTGCACCCATGTTATTCATTCCTTCTGACAGGAGGGACTTCTTCTTGATGTCCCTCTGGTTTGACCAATGTGACTGAAAAGGTTTGCCTTTCAATCAATCAAATTGGTCTGTTTAAAATAGTATATAAGGGAGACACCATCCCTAAATACAGAGTCACTTTACAGCCTTCTGATTCGCAGAGTCTGTGTCGTTTGTGGTGTAAAACAGCGACGTGCAGGCAGAAGAGATGTGAAGGTTAACTGGGATGTGACTGGAGGTAAAGAGAGAACACAGGGGCCAGATGCTCAGGGAAGGACTGACTTCCCTCTGCTTTGAGGAGTACTTGGCTTCCTATTACATCTCAGATGTCACTGTCCTCTATTTCTGCAGATGGCTTTCATTTGGTCGTAAAAGCCAGCACAGGATTAGGTGAGAGCCTGGTTAAAACCCCATTTCATACAGAAGAATTACATATTCCTCTGGATGTGTCTGTAGTGGTTCCAGGATCTTTTGCCTAAGATTCCATTAGTATAGCCTTGTAATAATACATTTCACCAGAAATACCAACAGTTTAATAAAATTAGCCCTGTGGCTGTCTTGTGATGGACTCTAGGGATTTGTAATTAAAGCTCATTAAGAACGTTCCAATTAAATTATTTTCTATTGGATTATCCATATTGTGCAGTATTATGATGTTTCCTTTTGTTTTGCCCCAGGAGCCCAGGGAGGCTCCAGGGAGAAGGCTGCTCTATGGTGTAGAGCCAGCCTTAGCAGTCAAGACACAGCCCTGCTCCAAAGGAAAAGGTTAAAATCCCAAGAGGATTTTAACAAGGATGTCCAGGCTGCAAGTGTTCTTGGCTGTATGGAAGGCAGTCTCCAGGAAAGAGAGGTCACTCTCATTTTGAATGGCTGAAATTAATCTTTTCAAGCCTCATTCTCTAATGACAACTTGCAACAGTCTTTCCGATGAAAAAACTCTTATTTTTTTTCTTCCAGAATCTCAGAATTTTTTATTCCAGCCAACCCTCCTCTTTTCCTAATACACAGAGGGGTGGAGGCATTATTGGTGTCTTTAGCTTTTCTAAAATCTCCTGGGAAACTTTGGAAATAGCCAGCAATAAAGACCAGCAGCTATTTTCACTGCTTTCTGTTATAATAGGTGTGCAACTCCTGACACTGTCACATTTGAGACAAAAGAAAAAATTGTTGAAAGAAAACTTCTTAAAAGAAAAAATGATAAATTGTTAAAAGAAAAATTGATAAAAGAAAACTTCTTTTAATAAATGGATAAGATTAGCCAGTAATGATTCTTGGACTGGATTTCCTTGGACTAACAGCCACTTTTCTACTGAGCTTTCCAGTAAGAATGGGGACTTTTGGTTTGCCAACAGGTGACTTAGAAATACAAGAGTTTGAGTGTGTGGAATCTTACCCTGCTCCTTCTGCAGGGGGACATCGTGTAATCCTTTCTTCAGGTTCAGTGGGGTCCCTCCTGACCTTGCATCAGCTCTCAGAGTGCACTGTGCTACCCTGCTGTGGCTGAGCACTAATTATGGCAAACGACTCCACAAATTTCTGCTAGAAGAGAGGAACATTAATGCATTTGAAAGTCACTGTGCTTGGGTGTGCTTCGATTACGCTCTTTGTTTGCATTTTCCAACATCAGCATCTCACTAATATCTCAGTTTATAAATGTTAATCATCGTGGGGGTTTTTTTAACACCTATGGCAAGCCGAGGTTACAGGTGACTATATTGAGGTGTCTGGGAGCAGGTCCAATAATTATGAAGAATCAGCAAGCTCTGCTTACAGACATCAATTCAAAATAAATATAGAATATGAAAGAATTATGACTTTGAGAACTGCAACCTTTAAAACTAGCTAGGGAAGCATAACCTAGTGCTTAAGTGATAAGGTAATTCATGAGTATATTGCATGCTATATGGCTAAGCCAAAGTCAGAACTTGGAATTTTTTATTAATCCTACTTTTGCAAAGACAAATTGCCCAAAAGAAATTTCTAAAACAAGCAACGTATTTTTTTTAATGCATTTTTAACTTAGGAACCCAGATGTTTGTGACTGAATTCCCTTTTCCACCGACTTTAAAGAAAATATTTTTATGCCATCCTGAGAAAACTTCCACTGCCTTTTATCTGAGAGAAGATTTAAAAAAAAATTGAAAAGGCTTAAGAAGTGTGGGAAGTATTACACAGGTGTACAGAGGCAACAGTCAAATTCATCCCAGTATAGCAATCGTGCCTAAAAACATGCTGAATTTTAAGCAGTAATTTAATTGGATTAGGATGAAAAGTGCTGGGGGGAGTGAGTTTGGAATGTGCAAAGGAATTCCTAACCTCCTCATACCGATTGCACTGTAAGACAAAGTCACAATTCTCAAGAAAACAGACATGGAAGAAGAAACACTGTCAGAACTTTCTGCTTTCAGAGTTACATGGCACAAAATGTTAGAAATCCCTCACCAGTAGGGATTTGGAATACACATTTGTTTTAGCTTTTCACAAAACTCTGCCAACTGCTCCAGAAGTTGCAGTGGAAGCAAAGCATGGTGAGTAAAACAAACCATAAGGGAAAAGCCTGCCTAACAATATAAATCATTTAAAAGGCTGTGGAGTGCATCATTATGCATTTAGGAAATTGGTTTTGTTATTAAAATGTACTTTGCAATAATGACTGAAGCATTGCTACAGGAATATTATTATCATTAGGCTGATGATTAAATGTAAAATTAACTTTTAAAAATTTTGGCTGTTAAAGAGCAAGGTGCAACAGAGGATGGAGCAGGAGATTGCCAGAATGACATTCACAGTCATCTTAAATGGCAATTTATGCAAAGACAAACCTATACAGTGTAACAAGGTAAATTGCAGTTTATTCAGTGAATAAAGCTTCAGCAGGGATTTTTTTAAAATAAAAGTTTATTCAGCTTAGATGTTTGGAAGACATTTCTTGTTCATTTCTTGTTCAGGGTCTCATATTTCCAATGAACTGCATAGCAGTCATGGGTTTGTTCTTACAGCTTAATGTACCTCCTTGTCTATTTTTCTTTTAACATTTCTAACAGCTGTTAAAACCATTTGAGGGTTTTCTCTGCTTCCTGAGACACTGAGATTAGCATTTCCACCCTGTCTTGTCTTTGGGTGGTTTTTTTATTTTATTTTATTATGAAAGGTAATCAGAGTATTTTGAATACCTTCCAGGGAGAAAAACTGGATGTTTATGAGAACTCAGATGGAGCTGAGGATGTCCTCTCAGCAAATTATACAAGTGTGCATGGCTGTAGGGAAGGCAAAGGCACGTGGGCTTGAATCAAACACTGTTGTGTTAATCAGCCACCAAGTTTCTTGAGCTCTGAAACTAGGACTGGCTTTCATCTTGCTTAACTTGAGATGTAATACATTCCATCTAAGCTAATCATGCTAAGCTGGCTTTATAGTCAGGAGAGGCAATTTAGGTGAACTCTTGGCACCTACTATGAGATGAGAAAAGTTGAGCCTGACACTCCAGTGAGGAGACTGGACTCTCTACTCCACTTCCTGATGTCTTTTGGGCTCAGGCAAACGTAGCCCAAGGAATTACTGCCTCATTCTTGCCACCAAGTACAACTGGGCTCACCCTCAGGGCCAAGTTAAAGCTCTAATTAATGAGACATTGAACTAGCTGGCTGTTCTGCCCTAGGCTGGTGTCCTCTGTCACTCTGTAAGATTACCCCTGAAAAGCCTGAAGTCTAAATCGCAGGATATTGGCAAAATAGCCCACCCTGCTGTGAGAGGTGTGACAAGGATATTTAGATCTCCCTGGTGTGTGTGCTGTGAGACTGATGAGCTGCACACAGACAGCACTCTGGCAGCTTTCTGAGGCATTCCCACAGATCATGGCCTGAGCACGTCAACAGGATGTCAGGAGACTCATTGAACCAAGAATGAAGGCTCTGACAACAGTTAAATGTATGCTACAAGTGTTTCTGTGCTCTTGACTGAAATATTTAAGCTCTGAAATACTCTCTTCTGCTTTCCCTAAGACATCTTGGGCAGCTTTGTCATGTGTCAATTATTATTTAATTCAGTTTTATTTTACTTTGCAGCCTCTGAATGCCTTAGATGATTGCACAGCCTTATGTAATGTGTATTGTTATGAGTACTTTGTCCCCACCTGTGTTTGATAAGAACTGCTATTCCGTTTACTTTTCGTTAGGAGTAGTTTTTTCTTGTTGTACAAGTGTTTGTATTTACAATCTGATGAGACAATTAAGAAAACTTGGAACAGAACATAGAGGCATGGTGGTCTTTAAGTTGTCTGTCACTCTTGGCATGTCAGTTTAAAGCTTTGTAATATTATCAGGTCACAGCAGAGCACTGTAACCTTCCATGTGACATCAGTCATGGGACTAATCAGCATTAACTCCTTGCAATAATAGCACATCTGCTGGGAAAACGTCTGACAGATTTGTTCTTCTTTAAGACTGAATGGTGTTCCCAGCAGCTCCTGACCATTTGTTGGGATTTAAGCCCAGGTGGGAATTAGGCACCACACACGGTTCAACAATTGAAGTACTGTAACCATTGTAAATTATTACAGTGTTATAATGATGATGAAATGATAATGGAAAAGGAAAAAAACAGGTGATGCACAATGCAATCACTCACCCCCCCACTGACAGATGCCAGACCCCCCTTCCCAAATCCAGATCAGCCACCCTTCCAGGCAATTCCCCCCAGTTCATACACTGGGCATGACTTTTTGTGCTCTGGAATATCCCTTTGGGTCACCTGTCCCAGCTCTGCTCCCTCCCAGCTCCTTTTGCACCCTTCCTCACTGGCAGGGCATGAGACACACACACACACAAAAAGAAGTCCTTGACTTACAGTGAACATGACAGCAAAACACCAAAAATCAATGTGTTAGCAACACCATTCTCATTCAAAATCCAAAACAGCCCAGTAACAGCTACTGAGAAGAAAGTAACTCTACCCTAGCTGAAACCAGGACACTATTACAGAGTTTTTATTCCCTTCTCTATCAAAATAAGTACATGAATAATTAGTGGAGAAGGGAAAAGATTGTCTCTCTGAGAAGAGACTGAAAAGTCAAACCCCTTATTTAAGTCTTGCAGGATGTGAAGACATATTGGTATGAATGCATAAAAATCTATATAGAAGGTGTAAGTATTTTAGTTTATTAGGACTAAATTTTGTTGCAAAAGTGAAGAACCCTGTCAGGATTAAGGAAGAATAGGAAGACAATGCCACTGTTGTTACCTTATATCAAAGAGCTTAAAGGATATGTAGATGACAGCTCTTAAAAAAAAAAAAAAAGGCTTCAGGACACCAAAAAGAGACTATTCCATTTAGGAATAAGATGTGAGAAGTACATGCTATACTTCATCACATTTGTATCCTAACTCACTTCTTATATTTAGAGTGTACATATTATGGGATATTAATAAAAGTAAATTTAAGGTATTCTTCAGTTGTATTTTCAGAATTTCTATTTTAAGTCCCAGTTCTTGTTGCGCAGAAAAAAAAAAACCTGTTCGGGAAAACTGTTGGCAGATTTATTACAAAGGCTCGAATTAAAAACCCAAAGTAAATGGAGAAGCAAATACTTTGTGTCCTCAGATTACCAGCCCTTCACCCCATGGCTCCTGGAGAGAACCACACACTGAGTTCTGTGAGCTCTGCTTTGAAGGCAGAAGACACAGAAGAAAACTCTTCAGTTTAATCAAAGAGCTGCAAGTCATGAAGGGCCTTGGAAGTCTAGAAGCAGGTTTTTGACTACAGTGATAAATGCCTTTTGGTTCCTGATGTGTCATACTCACAATTGAATGTGGTTTGATTTCTCTTTGCAAATTCCCAGAGCACAATTTTTGTATGTGTTTGTCACTGCCATAGCTTGGGCTCATTGCATTGCAGTCCAAGGCATGTACATCCTCTATTTTGGAGGTTTAATTCTTCCCTTCATGGACACTTCTGGTAACCAGGGCTGCCTTGGGAAGAACCAATGGTTTTCTCTTCCATTTACTTCCATCTCTGTTAGCCCTGGTACTGGTCTGCTTTTTATACCTCTGTTTCTCTAGAGAAAAAGCATCTTATGTATCCTACTTTCAAGAGTACACTTTTCTCAAATAAACCCACACTCATTTCTAATCTTTGGAATTTTCCA
Organism: Hylia prasina; assembly: GCA_013397195.1. Lineage (NCBI taxonomy): Eukaryota > Metazoa > Chordata > Aves > Passeriformes > Sylviidae > Hylia > Hylia prasina. Next base: position 26,852 of record VYXD01013435.1, on the reverse strand, counting down.
CTTGCCAACACACTGAGTATTTTTTCCCTTGTGTTTTCCTTCTTGTTGCTTTAATCTTCTACCAGAAATTTTTTAAATAGCTTGTCATTAGTATTCTCTGGATTGCCTGAGATATGTTTTTTGCCTTGAGTGACATGGAAATAGCCTCACCTTCTAGAACTGATACCACATAAGAAGATTAAATGAGGATTTTCCCCATTGTAGCAGACTGGTGTTTTCCTGACTGCTCCTACACCTGTTCTTTTTTTAATTATGAGGGGAAAAAAATAAAATAGTGTCCTTCTAGGTAATTCCTTTCACTTGAAATATGAAACCTTATATTGAAAATTATGCAAGTTATCCATTAGGCAGTTTTCTTTATGCTGGAGCCCACGAGATGGGAATCAGTGAAGTTACATTTCACACTGCATTACTCAAACAGAGTGAAGTGTCTCTTGTGAGCAGCTCAACCTTCACAATTTTGCAGCAGCACTTTTAGTGCCCAGCTGGGTTTTCCATTTCAGCTTTTCCAGGAAGTCTTTCCGTTCTGAAGTTGTACTCCTGGCTTTATTTTTCTGACATCTGATTTTATGGTGAGCTCCCCTTTGTGCTTGTGGCAGCGACTGCAGCTCTCCAGCCGTCTGCCCCTCATTTCCTCAGCGTCCCATGGAGAGCTTCAGGCACAGTAGTTGAGTGTTGCAGGTCAGCAACTTCCTTCTGCAAGAATTCTGAATGTCAGATTGCTCCTCAAAGAATAAACAGAAGCTGGTCCCTAGTGCTTCGGGAGAGTTAATTTGATGTTTTTCAGTCACTTTCCTGTTTGTCTCCATTTGGGCTGAGAGGCTTCTGTTCAGAACAAGCTGAGCCAGTCTCTCAGGTGAGACTTTGGGGATCAGGGTTTGCCTTTTAATTTGAGAAGGGTTCTTCATTAACACAGTCCTCTGCTTGATTTTTAGTGTTTGGGTTCCTGGGTTCTTTTCTTCCTAAGAAGTCATGGAATCAGAGCTGATGTGTTTTTGCTGTCTCTTCAGAGCTCAATTTCAAATATCCATCTTGGTCCACAATTCTACAGTTCCCTGCATGGCATCTTTCAGAAGGGATGTCACTTGAGGATACATACGTGAGGATGTACATGTCTTTTACACATCCAGAATCTTTGCCTTTCAATGGCAAATTGTTGGAGTCAGGGCACATGGAAAATCCCTGGAGCTGCCCTGGGGGGTCCAAGACCCCAGCTGGGACTCCAGGAAAGCATTGCCTTTGACCTTAGTCCATGGGAAAAACTCCCAATGCTTAGGGATGAATTAAAAACAACAGAGATTTGAAATAAATAGTAGTTTGGTTTGTCACAGGGTGAAAATTTGTAGTTTTGGGTTTTTAGTATGGAGGTAGATGAGAGCAAGATGGAGAATTTTTGGCAGTGTCTCNGACCTATAAAAGACCTTGAATTTCCTGCCTGGTTCTTGCCAGCATGGTCTTTCAGCGTGTTAACCCTGGTGTGAGGCAGAGTGCAGACCTTGAGATAAGAAACTGAATAAACACCTTTGAAGGCCAAAGCTGCAAGTTCCACTCATCATTTCAAACCTTGGCACAGGACTTTGTGGGAAAAAAATCTCTAATTAGGGGGGGTCCCTAAAAAGGAGGAATCCCACAGCAAATTACTGATATAGTGAGGATGTTGGGTGTTATTCATACCTCTAATATCTATTATAAGAAATTTACATAAATTACAGGTAAAATAATAGGTAATACCTAGAGCATTTTTGATACCTGATACCTAGTGCTGAATAGTTTCAGAGTGACTGCTGAATAAAAAGATGAAAGATCAGTAATAAGACACCTGGGGTGGTGCAAGCCAGGTTTATTGGCAGCATTGTGGCCCTTGTGAGATACCACTGATCCAAAGCACTCTGGGCCAGAGATGGTCATTTACTGCCTGCTGAACACTGTGGGGTCGTGGTTTTACAGCTCACGGGTGTTTACCTTAATGTGAGGAGTAAATCAACAAGTTTATTTTTTCTGTGATGTTGTCGTTCATCAGCCTCTCATTACAGAGGGTTCATAGTGCTGTTTATGTAGGTTGTCATCACTAGTCTTTGCCTCTGTGTGATGATTCATTGTCTAGCACTTTTTGTTTTGGTTTTTTTTGTCTTTTGTCAGTACATAAGTCTTAGGAATGGGTGAAAAAATCTGTGATGAGTAAAAAAAGGCTAATTGCACGACAGTTCCCAAAAAGCTGGTGAAAAGCACACATAAAGTGTCTAGAATTCTCAGATTATCTTCTGAAAATTTCTTTCATCCTTAGGGAAGTCCTTTACATCACATATACAGAGCATTCTGATTCCTTAGCATGGTGCTACGTTAACTTCTCCTTGAGGCCTTGATTTTTTTTCTTGTTGTTTTCTAGACCAGATTAGACAGAACAGAAAAATACTTGATGATAGTCTTGCCCTAAGACCAGTCTGCTTCTGAAGTATTCATAGGAACAACGTGATGTAGAGCATAAATGTGCATGAACATTCAGAATTTTAAAAGAAAAAGTCCATCAGATTTCTTTTCCTAGAAATCTGATGAACTTCAGATTTTCCTCTGATAAGTCAGACAGCAAAAAATCTTTCATATTCCATTTAGGCAATAGCTATACTCCAGTTTATTAGAATTAATAGTTGCATCAGAGGAAAAACTGTGCCATACACACAGATATAAGAGGTGGATGAGGTTCAAGAGCCTCTCAAATGATTAAATTGCCTGTACATACCATTCAGAGATTTGTTACACACTGAGAAAAATCTAGATATATCCATCATAGGGAAAAGGACTAAAAAATATTGACTAAAATATCCATAGCTAGTAGTCACATATACCCCACTCTTAATAAATATACTTTGCTTGGTTATTAGTTAAAATGAAAGCAGCAAGGCTATTTTTCATACAAAGACACACGATTGATTAAAATGTCATGTAAAAGATGTACCTACATACACGATTTTGGGCTTGTTTTCAGCTGGTTTTGGTACTACTCCATGTTATCTGTGGGTGGCTTCACACCCAAAACCTCAAATGAGTTTGAAAATTTCTGTGTCTATCAGGCAGCCTGTGAAGCAACTGGTGGGGCTGCAGACTCTTCTGTCAAGAATTCTGCCTCTCTTCTCAGCTTCATTCTTTATTTCCTCTGCATTTCTTTCGAGGTTCTCAGAGTGGCAGAAGGAAACCGAAGACCCCAAAAAGTTTCAGTGGGTGAGGCAGAACAATCAAGCTGTGACTGTATAAAGAGACACCAAAGAAGCCCATCAATCCTTTATCCTAGTGAGATAACACCAAGTATTATTCATCATGCTGCAAGGGGAATGTGGTTCATTAAATACAAGAGATTCAGACCAAAAATCAATTACCACCAAAAAAAAAAATTGTTAATATTCAAAGGTTTAAAGTGCTTTGTCAAGCTCTTATTTTCTGTGGTTTTTATGTTGTTCAGAGGTTATAATTGATAACCATACCTTATATAGAGTATCTTGATCTTATTAGTACGTTTTCATTTCATTTTTTCATGTACTACTCAGCTAAATCAGTGTCCCTCGAAAAGCTTCCTCCTCTCAAAACCAGGGTATGAAGGAGAGAGATATTGTCTCCCCAAGCAGTTTCTTACAATCTCCTTTGTTAGTTTTGCAAAGATGAGTACTCAGAATATTCAAATAGTAGCAACTGGTATCTGTCTTTCCATGGAAAGACTTTATTCCTTAATAAATCAACTTTTTCTTGCTTTGAAACAACCAAGAAGAAAAAGGATGGCAGGATAATTCTAGGACCAGATGAAACTCTTTAAAATTAAATTATGTATAGTAACCAAATTTTTCTTCTTGTTTTTTATGCAGTTTTATGAACATCATTAAGCTTTTATATCCATTGCAGATATACTGAAGAGATCACAGCTATTTCCATGAATGCAGTAGATTTTGAGGACACTAAAACATTGGGTGTTCTGGAAATTCTGAACTATTAACTGCAAAGAATGTCATTAGTTTTGTATCTGTGTTTCCTGGCAAGCTGTGCTTCCTCATTCACTCAGTGATAGAGATATCCAAACAATTGTGATATTAAAATAATGGGGGAGTGGTGGGAGGAAGGGAAAAATAAGAACAGAAAAGAGAACAGGCAAGGATAATAACTCAAAATACGTATCTATGTTAAAATACTACCCAGTGCTCTCTCAGTATAACATAACCAAGGAGATTTTCCTGCTTTTGGGAAGGGCTCTCTCTTCACAGATGCAACAATAATAAATATGTTTTACTTTTGCTCAAAGAGGAAAAATATTCACAAATACCTTTTTTGCTCTTCTTAGTTATTTAAATATTTTTAATAGAAGACCTTTGGAAACTCTACAGTGGCCCATTATTTGCAAGGTCGGTTTACCAAATGTTCCAAGACTATGGTAAGTAACAGAACCTGGTTGATAAGGAAACCACACAACCAAGGTAGGGAGTTATCTACAGGGCTGTGGAAAGCAGTCATTAGGAAAGGGAATTTCTGTGATAAAGAGCATAGCTCTGTCAGATAACATACATTTTGAGGCTGTCCAAAGGATCTCCAAGGGGTGGTGAGGGCAGAGCAATGGCCAGCTGCTGTGGGAACCCTTTATCCCAGCATGCGACCTTAGGTCCAAGTTCATTCACAGCCCTTTCTTGCTCCTAGAGCTCTGAATTAAGAAGAGTTGTGTCCAGAAAAAATTAGCTTCCCAAGCACCAGAAGCCTAATGAAGCCTGGCTGTGGCTTGTTCCTAAATGAAAGATCTGATGGAAACATTGGTCAGAAGCCCTTGGCTATGCCCTGCAGGCTGCTGCAGTCACAGGAGACTGGCCAGCAAAACAACAGCAAAACAACACACCTTAATGCCTAAAAGGTGGTGGAGTGAATTCCCAAATATTCACATAACGTCCTTTTGTCTGCTCCCTTTTATAAATTTTGTAGGCATTTAATTATCGTTGAGATCTCAACCCCTTCTGATCAAAACCAGGCAGCAAGCTCAACGAAATATTTATCTAACTTTAAAAAAGGTGCTACAGAACATTAGGATTCTGGCTTTTAACTCCCTACAGTAAAATAAAACACAGGTAAATATGGTCTGTAGTCTCTCTCCAGCTTCTGCATACCTGACCAAGGCAGATAGTCTTACCAGCATGTTCAGTGTGTATTTACTGGTCATGTGTCACTGGTGCCTGAAGGCAGTCTCACTTCACCATAACAGACAATAAAACTTCAATTTGCACTGGACGTGCCCAAACATATTTCTCCTTTTCAAGAATAAATGGTTAATTTCTTCCAAAACAATGAGTGCAAATGTGATTTTTAGAAGTGCTGATACTGTCCTGAGAGATACAAAGAGTGATAGCATCCCCTGACAGGAGGGGTTCTTTGCTGAATTCCTAGATAAATTCCAGGTTTTGGAAAGATTGGTAACTGCACATTAATCAATATAGATCTCTCACCATGAGCTTGAATTTAGTGCTCCCTCAAAATTCATTTTGCAAAACCCCTTGAATTAAGAACTTCTCTTTCTTTCTGCACCACTGGGTGCTCTTTGGAGATGACATCTATGACGTCCAGATCTGAGGTGAAAATAAATACCATTTGCACACGTACCTTGTCCTGTCTGTTGGGGACAGCAGCTGCAGGCCAGCACAGTGAGGTGGCTGCTCTTGCAGAGATCAGTGGGACTGGCTGCCCTCCAGCAGTGGCAGATGAATTTGGAGCCCTGCTGTCCACTGAGCCTGTGGCTGTAGCTCAAGGACAGAAAGGGAGCACCTGTCGCTATAGGACATGAAATGAATGACACACACACACAGTCGAGCCCTCAGGGTAAAAAGGGAGCAAGATTTATTTTTCCACTTCGGTTTATATAGATTTTTGACAATGACCATGGATTGGAGGATAAGGTTGCCACCTCTCCAACCACACTGGTCAAACTAGAGGTCCATCAATTGTCCCTCCACAAGAGAGGAGTGATAAATAAGAAGGACAATTACAATTAGAATAAGGACAATTACAATTAGAATAAGGACAAGTTACAATAACATCACTTTGTTTACATGAAAATCTGTGAGAAACTCCGCTACAAAAGTGCAAACATCAGAAGGCTGAAAAAGGTCAGGGTGACAAACATCCATCCTTTCATAAAGGGACTGGAAACAGCAAAGACTTCAGGTACAAGCAACAGCAAAAGAAAGCGCTAAAACTGCTGGGTTTTCTTTGATGTATAGCTGCAGAAGAAGGACAAGAGATAAAGAAATGGTAGGTAGAAGAAAAGCTTTTTGGCCAAAAAAGTCATTGCCATTATGCAGACCAGACTCTTTCAACACACTTGTATGCACACAGCAAAGTCAGCTGTGCACTGATGCCTGTTGTTCTTCTACCACCTCTTTTTGCTCTTTTCTCCTCAATGCAATCGTTTATACACTTCTTAATCTCCTTTAGTCTGAAAAGAAAAGGAGCATGTCAGTGTAATAAGAGAGGGTCTGTGTTATCACCAACACAGATAGAAAAGGTTCTGTGAGAGTCTCAGGCCCTCTCAGGCAATATGGTTTTACTCCCCTTTATTTAGATCAGGACAGACTCTTCACAGCTGCTAGTCTGTAGCAGCAGTTTTATTAATTTCAGCAGGGAAAGATTAGTTCTTAGCTGTGCTGAACAATCAAATACTTATCTCACTTTGCTTAGCATTCTTCTCCTTTTGTGTGTTTCACTGTGTACAATCCCTCTTACAGAAAATGGTAATACCACAACACAATTAAATTTGTCATATGCCATCTCTGATTACCAGGGCTTAGCAATCAGTCTGCAGGGTTTAGTTTGGGGACTTTCAGGAGATAGGCAGCACAGGTCAGATACCAGAAGGAATGAAACTGCAGGTTAAAAAGCTGTTGTGAAGAAACCATTCCTGGAAATGTTTTTGTTGAAAATAGTCTCATACAAAAGTTAAGACCAAGGGACCTGATCTCACCTGAAATGAACCTGAGATCCTGAAAGGCCTTTCTGATGATATTATACACAGTTAGAATTGTGCACATTTCTGAACACTTGATGGCAGGAAAAACCTCTGAACACCTTTGAAATATTTAAAATAAAATTTCTTATACATTGTCTGGAAAAGAAATTCCTTTTAATGCAAAGTATTGACTTTTAAACCACACAAAGCCAAAGCCTCTTCACATCAAGTTTCAAGTCAGTTCTTTCAGAAACTGTAAGAACTGGAGCATGTCTCTAAATCAGCAGCGCTTGGTGTGCTCCTTTGAGGCTCCATTTCAATCTACTTTTCTGGACCAGAGTGTGTGCCATGGGCAGAACAGCCTGGGGTTCTTTTTGTGTGTGTGTGTGCGTGTGTATCTGGTTTACACCACAAAGCTTATTCTAGAACTGGAAAACCTTTTTTAAGGTAAATTAAAAGCTATTATTAAGAGCTATTATTAAAATCTCTATTAAAAGCCAAATGACATAGAAATGTGCTCAAAGCCCAGAAAGCCAGCCACGTCCTGGGCAGCATCAGAGGGTCAGCAGGGAGGTGATTCCACTCTGCTGTGGTGAGACCCCACCTGAGCACTCACAGCATCCAGCCCCGGGGTCCCAGAACGGGAAGGACAGGATGGACCTGTTGGAGCAAGTCCAAAGGAGGGTGACAAAGACGATCACAAGGGTGGATCACATCCTCTGTGAGGAAAGGCTGGCAGGGTTGGGGTTGTTCAGTCTGGAGGAGGGAAGGCTGCAGGGTGACCTTACTGCAGCCCTTTGGTGCTTGAAGGGGGCTTGTAAGGAAGTGGGTCAAACATTTTAGCAGAGCCTGTTGCAAAAGGAGTAATGATTTGAGGCTAAAAAGGGGTAGAGTTAGACTAGATATAAAGAGATTTTTTTATTTTTTTTTACAGTGGGGGTAGTGAAACACTGGAATGAATTTGCCAGAGAGAGGGTTTTCATCCTTGAAAACATTCAGTCATGTTGGATGAGGCTCTGATCAAACAGATGTATCTGAAGGTGTCCCAGTACATTGCAAGGGTAACTAGGCAATATTTAAAGGTACCTTTCAACCTAAACTTCTTTTTATGGTTCTATGAAATGTCAGTGAACCGCATCTATTTCTACAACAAAAAATTTGATTACAGATTTTTCATCTTCTGCAAAATTTCTCACAGCTGTAATTGCTTTCACTTTCAAAGGAGCTGAGTGCAGTTGCTGTTTGCATCACCAAAAACCTTCCTGCTTTCATGATTCCAGCCTGCCATATGAGTTTCCAGCCTGCCAGGATGAGTTTTTCTGCATTTTCACCTGGGATCTTGAAGCAAGAATGGAAACCTTAAACAGAATGACAAAAATGCTGGCTAAAGTTTGAGTGTTTCATCTCAAAAACACTTTCACCGTGGTGCAGTGGCTGTGCAGCCAACCTGCTGCTCTGGAGCAGCAGAGGGTGACACAATAATTGTCCTGAATGACAAAATAACCTTCCTACCTTCCTGTCTCTCTGCATTTAATGACATAGCATTAAATTCAGGCTCTTGTCACCCCTAAAAAGGCAAATATTCCAAGTACCTGTGTTTAATAGATAATATTGACATTTCCCATTGCTTTGTTAGTACTGACTAATTGTCTATAACAGTGTAGAGGTGCCTAATCTGTTTCTAAATGAGATATTAAATACTACAAGGGACATGATGTTCAGTGCAATATTTGAGTAACATCCATAGCTAAGTTGACTTTAGTGCTTGTAGTAGTCAAGCTGACATCTTATTTAGGGGATTCTGTGCAGTTCAGTGCAACAGGCAGGCAAACTTTTAGTGCAGACAGAAAATGAATATTCAGCAAGGATCAGCCACATGTGAAAGATGTTGTAACAACAGGCCTTTTTAGCAGACACTGTATAAACAGCTGCAAAACTCCTTAGGAAAACTGCTTAAAAACCTCCAATATTCGTGGGTTTCTTTGGGGTTGCAATGACCCCCGAGATATTAGAAAAATCTTTTCCCAAGCCCCGCGACTGAAGACAAAGTCGAGATTCGTCAGCTCTATTTTTTCAAGGTTGTTTATTCTCTCTTACCTTATACATTCTTTCTTTTGCCCTGCTTGGGTTCTTGCAGCTGCTCAGGTCGTTGCCAACTCCCCGACCTTGGGGCTGGGTTAACTCTTTATACTAAGAACTACATGTACTATATTTACAATAAAATACCAATACCTATCACCTATGTTAGACAGTCTGTTTCTACTCTAAACCAACCCAAAAGTGCCACCATCACAGCAGGCGATGGAGGTGAACAAGAAGAACCTAGGGTGCCGCCCCAAATCCTCAATCTCGTCCCCACTCACCTCCATTCTAAAAACCCAAACCTACAGAATTTTCCCCCCTGTATTAAACTACACTACTGCCTTTCACACCTTTGTGACTTGCAATTCCTCTCTTGGTGTTGGAAGCTTTTCCCATGGACTGAAGTCAGAGCCAGTGTCTGCCTGGGCTCTGTGCCAGGGTCTGCAACCCCCCTGTGCAGATCCCAGACCCCCTGTACAGGTATGAAACCTACCTGTGCAGGTATCAAACCCCTGTACATATCCCAGACTCCCTGTACAGGTATCAAACCCCCTGTGCAGGTATCAAACCCCTGTACAGGTACCAAACCCCTGTACAGGTACCAAACCCCCTGTACAGGTACCAAACCCCCTGTACAGGTACCAAACCCCCTGTACAGGTACCAAACCCCCTGTACAGGTACCAAACCCCTGTACAGGTACCAAACCCCTGTACAGGTACCAAACCCCCTGTACAGGTACCAAACCCCTGTGCAGGTACCAAACTCCCTGTACAGGTACCAAACCCCCTGTACAGGTACCAAACCCTCTTGCTCAGGTCCCAGACATCTCTCCCGAGGTCCCTGACCTTCCAGGGCGACCAAAGGGATGCCCTGGACTCCAACACAGTATGATGTGCAGCAAGATGGCAGATGTCACATCTTCAGCATAAATCTGGTGAATTATCAGTGGTGGTGCTGCTCTGCCTGATACAGACTTTGCCAAATGTGATCCTGGGTTCAAGGATCATGGTTGCAATGGGACACACCGAACCCACAGGGAACTGCAGTCCCAGGGCTGGCCAGATCCTCCTCCACATGTCACACTAGATGAATTTGAAATAAAAATGAAGACTTTTAATTTAGTTTTCCATTTGTGGAATTACAATTCCTTTGTATTCCATATCTTTCTGTTATCCCATTTCTCTTTTTTTTTTTTTTTCCTACTATCCCCAGCTTCTAAATTTAAAGCTAAAATGTATGAACAATAAACATTAGTTTCTCCTTGAATTGTGCCTTTTCTCACATCCCCTCATGGAGCCACAGCATATTATAATTTGCATGAAGAACAGAAGTAACTTCCCATTCCACACCTCCCTGTGGAATGGTCATCAGGTCATCTGTGGGTGCATTTCTCTGGTAACGTGCTTGGATGCTGTAAAACAGCTTCGTTGAAGAACAGTAATTCATTCATCTTTTCACATTTTGAGCAGCTTGCTCTCCTTTACTCGCTCTGCTCATCCAATCCCTCTCACTCAGCCAGTCCTTGCGATATCACCTGCAAATGTGTTTGTGTGCTGCCTTTATTTCATTCTCATTCATCACCAAATGCCCACCTCCTCAGCATTCAGTTCAGCCAGCAGGAATCGTGTCTTGTCCCCTGGCACACATTACTGGGTTTGCTCTAGCAAAGTAATATTTTTGGAAGAACAAGGAAGACTCAAATTACAAAGCATTTCTGGGGCGTGTCTGTGTTGATACAAGGTGAATGAGGACTCAGTCCAGACAAGCACAGTAGTCACTTAACCTGAAAAATACCTCTGTATTTAAAACACCTGTTTTTAGCTATACTGGTATGTTTTGACACCAGTCACAGAAAAAAAAGATAATTTTAAGCAAAGGAAAAGAATAAAATAAATCCTCCATGATGCCTGATATGAATATTAAGCTTCAGAACAGCAACACAAAAATTTGAAGAAGTACATAGCAAAGGAGATTGCTTGAGAAATTTCTTGCCATCACAGTGCTACAGTATTTTAATAGTCTAAGGCAAAGAGATCTCTCAGCAGCTTAGCTGCAGTCCCAAGAGAAGGTTGTTGTGATATGTAGCTGCCTTGTAAACCTCATGCTAAGTGAGCCAGGAGATGTCCTGGCCCTTAAAAAATAACGTGACAAGATACAGGGAATTAAACAGATACAAGACAGCCAGGCTGAGTATTCTGCATTTTCACCTGGGATCTTGAAGCAAGAATGGAAACCTTAAACAGAATGACAAAAATGCTGGCTAAGTTTAAGTGTTTCATCTCAAAACCAAGAGAAAACAGACTTTGGTTTTTTTGTTTTGTTTTGTTTTGTTTTTTTAATTTATGTAACAAGATTTCCAGACTGTACAAAATATTTCTGTTAAGAGAAAAGGTGGGGACACAGTGAACACCATGAAAATCCAACGTGTATACTTTGAAATCAAGCTTATTCTAAGTGCTTGTTTTTCACACTCATGGAGGCTTTCACTGGCTGCCTGGACCTATGAGTTAAGGATTTAAAGAGTCAAGATATTAGCTAAGGAATAGAAGCAATTTATATTGATTAGGATTTAAGTTAGAAGCATAGAAATGAAGTAGAAAGTTAATAATTATTAGATGTCTAAGTTAGAGTGTAGGTGATGCATTTCAGCTGTGTTTGTAGAAGGAAATAAAATAGATGGACCATTGTGACAGTAAATGAAAACTGTGACCACACCTGGACACAGAAACTAATTGGAACTAGGAAGGGGAGATTGGATTATGCCAAAAAGTCACGTGGGCCTGCCAGCAAGGTCAAGGTCAAATGTCACTGTGAGGAAGACTTTTTTGACTTCATCCTTTGCCACAACACGACAGGAAAGAACTTCACGAGGACACGGTGATGAGCAAAGCAGGAAAAGCCCCGAGTTTATTTACAAAACTCAATTTTATACATTTCCAAAGGTGCCTGTGGGTTGGAGGATGAAATCCCACCTCCCAAACCACACTGGTCAGGACAACTGTCAATCAGCTTTCTCCTCCTACCTAAAAATATGTAAACAACGAAGGACAGTTAGGAAAACAAAGCTGTTGTTTATAGTAAAAGTGTGGGAAAGTAAAAATTCTGACTCCAATGTGAAAGACAAATCAGAAGGCCCAGAAAAATCCTCAAAACCAGGGTGACAATCTTTCAAGACCACTGACCCATTTCAGAGACTGGTGACCCAATTTGAGAGGAGAACTGCGCAGGTGTAAAGGACTTTGGGCTCATTTTGACAAGCAGCAGGAATGGAAGGCGCTGGGATTTTGCATATGGATGAGCATTTTTGAGTATGTAAGACTTCTGTAAATAAATAGAGGGCTAGAACTCTGTGATTTGTGTGGCCTTTAGGAGGCCACTCCTATGCTGCCTGAAGTCACAATAAACACACCACTTTCTAGCTTTAACTCGTTAGAGGGTCTTTGTCAGTGAATGTATTGATTTTATGCAAATCGTCTGTAGATACAAGATGGAAAGTGGCTAATGCTGCTCAAAAGACTGCTAAAAAATGCAGGCTTCAGTCCTGGAATCAGGTATTTGGCATCTCAATGAGGCCCTTCAGCTCTTCCATAGCCTATCTCATACAAAATCACTGTACTTTCTAAGAGACTGTATGTACTCTTAGCAGATAAATCCTAATGAAACTGCCTTATTAGCTGAATCAATGTGTAGAGACAACTTGAATTTAAATTAAAGAAAGAATCCTTTCTAATTATTCAGCTTCAGCGAGAATGTGCATTGACATTTAGAAGAATAAGTTATTTTTTAATCAAGATCATATTTACTAATGATAACAATGGCTTTTGGAGTTACTTTCCTTATGTCCAAGCTCACGGTTTTTACGTGTAGAGACAAGATTCTCAGGTTTCTGTGTATTGCACAGATGTGGATATGAAAAGCTGTGCTGAAACTTTGAAATTCTTTTGGATTCCTAGTGCTGTAAATTAGACAATTCATGAAAGAAAAAAAATAAAAGCCTTAAGCCTCTAAACATTTGTATGGTTTGGCCATTGATCAAAGCAGCAGAGGTCAAAGAAAGAGCTGCAAGAACACTGGTGGGTGTGTTAAGCACTGCAGTTTTGTTGTGCTCTGGTTACTTTTATGCTCTCTCTGAACACAATCAGCAATATAACCTTCTAGACTGAATATGAGGAACTCAGCTGACAGAGCACACACACAGAAACCCAAAAGCCTTCAAACCCATAAACATGCACACTGGGAACATCCATCCAAAACAAAACAGAATCTTAAGTGGTTTGTGGCACACATACAAACCAGCATCTTGGCTCTCTGATGCGAGCACAGAATATGTGCACTCACTTCAGCTACTGCATGGCTGGTTTTGACAGTGAATGCCTGAGAAAATTGCAGCCCAATATCCGTATGTTTGACAGAGCTTTAAATACCATAATAAGTGTGTGTTGCTCATCTAGATGTGACAGTGATTTGGAACTTCTTATAAATGCAAATGTGCACAAAAATATTTTCATAATTTACTGGAATCTCATAAGAACAGAGAAAGTTGTAGCTATATAAATATTGTATATTCATTAAGTGGAAGAACAAAACTGACAGCCCTGGAGAGAGATAAATTTGCAATGAATCACTCTTTCACAATTAAATGTGAAAATTAAAGCAATTAAATTATAAGCCACTGTAGCAGTATGCTTTGCCTGGAACTCAAACAGCACTCTATTTGCAAAGCTGTCAGTGGTGAAAGGGTTGTCTTGCTGCTTCTGGTGCTAAATTTCATGAAAGACAGCCTGATCCAGCCCCAGAGTTAAGCACCCTGACACTGAGGGGAAGGTGGGGCAGAGGTGGTGAAGTACCTGATAAAGGAGCCAACAACTGATACTGCTGATATCTCATCTGAAAATGCTGAGATAGCACACCTGGCCCAGAGAGACACGACTGACAGTCGGTGACCATAAAAGTCCCTCCCATTTTTTAATGGTTTTTAATGGTTTTTGTGTTCTGATACAGCCCTTCTGGGAGTGTGTGTGGAGATTCTTCTCTTGGGTGGGAAGAGCTCCTCAAGGCTACTCCTCAAGGCTGAGTGAAAGAGATTTTCCTACAGTTGTCAGTATAGGTGAGCAGCATCAATCTCTACTTGACAATTGGGTTTTCTAGCTTCAGTATAATTGCATCATATAATTTAATATAATTGCATGGATGTCACTTCAAAAAAAGAGTTTGAAGAGTAGCACTCTGCAAGAGCAGCACTCTGCTCCTAGTTATAGCCACTTATGCTGTGTAGCAAACAATTCTGGTTGTGATCTTCTAGTCTGGTGATTTACCATAATAGATCATTTGTTTTTATATAAATATATCTGGTTTTGTCCTCCTTAATCCTGAAGGATGAGGTTGTAAAAAGGACAAATTGCATCTATAAAATCCTATATACTCCTTTAGACATAAAACATTGAAAAAGTTTGAGTCTAATGCTGAATTCAGCCACAATCAGACTCCTGCCAGAGAAGGACTTTAGAATGCAGCTTGGAGGGCTTCTCTAATAAACATTGTCTGAAGCTCCTATTTCTGCCCTGACAGCCACCCAGGCTAAAATTTTATGCCTTATAGGAATAAAACCAAACTGGCTTGCTGAGAGTGCAAAAAAATTTTATGTCACAGTTTCTCCTTTTTTTTTTTGTCTCATGGGCTACTATTTATTTCACCCTAGAAACCCGACCAATACAGCAACGTGCAGCAAAATAAAACCTACACAACAACCAAACAAATTCTGTTTTTACAAATAGAAAATCACCAAGCAAATTTTAGACTGGAGGGATAAGAGGTGACGTCAATATAATCGCAAGTTTTTAAAGGATTTTCCTCAAACTCGGGAGTTTTCCTGCCTGCTTTTGTTCTGCATGCTTCCCTGCCAATATAAATAGCAAAAGTAGACATAAAGGTCAGTCAATATGCTGGGGGAGCACCAGTGATCTTTCCCTCTACAGTTTGCTGTTGCTTGACAAATTGCAAGTGCTGGAAGAAAGAACATGAGCCATTATAAATGCCACAGTGCATTCCAGGACATCATCTCATAAACTTTTTGAGTCAGGTTAATAGAAAGACAGAAAAAAACCCAGCCTGTGTTTCCTGTTGGAATATTGTGATTTAAGCAGCCTTTGGATTAAAATAACACAGAGGTGGTTTTGATTAAAACAGATTATATACAGGTTTTTCTCCATATGACATATGTGGCATATGGAAGCCACATCCATGGGTCTGGAGACCCACCCATCCTCCTCTGAATTCAGTGGAATAACTATTCCCATCTACAAAACAGTATCCATCTACATCAATGGATTTTGTCTCTGTATTTATTCCTTGCAGACCTTGTTTCGTTATTGACAGCTCGTTTTTTTTTCAATATTTACATTTTCTATGCCTCTTTTCCCGTTCCACACTTTGCTTTTGCAATTGTATGTGCCATCACTTCCATGGCTCCACTAAAAACCCCTCTCTTGACACATCCCATTATTGTGCTCACTTTTTTTCATAAGACATCATATTTTTGAATGTTGGTTATCTTTTGAAAAAACTCATGTAATTCGATCTTCTTGTTTCTGCTGCTCTCAGCTAATAAGCCTCTTCCACCTAGAGCAAAAATTTTTACTCTTAAATTCATGGCATTGTAGACAGCATTGTCACATTTATAATTTCTGTTATTTTTGCACTCTGAATCATCTAGTTCCTGCAGAGAGATACTCTGATGTTCCTCTGTATTCACAGTATCTTGCTCTCATCAGCCACTTTTGCTCCCTTATTTCTAATGGGGCCAGGGTCTAATGAAAACAACAAATGTGCTGGGTCACTATAGGATTCTGTCTCTCAAGAATGCTCTGTTTTTGTTTTTTAGGAGACTCAATTTTTTTCCTGCTATGCTTTCAGCCTTAATTCCTTGAGGAATGCCAACAGCTGCTTCCTCCAGTGCACCAGTTGCACTTGTTTTTTGTGAGTGGAGCTGGCCAGAAGACATCAGAGTCTTGGCTGGGATGCAGAAGACAACACAGAGGCTCTGATTCAGCTCCCACCTTTCACATTTGTAGTTCAAGTGAAAGAAAAACGTGTTTGTTCCCAGCACACCTTTTTATTTGCCGTCTCTTACATTTGTTATTATATGATACAAGTGGGGTTTTTTTTTTCCTCTCTGACACTGGCTTTATATAAAGATTGACCTTTACTTCATTACTGACAATAAGCAAGCTCTGAATGTGTATTTGTTAAGCTCATAGATATCCACAGAGGCTTCACACAAAAATAGACTGTGGCTCTGGAAATTACACAGGAAGAAATGAAAAATGTATCTCAAAGTGTTTTGATTTCCCTTGCTAATCCCCAGGGAGAGGAACCCCTCTCATATCTTCTGGACAGAAAATCAAAGACAGTTCTTCACTTTGTATGTGAGAAGGTCATAAAAGCTGATTAACCCAGTCTGAAAGATTTAAAATATTCAGGAAAAAATTAAGACTGGGTTAGACTTCACAAAGCACTTCAAAATGGAAAATATAATTATATTTTCATAAATGCCAGTTTTGACAAGACTAATTTCTTGTTGAGGGAAAAAAGGAAAGCCCAGAACTCTGGAAATGTTCTGGGTTTTATCGTTCCAGAATGGCATACCTTGATCTTTCTGCTTGAACACTGCATTTAAAAAGCATGTTTATTCAAAAATACTGACTATTTATTTTGGCAGTTTTTACAGCTTTTCTCAATTTAGGAAAAACTGGTTTACAACCAAGTCCAATTTCCAGTGTCACTGATAGGTCTTGTTTGTCCATAACTACACACCAAATCTCTCTTTCTCATGTGTGGGAGGAACTCATAGAGTACTTGGTTTTTTTGGTCTCACACCATCAGCTGCTTTTTGGTCATCATTCCACTCCAAAACTGTTTTCTGAAGCACTTCTGAGGTCTGGGCATCAAGGCTGCTGTGGGCAGAGTCATACCAGGCTGAGGCTGGAGGGAGCTCTGGCTGCTGCTGGGCTTTGGAGCTCGTGGTGTCCCACTGGCTTTTCACCCAAAGGATCCAGCTCTTCAAACCTCCTGCTATAACTGTATCCACAAGAAATATTCATTGGAGATCGGCAGCAAGGACAGAAAAATCTGCATTTGTGACAAAACTGAGGACATTTTAGCACAAACTTATCGCCCTGATCTCTTTCAGCCTTCTGATGTTTGAACTTTTGTAACAGAGCTTCTCACAGATTTCCATGTAAACAAAGTGATGTTATTGTAAACTCTCCTTCTTGTTTATCACTCCTCTCTTGGGGAGGGACACCTGATGGACTTCCAGTTTAACCAGTGTGGTTGGAGAGGTGGCAACCTCATCCTCCAATTGTCATTGGAGGATGAGGTTGCCATTGGTCATTGTCAAAAATCTATATAAACCAAAGTATCAAAAACCAAAAATCATTGGTCATTGTCAAAAATCTATATAAACCAAAGCAGAAAAATAAACACCTCTCTCTTTTGCCCTGACGACTTGACTGTGTGCGTCATTCATTTCGTGTCCACACACTTGTTCTTGTAATGCAGTTATGCAAAGACAGGCCCTGAACTGTGGATATAAACCAGCAATATATGAAAGCATAACTTCATCTGCTGCTCTGTATGAAGCTTCAGAGTTCTGGGTGGAAAGCAGGAAGTCACTTCCTGATGCCACCACTCTGATGAGTGAAAATTGTGTGCGGTCACACTTGGGGGAATTAAATTAAAGACTTGACACGCCACAAGCTTCCACACAGCTAGTAGAAAATAGGCTGTTAGCAGAAAGGACAAGCTGGAGATTATAAAGTCAGTCAAAAGTAAAAGTGGTTTAAATGGAACTGAAATTATGGGGGCATCAGAGTATCAGTGTTCATAAGAAAGCAAATGCTCCTTTCTGAGACTGCTGCTTCCATAGGCAGACACTTTGTTATAATGCTGTGCTGAATTTAGTGCTGGTCTGCTTTACTGCAGTGATAGGAACACACATCCTTTTGCTTACTCTGAATTAAAAACAGGTATTTTGTCTCAGTAATGTTTAATAGGGCCAAAATATTTAACAGAGAAATTAAGATCTGAAACACAAACTGTCTTCTGCTATCAGAAAGAGAAATTAGGGACTTGCAGTATTTTTTTGGTTTCATTTTTCTTGAGGCCAAAAGCGATATCTAAAAATACACATTCACTGAAGCACAGTTTTGGAACTCTGAACTCCTTGTTGGATTTCTGCAGCCTACACCATGCAGGAAATCAGATTAGATAATCAAAAAGTCCCTTTTGAGCTGAGGAGGTCTGAAAACTGCCAGTACAGTGCCACCTAATGACACAGAGTGGTTCTTATGAGACCCATTCTCAAGGCTGTCACAGCAGTGGGAAGGTCTGCAAGACACCACAATCAACACTTTATGGAATCTACAGATAACTTTAAAACGTGTGTGTCCACTAAAATGTATAAAAACACGGGGTTTTTTACTCAATACCGTTCAGAAATACAAGAAAAACATGTGTGCAAAAGGAAAGCTTAGGTATCCACTAAGTGCACTCTAAGCTATCAGTGCTTTGCTGACCTGTTGCACTCTTGCAAAGATATAAAAGATCTTTGGCAGCAAGGAAAACAGAAAATCCTCTTTAAGACATAGAGTGTGTTTTAGCTTACAGAAACAAAGGCTGAGAATGGAATATTAGCATGGATACAGTGTCTGCAGGGGAAAAAAAGGCAGATGTTTTGTAATATTTCCCTGGGACACTGAAGTTAGCTGTGTCCAGAGACAGATGCTCTCCATTAAAAATGTGTCAGCTCTGTGGAATTCCCTTATTAACTTTGCTGGGAAATGTGTCACAGTGTCTCAGACATTACCTCCAGGCCGTAGCAGATAACCAGGATATTTTGCAGATATTTTCATTTGGTGTGGCACATAATCAATTATCAGTACTACCATCACCTAAGGAAACTGGTTGACTTCAAAACTTTTTGGGGATAATTTAGTTCCCTACCTTGTTTCCTCTGGGTTCTATAATTTTGTTGACCACAAGATAATAAATACTTTTACCTCCAAATTGGTCTTGCTCCAAGGTGTGTGTGGTACTGAAATTCATTCTGAACCGTGAATGCATCCTTTAGAAAAATGTCTGGGAGTGGTTTCGAGGTTTTTGCAGTGTTCAGTTGTTCAAACCTGTTTCTTCTCACAAAGGCCATGTCTAAGGTGCCACACACAACACAAAAGAACTTCACGAGGACACAGTGATGAGCAAAGCAGGAAAAGCCCCGAGTTTATTTAAAAAACTCAATTTTATACATTTCCAAAGGTGCCTGTGGATTGGAGGATGAAATCCCACCTCCCAAACCACATTGCTCAAGACAACTGTCAATCAATTTTCTTATCCTACCTAAAAGATATGTGAACAAGGAAGGACAGTTAGGAAAACAAAGCTGTTGTTTATAGTAAAAAGTGTGGGAAAGTAAAAATTCTGACTCCAATCTGAAAGACAAATCAGAAGGCCTAGAAAAATCCTCAAAACCAGGTTGACATAAGGAGCAGCTACTGTGACTGCTCTTGCATTGGCTGGCTTCTGTCACTACACTATTCTTTCGTATTTTTCATTTTCTGACTCACGTGTGCTTCTTGATGTGGATTTCTTTCATGGCCAGGGTTGTGCCCGGGTGTCTTTGCTGGATTCAGGGTGGCAGATCCTCCTGTACGTGACAGTGCTGGGGAGCTGCACGTGACAATATTGGTCCCCTTGTAGGAGATCCCTGAACCGGTTTCCAAAATCCAGGTATGTCTGTGTTAGCGTGGAAACACATAATCANGGTCAAACAGTAATCATATTCAATCACTAACAACCTTTCATCTAAAAATCACCTGATGGGTATTCTTCCCTGATTTATTACCCGGACAGAGTCATACTTGATCCGGTTAAAACAATATAATTATAATTAATTATAGCAAAGCTAACGTTCTGTTCCCAAGGTCCTGTTCCTAGCAGTTTCATTTCTCTACCCCCCAGTTACCCATTCCCAATTCTTGCAATTTTGTAATTGGATACCACCTTGAAAACCTTTGAGAGCAAAATACTGTCTGCCAGTTAATCATCTTGTTAAACAGAACTGTTGAACAGTCACATTACAAGTACTTAGAGGATAATAAGGTGGCAAATCCAGAGGTTAAATGTGTTTGTCAGAAACAAACACAGTCAAAACAATGTCTTTCTTTATAGGGTAAATAACTCAGCTGGAATGGTGTCAGACTTTTATGCATTTGGATCTAAAAGGAGCTGCTGGCAATGCAGCAAAGGGATCTGAATTGAACAACCATAAGAACAGATGCACAGAGAGCAGTTTGGTGCAGTTCCATGTTGATTCTGGAAATCTGCTTTTTACAACAGTGAGTTCTCTTTTCCAGGTCTTCGTTAAGATAACAGGCACTATACTGGGAATGGTTCATAATTTCAGACATTTGGTTAAATGTGTTGGTGACCTGTTAGGATGAAATTGAATTAAATGAATAAGTAGCTGGAAATAGAAAGATTTCAATATAGACAGCAACATAGTGGAAAGGACAGTTATTTCTGTGCTCAAGTAATTACTGCATTGCTCATATAAGTAGCCCTTTCCTGAAATATGTATCAAATGCAAATACTTTCCTCCCTGTTGTAATTGATGAGCTTTTGATGCACTGATGAAAAGTGCACAGCCTTTCTAATGGTTAGCCAAAAAATCTCGAGACATCATCTTGATTTACAAACATAAAAACTTCAAAAAGCCCTTTCTATGACTAAACCTTAAGACTTACAGGATACAGTAACTCCCAAAGCTCCAGGGTTCTCTGTATGGAGAGTGATAGGAAGGAAATATTTCATTTGATTTCACAAAAACTTTAAAACCACAGCAGTTTTTAATGGCTGAGATTCAGTGATCCTGTTAAGGAGACCCACCCTATTTTACATTAGTCAGTTCTCAATTCATTTGGTAAACTGTGACATATTATCTTAATTTTAATTTTGATGTAGCCAAATTACTCTGATGGTATAAGCTAAATAATAGTTCTGTTGATAAACTAAAATCTGGTCTAAGTGTTTTCAATTGTTTTGTCTTACCTTCCCCTCCTCCTGTGCTTGCTTTTGAATAGAAAATGCCTATCCAACCTTTTTATTTATTCTTTTTTCTTTGAACAGCAGCCAGTCATCATGAAGATTGACACTGTTTCAAGAAACTGTCTGCAGTTATTAATTTGTAAATGATTTTTAAGACAAGTGGAAAGGCCAGATAAACTTAATTTCCTTTGGCATATTGTGGTTTTTTTCCACTGGCATATAAATGCTTCTAATCATCAGTTAAAATTGTTCATGCTTTTCATTCCTCTATAATTACCATTTTCAAAATTAGATGCTAATAAATAAGATGCAGTAAAAGGTTATTGCAACTTTTTTGGTGCATCAGAGGACGTAAACTCAAGGAGAAAGAGGTTTAGTGGGGCTGTGTCATTTTGTGTGATAGAAGTGTTCTTTTAACAACTTTTCTGGTAGAAGATATTCCAAAAGGCATAAAAGTATTGTCCTTCATATAAACACATCCAACACCATTACTATAAGTACAATGCAATAGTGGCATCTAATTTAACCAACTAATACAACTAAATTTTGTTCATTTCAGAACTTGCACTGCTGCAGCACAGCTTACTAATTCAATTTTAATCACTTTAATGAATAGATTTAAATTTGGAAACATTCAAAGTGAGCCCTGAATCCCTTGAGATTTTTCTCAGTTTACTTCACGTATCTCAGTTATTCAAAACTCACTGAGACCAAACTTTAGTTATTTGTAATTGCCTTTTCCAAGTTCTGGGAGATATGGGAGTGTCCACTGTAATTGCATTCAGCTCAAGAGTGTGGAATAAAAGGGTGTGACAAAATTGCCTTTTCCCTGGAAATGGGACTGGTCTCAGCAGACAGAATCTATATTCTTCCTTGTAACCATTTGAGGCAGGACCAGCTATTCTCCCACTCCATTCTGGGGTCTGATCATCATTACCAGCACCATGAAATAAATGTCCTGAAACCAGCTGCAAAGAGAAAATTTTAATGGGACAGCAGGATGTCTAAAATAACATCAATAAGCTCACCACTGCTACAGACTTATTAACTGGGCTTCACAAAGCAAAAAATTATTAAAATGACCTTTCTTGGAGTCCTATCATTTGTGTTTCCTTTGGGTAAAGACAAGATGCAATATCAAGGATCAAATGTTTCTGCAATGTTTTTGTCTCCTCCCCAGGAGGTATAAGAAGTTCATTATATGTTCAGAAATATGGGAAATGGATTAACTGAAAAAAAAAAAAAGAAATTGTGTACATCTTCATATCCAATAAATGTTTCTGGGCACTGCACTCCCTGCAAAGTCCAAAAAGAGTGAAAAAACAGCGGTAGAATTTCTCCAGCTACAAGGTGGACAATGAGCATAGACACCATTAAATCAGTTTGTTTGAGACAGTTTGCACAGCTTGAGATGGTGAGGAAGACATCAGAAAGGTGATTTCTGTTGTTTTTTTCTGACACAGACAGGGAAGATCTTACACAAAGTACATTTCTTGGAGATTTTCCCTCTGCATAGAGAAAACAATGCAGTCTGATAAACCAATTCTTTTTGGACTGTGAGTTGTCAGGCATTTTTAGTCCAATATTGATTAACTGAATTATGGACTATAATTATGGACTATATGGACTATATTTGGACTATAATGGACTATATGGCTATTATGGACTATAATTCATATCCTACTTCCTCTCTAACTTCAGATTAGTGAAGAGGTTGTTGATATACATGTACAAAGTTTGCTCTCAACACAGCCATGTGCTTAGAGGTGCACGTAGGTAAAATGGAACCTTACACAGCAACATGTGGTCACAGCTGTCCTTGCAGAATGTTATCATCAAAGCCACTTGCATTATATGGTTTAAATGACAGTTAAGACAGTTTCCTAGCTTTCCTGTCACAGGAGAAGTTGGCTTCTATCTCATGGTGTGGAGTGGCTGACATGATCTTCCTGCATGTTTAGACACTGCTCACCCTCAGGAGGTTGTGGTTATCAAAAGGGAGAAAAGCCTGCAGTGACGCAGCAACAACCTCAGAAACAGTGCACAGAAGAGACAGACAGAAGCCTCACTGAAAAAAAACCCCACTGAGACACCACATCACAAAGTAAAAACAATAGGAAAAAGGCACAGGTATAAAAAGATACAGGTGGCAGCTTCTGTAACCTGCCTAGGTTTAAAGCTTGTTTAAAATTTAAAATGAAGCCAATCTTAGGTATAGGAGCAACTGAAGTCTGCATTATTCCCAACTGCACGCAACTTGTTGCCCACCTAAAAAAAAAACTATGAGGTTGTTTTCCCAGTTTTGGACGTGCCTTTTGTCTGGCTGAGTTCAGACAGTTTTAGGGAGACAGGAATCATTGGACCAGACGTCTGAATACTGCCCCAAAAAAGCTCGAGTGTCTGTAAAACAGCAGCAAGTAGATAAGTCAAAAATCAATTGAGTTCTGCACTGTGGAAAGCACAAGAGATTCTGGCTAAAGGTGGCTGGTGCTTGTTGCCATCAGTGAAAGGCCTGGCCATCTCCACAACCCTTCCACTTGTGTTGCCAGGAGCATCATCAGGGACACAAAAGTCTGGCCAAGCATAAGCATTTCCAGTGCTGAGTGTGCAGCACGTCTCAAAAACTTACTGGCAGCAGTGGCACCCATTCCTGTGCCACTGCTTCAGAGTCAGGCTAAATATTTTATTGTCTGGCTAAAGGGGGAAACCTCTACTTGCTGTCAGGTTAGCTTGAAGAGAAATCCTGATTCACTGAGCCATAACAGGAAAAAAAACCACCTTGGCTCAGTGGGAATTCAAGCCTGGTCCTTCACAACTCATTATTCATGTGGGTTGTATCTAATTGTCTGGAATAATTTCTGAATTTTGAGGGTTTTTTCCTTCAGGTTTTTTGTGATATTTAGTAATCAAGCAAATTTCAACCAAAAGCACTGAAAAGGGGAGAATAGTTAACAAAGAGAAATAAAGACAAGAAAAGAAGAAAATGAGGTCTACAGCCAAGATCCAGATGTTTTTCTGTATATTACGCTTTTTTATACATGATTACTGTGATTCAAATTAACCTGCTACTAACAAATTGAAAAACAAGGACAATGGTTAAACACAGAGCATGAGGATATTTTAAATTGACAAAGGCTTCTCCCAGTAGAGTGATGGTGTAGTTACACATGCATGTAGTTGTAACTGCAGATGTTTCCATGGCATGTCTTCCATTCCTGTCTGCTCCTTCCCAATTCCAGACTTTGTAAGGGTCTCACAGAAAAATATATTTAATATTTCTGCCTGAGAACCATATTCTTTTCTTCGCTATATAAGCAGAAAAATAAGGAAGATTTAGCTATATTTCCATATAATGCACCAAACAAAAAGGATTATTAGTTTAGTTGTGTTCTTCTGTTGAGTCAGTATAAATTCCAGGCAGAGATCTTACACAAATATCTAAGGCATAAAAATCTGGAACTAATAGACACTTGAAAGCATAGTGGAGACTTGGATTCATCTCTATATCCTTTTCCTTTCCAAAACTGAGCAAAAATGTGATATTTCCATGTGAAACGAAAGATAATTCCTTCAACATGTATTCTTTTATACGGTCAGTAATTTCTGAGTTATGCAAGGCAAAAAAAAATCATGCATTTATTAGCTCTGCACTGTTACCATATAACACAGGAAGGATCTAAACTTCATGAGTTTCAAGGCATTAGGTTTGGAAACAAGAACAGAAAGCATTTCAGATGTAAATCCAGAGCTGAAGATCTCTGGCACTCAGATTACTGCTGTAAGAGGAGCTCCCAGCCCCTCCTGCAGAGGAGTCACAAAGACAGGCCCAAACATTTTTAATAAGTTTTAACAAGGACAGTCACCAGCTGGGGTTCAAACAGATGGAGTTAGGCCAAGCTGGAGGGGAATGGGTGTAATACCAAATACAGAGCAGCCACCACGTGCCAGCTGCCTACCAAGGTCTGGCATGATAAAAGAAACCACTTCTATTGCCCTAGGCTCATATTATTGCCTGTGGCAATAGCCATGGTCATCACCACTCCACTGACAGAGAAACACAAACCTGTGTGAGTGGTCTCCTAATTGGAATAATAATTATCCAAAGGAAGCCAGGATAAATTCAGGCGCTGTCAGGTTCTTTTATATTTAAAATATATATTTATCTCTGCCTTTTTCCCCCGCCTCTTTTTTTTTTCTTTTTCCTGGGCATTTTTTTCATGAGTTGAAGGGGAGATTTAAAGGTAAAAAATAATGAAGACTGCTCATGAAATTTTGTTGAAGCACCCTCCTGTAAATAAAAGATAACACAGACATATACTCAAAATTTTTTGGTAAAACTTTAACACAGGGCAATGAGAGCATCCAGAGGAGGGCAAAGGAGACTGTAAAGGGTCTGAAGTAGAAGAAATATGAGGAGCAACTGAGGTCACTGGGTGTTTTGAGACTGGAGGAGACTGGAGACCTCATTCCAGTCCACAGCTTCCTCCTGCAGGGAAGAGGAGGGGCACACACTGACCTCTCTGCTCTTATGACCAGGGACAGGACTGGAGAGAAGTTGTGTCGCACCCTGAAGGTGTGTCAAGGGAGGTTTTGGTTGGATATTAGGAAAAGGTTCTTCACCCAGAGGGTGGCTGGGCACTGGAACAGGCTCCCCAGGGAAGTGGTCACTGCACCAGCCTGGGAGAGTTCCAGAAGCATTTGGACAACACTGTCAGGCACTTGGTGTCAATTATGGTGGAGAGTTCTGTGCGAGGCCAAGAGCTGTGCTCAAAGATCCCTGCGGATCCCTTACAAATTATCTTCTTCCATGATCCTGTGATCCTGTAATTAAGTTCAGAACCTTCAGCAAAAAGGAGGTGGGAGTAGTTTGGGGAGGAGATTATTCACTCACTATCTAAGAGGTGGCAGGGCAGATGGGACTAAGTCTCCAAGGGAGGAATGGAAAGCAGGACACCACTGCAGGAAGTCAAGGAAGTAGCACATTATTAAAGCAATTAATTTAATATTTTTCAAATGAGAAGTAGTCAGTTTATTCCAAAATGCAAGAAGAATTGGAAGATGTTGCTGTTTGGGGCAAAAAAAAAGTGCTGGCCTAAAGTTTTGAGCAGGGAAAAAGTTCTATGGGTAAGGACTAACTTCTGAAAATCTCTAAATGCTCTTCCTAGAAAAAGATACAAAAAATTATCTGTAAGAAGCTTTTCGTGCAGATGTTGAAACAGGTACTAGGAAACCTGACAGGTGTTAATTATAAAGTTTATAAGAGAAGCTGAAGCCACAAAAGGTGTACAAACAGTTTCCTGTAGTTCCCAAAGATGTCAGAGCCTCAGAGTGATTATTTTTTCTTTTTGAATGAACTTCTACTCAAACTGCATTTTGATATAGAGCTTAGGGACTTCCTAACATTGCTGGTGGCAGGAGTCAGGGGAAGCACCCAACCCTACCAAACTAAATACAAAATAAATACTTGCACAAGCCCTTCTTGAGGAGATGCAATTGGTCTCCAGACAGGTTTATTTAAAACATAGGCAGCTTTTACTGACTCCCATTTGCTAAAGCAGCAGTTCAAATGAAGCACCAATCAGCTTTCATGGAAGAATTGTAAATAAGACCAAGGTCAGGAGCTGTATTAATGAAAAATAAAGAAAGTAGGGGTTTGGGGTTGAGATTTTTTTGGGGTTTTTTCTTTTCCATGGGAGAGGGAAATAT
>VYXD01013433.1:996000-1055330 GCA_013397195.1 Hylia prasina | reverse complement strand
TTTTTTTCTTTTTCTCCTTAGGCTGTTTTATAAATTCTGCCATGACTAAAACCTGGCAAAGCCAGTGGGAGGTTCTACAGTTTACTGAATCTTTTCACCTTGCTGGGTTTGTATTTTTTCTTTCATCAGAGAAGTATAGTGGGAGTCTGCAACAGCAACAAAATTATAAAGAATTTCCTGGGGTCTCACAAAACTGGTTTGGTAGCTGGGGAGTGTAAATAAGAAGCCAGGAAAATTACAGATGATGAGGAAAGTAAAAAAAGGTTCTTGGAAAGCAGCCTGTGGTTGTTCAGCATGGAATGTGCACATCTTTGTAATTGTGTTTAATTACTGTATTCTTATGAGTGTTCATTTTAGCCCAGAGAGCAGAACTGAATTTGAAAGGCATTTGGATACGGAAACAAATGCAACTGAGAGCAAGAGCACAGGCTGCAAACCTACAGGATTGGGGCCTATTATATAAATAGTTTAAGAGAAGGCATTTGTTCCTTTGCCCAGCAAAACAGTGATGTGCATGCTTAATTGTCAATGTTTTTTACCATTTGTACCTTAGAGTCTCACTCAGCATTGAGCAAGTTAAAACTAAAGATCATATGTATGTTGTTTAAATGCTTTACAGGTCAGAATCAAAGATGATGAGTGTTCTAGAACAAAACTGGGATGCTTCAGCTCTAATGATTGATTTAGCAACGTGCAATGCCACTGAAGGCAGTCCCAAACAGAAACAGAATTATTCCTTTGGCTGCTGTCAGAATGTGGTACTCCTTCCATGGAAGAGGTAAAAGTGAAGAAAGAAAGAAAGAAAGAAAGAAAGAAAGAAAGAAAGAAAGAAAGAAAGAAAGAAAGAAAGAAAGAAAGAAAGAAAGAAAGAAAGAAAGAAAGAAAGAAAGAAAGAAAGAAAGAAAGAAAGAAAGAAAGAAAGAAAGAAAGAAAGAAAGAAAGAAAGAAAGAAAGAAAGAAAGAAAGAAAGAAAGAAAGAAAGAAAGAAAGAAAGAAAGAAAGAAAGAAAGAAAGAAAGAAAGAAAGAAAGAACCCCAACAAACAAACAAACAAACATAAAAACCACCAAAAAAAAAAAAAAAAAACCAAAACAAAAAAATTAAGACATGCATGGTTTTTGTGGTAGTTGGCAATATCTGATTTCAAGCACTTTAATTATAAGTTCGAAAAAGAAAAGGAGTCTGGATCCCAAATATAGCAGCTTTGAGAAGCCCTTTATATGCAACACTCACATGACACCATGATAGATTGATTCTTTGTGAGAATGAGGACCAGCAAAGTTGGACAAGATGCTTCCAGATTGTATTCTGAACTCAGAGGAAAATGTTTGGATCCTCTCTAAGGCCTTTTGGCACATACTTCAAGACGACTGGAAATCGTTTCCAGAGAAAATTATGCACAACCTCTCTGCCATTCTTACCAGTGCACCCTACCCATTTATTCCTCATTCTGCCTAGTGCAAGTCCTTCCCATTACCCTTCACAGAGTTAGAAATTTTGGAGTCAGACACAAGGAAAATGGCAAATGGCACATAAAGGAATGTGCATGTACTGAATAGCATCTCTGAGCCACCCAGGCTCTTTAATATTGGGAAGCCCCACAGAAATATGGTGTCTGTCCTTCCTTCCTATTGGCCTACTTACATCTGACATCTGCATGACAAGCACAAGACACTTCTCAGAAAGCTTTCTCTGTGATTAGTTGGAGCATTGTCTTAAAAAGTCCTTGGGTTGAGTGAGGTTTCCTGTGCAAGGCCCAAGACAGACAGCAAAAATATTTTGATAAGTGACCTTGTGCTTCCTCACCATTGCACCTCACAGTTATTAATCCCCTCCATTTTGTTCTTCTTTCTGAATACAGTAAAAAAAGATATTTCAAGCATTACCAGGAGGGCAATAACTTTTTATCAATATATTTTGGGTATCTAAAAGCCTCTGCTGATGTCATCTAGACCACAACAGGCTAGGGACACCATGGAGTACATCTCTATGAGAAGAGAAGAGAATGGAGTTGATGTTTCTTAATTGAAATTATGCTTTTTCCTCTTGTTTTCTTTTAGTCACCTAAGAACAGGAGAACATGCTTTTGTTAGATGAGTTGTTCTACAAACATGTCCAGCCTGGATAGGATACATATTTTTTCCCTTTGCCTGTCCATAATAGAAAACTATCTTCAAAAAAAGTTCATTAAGTTGTAAAAGTATAAGTATTAGAGTTGTGGTCGTGGGGTTTGTTTTCTTTAAATCTCTTTGTGATTCTCAGTTTAAAGATAATTTATTAGGTACACACTACATCATTTCAGTTTCTCATCTGTAAAAGCATTCAGACATTTAAAGCATTCAGCATTTAAAATTAAAGCAGTAAATCTTTTTCTTTGTGTAGTGAATAGTAACTTCACTGGAAGACAGAGAGGTTTTTTCACATCAATAATAGCTTTGGAGGAAAAGAGGAGGAGACAATGGAAAAAGAGAGGGAATGGTGGTAGAAGACATAGATATATGTGGGTTCACATCAGTGTCAACATCCTGAGAGTAATGAAAGGGCACATTGGTGCTACATCACAGACAGTGTTCTTCAAAACAACTATGAGGAAGATTTCTTACTTACAACAGAATAAAATTAAATCAAAAACTGATATTATAAGCAGGTCTGTTCCTGGAAACAACTTTGCCAGCAAACATATGGCATCATCAGCAATAGGTGGTCCTGACTACTCTCTAGTTCCATCAGCAAAAGACTGTGCTTTATTTTCATGCACCTCTTGACAAAAAATCAATTACCCGGTCTGTAAATATGTGCTTTAGTGCTTTACTGGACAAGAGCCAGACTACACAGTATCTTTCAGTATTGAGGCCTGGGTGCCTCCAGCTTTGAGTTGCTCCTGTGCTATGAATTATCATGTTTACTGAATGAGCCACAGGTAGTAATGAGCAATACATGCTGTGTGCATGGTAAACTGTTGAACTGTCAAAGGAACAAGGGAAAGTGTTTATAACTCAACACTAACAAATAATATTAAAATTATATGAAAAAAAATCATAGATTGAAGCATCAAATTAATCCTAAATATAAAACGTCATACTGGGATTGACCAGTAGGTTGTAGGTAGATGATGCTTTGTTACGTGATTTATAAAGTTACAGCTGAGAACACTATAGACATTAATGGAAGAACTAGGGATTAAACTAGGAGATCAATAGACAGAAGTCTTTGCTTAAAATCTTGGGGACAGAGTCAATACTACATTTTTCTTTCTGATATATTCCCATATCACCTTGATTGTCATAATTTTTTAAAATTACACTGGCAGGCATTTGTATGAGTTTATTTTCCATTTCCCTTAAGATGCAGATTGTTTGAAATTACTAATTTGCTTCTATTCCCTTTTTTTAAAGTAATCCCTTGGCTGGTCTTTGTCAATGTGCACTTTGGCAAAACCTTCTTGATGATTGTAAGGTTCAGACCTCAAACAGCAATATTTCACCATTTTTTAAACTCTACAGTACTTATTCAGTAGAACATTTAGCATTTTTTTAAAATATCCAGTGTCTCCAACTGGAAATAATTCACACAAGAATGACATTATTTCCCACTGCTCTCGTTGGATTGTTGTTTTTATCTTTCTAACCACAGCACATTCTTTCTTAGTACAAATTTTATGCAAATCACAAGTACATTTATTCTATTTTTGGTTGCTCTTCTGTGTGTCACTGAACATTGAGGAGTAATTTGCTACTTGAAGTTACATCTGAAGTTATATTTAAAAACTAGCAGGGCTTAAATGATGGAATTCTCATTATTATTTCAAATCATCATACTGCTCATACATATGCATGACTAAGTTCCTGTTGATTCTAATTTAAAGACACCAGAGAAGAGTTTTGTCCTCAAATAACAGATGCTGTCATCCTAGTAGAGTGACCTTATGTTTTGTTTTGTTTATGAATTGCCTTGAAAATAAAAATAAGGGAAACAGCGCAATTAAGACAGTGTCTCAAACACTTACTAAATTTGGGACAATTCATTCAGGGTCTGTTTTTAAACTGCTACTAACTTAACTATCATACTTTCTGACTTGTAAGTACCATGTCCCACTCAACTACAAATTAAATGTAGTTTTGTTTTAGCAATTAAAACTGTTAGGTGTAGACACTGAAAAGTCTATAGTGTTCTTGTCCTCACCAGTGTGTTACATTTATCTGCCAATCTTAAGTTTAAATTGACTCTGACACTGTGTTGGATAACTCAAGACCTAAGGCTGCATTAAATGCAGTAACATGGGTTACTGCTCTAGTGCTCTAGGCCCAAGTCTGAGCTTATCATTTGGGTTTCATTATCCAGCTGCTGCTCTCAAAGCACCATTCTCATCTTTAGCTCTCAACATGCAGGACCACGTGGCTTCTGGAGATTGTTCATCAGAGGGATGAAGCTTTCTTTCCTTCTAGAGTTCAAACACCCACAGGCACTACTGATGCTGGGACAGGTGTCACTGCCTTGGAGGAGCAGGTTGGGGAAGGAGAAGACTCTTTGCAACCCTTTTCCCTACTACTGAAATGTGCCTATGTATACATGTGCCTAGGATAAATGACCCATTTCAGGTTTATCACCATTCTGAAAACACATACATGAATTTCAGAGGCCTATAATTAAGGAAAAAAATTACTACCCTGTTGTCATCACTGTGATTTATATACATGCTGCGACATGCACTATATGTACGAAATTTCCATTATTTGTGTGATAGTCTTCCTATGTCACTGATGATAATAATAAAGTTCTACTTTCTTTTAAATCTAAGTGAATCAGCTCATACAAGGTTAAAAGAGTAATCTCAGAAGATAACCCATGACCGAAAATCTAGTTTTCTACTTGGCCAAAAGTTACAGACTTCCGAGTTTTGTGGGTTTTTTCCATAAATGTTTATTAACTGAACTTAAACAGCGCATACTATGGTGGCACCAGTTTATGGAAAATTCCACACTGTTTGACTCTTGCAAATTTGCCAGGTTGTGGCAAGCTTCTACCAGAAACATGACTCAGTCATAGGGGATTTTTCCAACCTCAGAAAGGCAAGCATTTATCCTCACATCAAGCATTTGTCCCTTATATTTATTTATCTGAAAAAGAAGCCTTTTAGGCCTTTCACTTAAAACAGAATATATTAAAAAATTGTTTTAGCTTTATCAGTTATTTGTATCTGAAGAGAGAATTCAGGCAGCATATTAGAAGCAATAGAGAGTAGAAATCTGATAATCCAATCTCTCATTTTTACCACTACTGAAAACCCCCAAGCATTTAGGTACTTTCACAAGGTGGTTTATGTACTGCATTGCTTAGCATTACAATGCCTAATTTAGAAGCATACCCACTGGGACTGGAATCTACAGTAAGTGGTAAATCTCAACTCTCCTCCTAAGCTGGGGAAGCACATGGGACTTGTCAGAGCATCACAGCAGTCAGTCTGTCAAATTGAGAGCCACCAAACTTGGCCAAGAGGAGATGCTGAATGTAAGGGTGACTTTTAAATCCTACCATTGCTGGATGCCTAAATACTTTAGATGGCAATAAGACAAATGCATCATTGGATTTCACAGCTCAAACACATTTTATCTCATCAAGACCAGTAATTATTTCCATCCAGTACAGTTTAGTGTGAAATGCATTTCAAATCCTTGAAAGGGGGATGACCTTCCTACAGACAAGTGCTTGAGTCACCAAGTTACAGGGTTATGAGTCGTTACTTGCTCAATAGCTCAGCAAGCTTCTGAACTGTCTTCATCAAGATAAGCAGTGAATTATGTACTCTAGTCCCCCCAATACATTTTTATCAAGGTAATTAGGATGATAGTACAGAAATTGGGAGCTGTGATTTAAATCTTTTCAGGCTAATTAATGCTTCTGGCTTTCTGGGAGAGCACTCATACTGCTGCTGAACCCATCTTCAGGGCACCACACCAAAAAATTGCCATCCCATCTTCCTCCTGATCTTTTTTTTCTGCATCTTACTGTCCTCATTACTCTGCTAATTCAGTTGTTCTTCTGAAAATTCTATCTAATGGTCTGTTTTAAGTATAAGAATCCAATACTGAGGATTAGCTTTATTCTAAAATGGACAATTTCCCTAGCCCAATTTACTGTATGATCATGCAAGGAGTTACATTGGCACAGTGGAGGATCCTTAGATCGGGATCATGCATCAAATGAGAGCGTGGCCAACAGGTTCTGGGGAGTGATTCCTCCCCTCGAGTCCACTTCGGTAAGACATACTGGAATTTTGCATCCAACTCTGTGGACCAGCACAAGAAAGACATGCACTTGTTGGAGTGGATCCAGAGGAGGGTCACAAAAATAATCACAGGGATGGAGCATCTGTCCTATGAGGAAAGGCTGAAAAGGTTGGAGCTGTCCAGCCTGAAACAAAGAAGGCTCAAGGAAGGCCGTATTGTGGCTTTTCCATACTTAAAGGAAACTTAAAAGAAAGATGGGAACAGGTTTTTTAGCAAGGTCTGATAGAACAAAGAGTAAGTGTTAAGGTTTAAGCTAAAAGATCATGAGTTCAGACTAGATATAAGGAAGAAAATTTTTGCAGTGGATATGATGAAACATTGGCATAGATTGCCCTAAGAAGTGGTTGATGCCCCATCCATGGAAACACTAGAGATCAGGTTGGATGGGGCTCTGAGCAACCTGATGTAGTTGAAGATGTTCCTCCTCCTTGCAGGGTCATCATGGATGACCTTTAAAGTTCCCTTACAACCCAAATCATCCTATGATTCTGTGATTCTCTGAATAATGAATGAGAGGATGTAATTAATAAATGGTTCTGGACAGGAAGAAGTAGAAGTTTCTTTAAAATTCTCTTCAGATAAAGGATTTGAAGTAGAAGTGCATCTGAGAAGATGTATTCTTCTAGTAGATTCTAGATGTAGATTCTTTAACAAAATTATACACACAATGATATCTTTGACTATCTTGCTGATGGCAGCTCTGACTATATGAAAATTCTACCTACTTCAGCCAAATTAGGTGTTGGAGAGAGGGTATACTGTTGAAAATGAGCCCAAAATACAGTCTACTTAATCTTCTTTTTGAAGTTCGATATAGCAAATGTCTAATTAGAAACACAATGTCTGAAACTGAAATGTATGTATTTCACTCTTTCTTTTTGATTTTTCTATGGACTAAGATGAGACGTTGCCTTATACTCCTCCGTTACAATGTAGAAATCATACAACAATCCTTCAGTGCAAATTAGTTCTGCAGGAAAACTAGTGGCAGTTTACAGATCCTGCTGCTAACTTACTGTCTGACTTGTTCTCTGTAATCAGTTCTCTGTGGTTATTTCACATCAGCTTGAAGATTTTATCCTTTCAGTTTTTGCTAGATTTTTTTTTTTTATTACTATATATCAATTACCTTTAGCCAATGCATTATAGAACTGAGTCCATTAAGTTAGATAATAATTTCTCTTCTTCAGAGTAGGGTCAAAAGCTCTCATTTGCAGCTTATATCTTTAAACTTTAAAATGCCCATTGTTAATTATAAAGAAAACCATTGCTAATGCTTTTATGCTCTTATTTCTAGCAAATAATAATAAAAAAACCCCAAACCCATTCTATATCTAGTTTTCATACTAATTTTATTCCTTAGCACAGTGTATATTAAGAAAACTTAGTAATTTTAGAGTATGCAACACATAAATAATGGATAAAGAATGGTTAACTTTTCTAATTTACTCTATGCTCAGAGACCTGTCAGACAAGAGAACGGAAGTGTAATAAGTAACTGAGAACTGAAGTGGAATAAGTACCTGCATACAGCAATCTTTTGACAGAACTGCTCTGAATTTTAAAAGCCTTCTTCTTTTTATGTTTACTACACAGAGACAAATTAGAGGCTGCCTCTACATCCTTGTATATTTGATATCAATACAAGTGATTAAAAAACAAAAAACAAAACCCAACCCCCCCCCAAAAAAGGAAGTCAGTTTGCTTCCTGTGCATATAAAATCTTTTTATCTAGATGCCACAAAATCTTGAAGCTTACAGTGTCCTCAAACATCAATTACACATAAAAACAAAGATGTGATTCTTAAAATTGAAAACTATAAATTAGATTATAGACTATGGAGATATGAATACAACTAGGAATGAAGGTTTAAAAATTATCACACTCTTCACAACAGGCCTAGGGGAATTTTAAACCTGCAGAACAATTCAGACAGCATTTAACAGGAGCTGCAAAGGAATAAATTGACCAAAAAATTACTGTAAGCTATGGGCCTAGAAGAAGGATTGTCTGGAGAATATGTGCCATAGGATTTTAGGAGATTCAGATGAATTTGGACTGTATGTGCAACTATATTCTATAATAAGGATTTCATGAAGAATCTTTTTTCTAATTGCTCAGTGCTTGAGTCTTCTCCTGGATGAAGACCAATTATCTGTGGTATGAGATCAATGTTCAAAGTAAATCTGTTCTTCCTTTTGCTACACAGTGCCCTTTCTCCAGTAGGG
This sequence comes from Hylia prasina, assembly GCA_013397195.1. Classification (NCBI taxonomy): domain Eukaryota; kingdom Metazoa; phylum Chordata; class Aves; order Passeriformes; family Sylviidae; genus Hylia; species Hylia prasina. Next base: position 1,046,815 of record VYXD01013433.1, on the reverse strand, counting down.
CAGAAATGGCCAGGGAGTCTGATTTCCCAGCTCAACCCACATTACAGCCACACAGAGCAAATGGCACAAACACTCTGAAAGCAGTGGAAAAGATGGCCAAGTAAAACCAGGCCTGAGCAGGGTGCCAGTTTGTAAGCTCAACTGATTGTAAAACGTTTCTGGGATGTACACTGTACAATGTACACTGAGTGAGTTCAATCTCCAAACCTATATGTATAAGAGTTCAGAACAGGCTTGTTTCACCTACTTAAAGGAAGACAATGTGTCAGTCCTGAATTCGAAGTTCAGGTTTATATTCAAGCCTATATATTGTAGGTTTGTAAAATAATACATGTACAATGGCATTCAGATGATAGTTCTTTAGTCAATTGTTATGTGTCTAAATGATAGGGGTTTATTCTTCTCTTACAATTTACTTGTGAAAATGATGATTAAGAGAGAAAAATTGTCATGGTCGTAAGAAAAATTAGTAGCATGTAATATAAGGTAACTTCATGTAAAATTAGTTTGTAATGTCAAGAATCTTATATCAAGTCTGCAAATAGATAGCCTTTCTTTGTAAAGTAAATAATCTAGATATTTAAATCAAAATCTACAATATTGTTTTTCTTTAAAATTGTTTTTACTCTTCATTCAGAACTTTTCATTTTGAAAACCTTGCAATTAAATACTGCAACCATATTCAGAACAGATTATGTTGCATGTATAAAACTCTTATTTCCTAGCAACATGACTAATTCTTAATTTTGCTACCCATCCTACTGCTTCCTCAGGAGGAAAAAGTCAAAGCATTAATGACGTTGTCCATGTGGGAGCATAATGTGCACTACTGAACGCTTTTATTAAGGCATTTTAAAATTATCTAATTACCAAAATTGGCCCCAAATTATTATTCTTAGCAGGGAACAGCCCCATGTTTTAGGAAGTGCTACAGAAGTGAAGTCAGCACACAACTTTTATAATTTGTGTGATGTTACCTACATCTCTCCTTGCTTCACTAAGGGGGCAGCAATAGCAAGCACAAAGCTCTGGACATGAACATTTTTGCTGTGCTCCCATTCCTTTGTGAGTTCGAAAATAAACAGATAAGGCTTTGCAGGTAGATATTCAGCCATGGAAACTGCTCTCCACACCTCCCAGTATGATGCTTTTTGAAGAGGGTACATTTTCAGGAGTGGCAGAAGAGAACAGGATTAATTTCAAATTGCTAGCTGGTTTCTACTGGTATCAGCTATGGTGTGTATGCCTTTCGGATCAATAAGTACACGAGACTTCAGTATAATGTTTTTTGCCAACATGATATTCAAAAAAAGGTCAGATAATTCTTGGAAATGTTTTTTTCTCCCTTCATAGTCTAGGATGTCTGCAGGAGAAATGCTCTTCTGAAATATAAGATTTTCTTTTTGCTGAACAAAATAATTAGCATTTCTTTTCTATGCCTATTAAAGATATATATTTTATAACTTTTATGTACAGCAGCCTAATATTATGTAATCCACTTCATGAAACTTAAAATTACTTAACAGCTTTTTTGCTCATTTTTTCATCCATGCAATACAATACAGAAAAGAAGCTAATGAATTATGGACAGGTTCCCTCTTCAGGAGAAAAATCTCAGACTTCCACTGAGAGCCAATTTTGGGATACTGATATTATGATCTAAATATGGTTTAAATACACTTTTTGCAGCAGCCCATTTCTGATAGAAGCCCAAGGGTCTGAAATATTGGCAGCACTATTTCCCCTGTGCTTAATGGTATAAAATCCCCATATAAAATAGGTTAAATATAGGTATTAAAAGACTGGGGGATTTTTTAATTTCCCTTGAGACACAACTGCCTGTTCCTCAGGGCTATTTGTAGCTCTGTCTGTAATTTGGAAGGAGTTCGACTGTGTAATGGCAGCAACTCTAGTCAAGACACAGCTTTGAAAAAATATATATTCAGCAGTGTACTCCACAGGACATGAAGAAAAAGAATAAAGAGCTGAAGAAAATTGGCTGTAGATCAAAAACTCATGGTAAATTCCTAGCTGAAAATGCTTAACAGCCAGATGGAAAGGTTGCCATGAACAAGTTTCCAAGGCAGTCTCCCTACCTGCACATTTTCTAAGGTATCATTTATCACTATAAGGCTTCTTTGACCATCAGTATGGGATTTACAGAGTCCAGGCAGCTTAGTATGTATAATGGCAGTGGCCCTAATAGGCCCATCAGGGGCTAGTTATACCAGAGAATCAAGGACCATGCCGACTCCACTGTGTGGAGGGTGAAGTGATGGGCAGGCTTGTTTTGCAAAGTGGGCTGGATGTACTTGGATACCATGCCTAATTTAGTCAGAGATCAGACTAGTTCAACATCATGATCTCTAGAGCAGAGATTCAGATGTGACAGACCCCATTACATTGGACTCACTAATCCAAAGTGGTTGCATATTTGTTGGTTTCATGTGTTGCACACAAACATCTTGTGTACCAGTCAGAAATATGGAAGTTCTGTCTTTTTTACATGTCTAATGCTAACATTCAACCTCTGATGTGCGCAGACTAAGCCCAGGCTTATGGCAAGGAAGACTGAAGGAGCTTTGGATTTCGCAGGCTGGAACCTTCACATTGCTGGCATTTTTAACACAAAAAGGGGCTGACAGGATGAAAAAGCTGCAACAGGGAGAAGAAAAAGAATAGAAACAAACATAATGCAATTTTAAAAATGGTTCATCTCATTTACACACAGAGCAGGCTGAAGATGTAGCTGTGACCCAAGATGGTGCTCCAGGTAACCTGAATTTAATTTAGTCAGGAGAACAGTTTATGTATATAGAAAATTGCAAAAAAACCAAACCAACCACAAAGCTATTAATTTTTAATAACTTAATTTTCATTCAACACAGTTGGCTTCAGGATGCCAGGGGAGGAAGGGATGCTGTTTCATTCTTTCTTTGAAGAGCACAGGGGTTTTTTATCTGATTAACTTTTTTATCTCCTGTTGAAGACTAGAAAAATTTCTGCTGGTGGGAGAACTTGCTGTATAGCAGGACCTCCAAAATGAAAGGGCATTCTTTTTTTTCTTCTCAACCTTAAAATATTTTCTACAATTTAAATGTTGATGTTATTAGACAATTTTACTTTCTCTGATATCGGCACAGGACTGAATGCTTCCCTGAAACTTTTGAAGTAAAATGTGCAGCAGTATCATCCCTACTGTATTTTCTTCCATAGTTTTAAAGCAGAGTTCTGTTTTTCAGTCAGCAAGACCAACCATGTATTTCTGTGAATGGAAGAGATTCCACTAATCATGTGCTTCTACCAGCACATACTATTTTACACAAGCACTAATCTACCAAACATTTGGGAAAATGAAAATGGAACAAAACCCAGCATTATAATTTTTCTAGACATGTATTTAAAAACTTGAAGTCCACAAGAAAGCTGCTGATAAATAGGCAGAAAATATTAAATTGTCAAATCTTCTTGTGTTTGAAGTGAACAGCAATTAAAAATAAACTTTTGAATTTAGGTATCTTTATGCTACTATTCCATAAAATCTGCAACTGGAAAGATGGACAATTTGATTTTAAATCTTTTGAGTGCTGGTGGTCAGGACAACAGTTCTATCCTCACAACATGTTCTGCTTGGCATACTGGAAACAATCTGTATCTACATTATTGTATTCTTTTGTATGGTCCATTGCAAAAAGGTGCTACTTCCCACCTGACAATTATAGTGGTATATAAATATCATTAAAAAAACCCAAAAGTAAACAACAAAACAACCAAAATACAGCCAAAACCAAAATCAGAGCTGAAATCAAAAAACAAAACATGAAGGAATAGAAAAAATATGCTTTCCATTTTGGGAAAAAAATATAGAGTGGTTTTAGTCTTCCTTACTTAATATTACAGAAAAAATAAATTGAGTATCAGAAAAGAAAATATTATTTATTCTTACAGTGACATCTGGTTTAAAACCACCTTTAAATACATCTCTGACAGATGTTCTGTTTCTTTACCTGAAAGGCAATAATTTGCCTTACTGTGCAGCCATTAATGGCACTGTTAGCTAGGAAGAACATATTAGTAATGAGGACTATTCAGAGATTTGAGAATTTCTCTGTAAGACATCTATGATGAGAGAGGCCCTATGGTTTAGGCTTTGTATCTTCATTCAGATTGAACTGTCATTTTTATGCTTTATCTTCACAGTGAAATATCAAATTTTAAGCATCCAGATAAGTGGCTAAAATAAACTACTGAATGATACAGTCTTCTGGTCACAGAGAGAAAGAAAAAAATTACTATGTATTTATTTACATAATAAATGACAATGTAAAGGATTTCCTGAGGGGGTCAAGTTTTCTGAAAATACATACCTGGGAAAAGTCACAGGGAATCATTTTAAATGCTTCTGGATGCTAATATGCTAAAAATAAGTTTATTTATTTAAAATAAGTTTATTTCCTGTGTGTCTCATTCAATTCTCTGCTAATTTTAAATAAATCACAATGACCATCTGCAACATTTATTTATTTTTAATAACCTTGAGGAAGATGTTTCCTTTTTGATCTTACTTTCAAAATGCTCCAGATCGTTGAGCTGCATTTTTAAGTTTCTTTCTATTGGTTTTTCAAAAATAAGACTTTGACTTTGAAAAGCCTCATAAGGTTTTTCTTATGACTTTGTACAATAATTTGTTTCTAAGCCATGTCATAAACTGGTAATTGCTATAACTGTCAGTGACAGTCTGTAAATATCTGATCAGATTTCACAGGAAAAAGATTGCTTTGAAATCCTTTTCTCAGGTGATGTACTGAATCCTGTTAGATTAAGCTGCCATACTTTGCCAACAAAGAAAATGTCGTTCTGCTTCTGCCCTGGAAAGTGGTTTGTCTATTAGTTAATGATGGGACAGTGAAATGACATAGAGTTGTATCAAAATTGTAAAGGCATGTCAGTATCTTACTGAGAAAGATTATTTAAATTGTCATAGAAGAGTTTACTTCAGCACCCTTTCCTTGAAGTGCAAAAATGCTAGCAAAAACATAGCTAACTTCCTTCTACTTTTGTTATGTTGTCTTCTCTTTGGAAGGAGAGATTCAAAACAGATATAGATTTAGGTAAATACTGAAATTAAATATGAAATTTTATATAATGTTTAACACTATGAAATATGAAATGAATAAATATAAATAAATAAATAAATAAAATATATAAATGAATAAATATGAAATACATAAATATATATTTCATTTAAAAAGGAAGTATATCAAGTGTAATGTTTGAAGTTTTTCTGAATCCTACTGAAACAATGATGGAGCAAGTGGTTTGTTTGCAGACACTAGGATGCAAGTGTTACAGGACTTTCAGTTCAGGTCAGGTTATGGTGAAGGACATCACAAGAAAGCCTCTCTGAGCAGGTTACATTATCAGTCTTCCCACTGAAATAGTCTGTGTATAAATAATAAAATAGTCTCACAGTTAAATGACTCCTTCCTCAAATCAGAATTGAGGAATCCGTTCCTTCTTTGGACTTCAAAGTTTATTTCAGTGTCTCTCATAGGGCTCTGAAATCTGATGAGACACTAGAAGTTTTGTAAGCCTTGTAAGTGTGTTTCCATAATGGGCTGTGGAGCCTAGAAGATGGCTATCCCTGGCCTCTTACTGTAAGCTGCTTTACAACATATTTTGAAGCCTTTTTAAGCAGAAAAAATTCACTGAACTTTAGTGGGAAAACCAGGAGAAGTCATATCTAGTAATATTTATGCTATATGTAGCTACAGTTCAGTAGAAAATCAGTAGAAGCTCTTTTTCCCTTAGGGATATCAGTTCCTCATCTGGGTTATAAAGAGACCTGAGGGGATTTCCCATTTCAGCAAACAATATCAAACAGAAAGCTATGACTCTTAGCTTTTGTTTCCAGCATGCTACTTCATACATTCTTAAGATAGAGCAAAAAGAGAACTTTGCAATTTGTTTTTTGGAAAGAACAAGATTTATTCAAGGTGAACTTTATGCTGAAAGCAAAGCTCATTCAACAATATATTGATTGGTGTTCATCCAGAAAGTGTTGACGGAATGACTGAGTCAGTCATCCTCTCAGTATTTTAACAAATAATTGGACTAAAAGATGTTAGTCACTTTCTTAAATGTTTTTTTTCTGGCTCATAGCATTATGTCAGAAAACACAGACTCTCTTTTCAGTTCCTGATTTTGGATGGAACAGACCAGCAAGATCCTGACTGAAAGAGGGAACATTTCCATTTGTGTTTCCATATTTGTATTATCTATTAGCTAGAGCAGGAACACTACCTTCAAAAGCTTCTTTTGATAACACATTGATGTTTTAGTTATTGCTAAGAAGTGCTTGTCTCAAGTCCAAGCATTTTTCAGTTTCCCATGCTCTGCCAGTGAGTAGGTGCACAAGAAGCTGGGAGGGAGCATGGCCAGGGCAGCTGGCCTGAACTAGCCAGAGGGATATTCCACGGCATACAGTGTTGTGGTCAGTGTGTAAATTAGGGGGAGCTCATGACCACTGCTTGCCTTCTGGCTGCAGTCAGTGGGTGCTGAATAAGAGTATGGTTCATCACTGTATTTCAATCCATAAGTTTTACTTTTTCCCAGTTCTTCTCTCCGTCCCACCAGGGGTGAGGGGGCAGTGAATGAACTTAAGAGAACTTATGAGATAGCTATAGCTTTAAAAAGTATTTGAAGTCAATGTCTCGCTTTTGCTCTGCTTTTTTAAGCACTAACTTTATAAAATGACTTGGGTTAAATTGTCTGTGATGTTTCTCTCTGACAGGAAGCTTTCAACATCTCCCATGCACTTCAGGGTGTTTGCTTACTAGGTTTGTTTTACCTTGGCCTATTTTAGTATTTTTTAGTTTGTTTTTTTATGTGAGTCACTATATGTTGAAAAATCATTAATGACCTTGGCAGATATTAATTAAAGACAGTTTAATGACTCTAAGGAGAAGAAGACCTTGGCCAATTTCTTGAAGTCCAGGTGAAATTGCAAATGAAGACTGGTGTGTATTGGTGAGGAGGACAGGGAGAATCATATGAGCAATGTCAGTCACAGATGAGGTTGACTGAAATATGATAGAAAACATACAAAATCATTTGAGAAAATCCATAATTATTTTATCATAATTATAAAAATCTATCATTATTTTATTTCACTCATGATTCTCAAAGAAAACATTTAAATTATTAACTAGAAGGATCTCTCCTTGTTCTACTAAAATATTTATTCCAGGTTTGAGTAGGCACAAAAACATGATTCTGAACATGAGGTGAGGAGGGGAATAGGGGCATTGCTGGGTCCAGAGAAAGGACAGTTGCACCATCATAGAGCAAAAGGAATCTGGCTAGAGAGGAGTGAGAGGTTTTACAGAAGATGAAATGAAACATATTCCAATCATGAAAATCCAGAAAGCTCTCAGACAGAGAGTTTTAAATGTCAGCAGAAGGATAACATCACGGTTGAGACAGGAAGGAAAGATTCGTGTGGGAGAGATAAAGAGAGATTTTAGCCAAGTAGAGCTTCAGCTGACAACAAAATTAGGCAAAATACTTCCAGAAGGCAGCCAAGGTGGCTTTGGACACAATTCAGCTACTAGATGATCTCATAGATAGTTCTCCTTTGGAGATATTGACATGAAATTATGTCAGACAAGAACTGGTTTAAGGACAGTGGCCTATGAAACAGCTGCAGAAAATACAGTGGAAGTAAAAAAGATCTTTAAAAAATCCCCTGAAATAAAAAGGAGAAAAACTAAAAGAAAAGGCATGATCAGAGTTCAGAAGTGTCTCTGTGTTGGTAGCAAACAAGAGATACGACACACAAAGGTATAATATTGAGTGGCAGAGATCTCCAGATAGCACATGCTAAAAAGGAAAGACAAAAAAGCATGGTACCATAAGATGCAAACATGGCAAACCTTAACTAAGACTCCAAAATATTTTAAATTATATCCCTTCCTATGTAACCTAATTGTAAATTCACGATATGTTATACAGCTTGAATTCAATTACCTAAGTGCACACACAATATCAGGTTGTATAATCTCCAGTAGATATTCCATATCTGCATCTTATTTGAAGTATCATTCTAATCTAGAAACATCTGAAAATTATATTAAAAAATATAATTTTCAGATGTGGCCACTGTAGGCCAGTCATGTTGAAATAAATACTCTCGGGAAATATATACAAACCCACTTAGTCACATTTGCTTCCTAATGTTGATAATCTCATCCTTCTGAGTTAGGGGACTTTTGTCTGTAGTAAAAAATTACCACAGACTTAATGTGTCCACTCACCACATTGTCAAAGCAGTTTGGAAATAAACTTTTGACAATGGTGAGTTTATAAAAATAGATTTAATGCAAGTTATGTGATGTCATAATGAAGTCATAAAGAGCAAAAGCTACTGCTGCTGATAAAGATGGAGGAGGAAAACAGGAATTCTGTATGTACTAAATGTGTATAGGAATAAGATTTTATATTATGACTCAGTTCGGGTTTGCTTCTTTAGCCAAACACTTGGAGTCAAGCTACATGATGATAAATGGGAAATAAATGAACGCTGTAAGATTACCAAAATGGTACCTTTGTTTATCTTTTTAGATTGCTATTTTGGTCTGTCACTTGTGTTTTCAGTTTCATATATAATGGATTTGCAAAAACATTTGACAATAACTGCAGGATTTGATGGGAGCAGCAGGTGCCTATTTTTCTGGTCTGCATAAACCTTATTCTCAGGAAAACTCCACACTGCAAGAAATAATTAGCACTGCATGTCACAGTAGACCACAAAACCTGAGAAGAAATTATCACAGAATTAACAATGGCCTTTACCTGAGCATGTCAGAAATCTCAATCAATTTACAATTCCCTTTGGTTATAGCAGTAACAGCCAAATGGACCACCGTTGTCCCTTGTGGCCAGGTTACTTCTGCAGAAGCAGTTTTCCCTTTTCTGTTTCTCCTACCAGGCTTGCATGAAATAGATGTTTCCTTTGATTTTATATGAAATCTGCTCAAATCTCTAGCAAGAATTTTTGTTTCCAAACTTTTCTCCCTTGGCTGTTGCTGTGTGCCAATCTGTCTTACCCTTTTCATTATTCAGAATAGCTGAGTACAATACAGAAATGGCCACAGGAACTCATGAGACATTATGTCTGAATGAAAAGTTGTTTAGGATCTCTTGTAAATGGATACACTTTGAAACACTCCATGGTAGTAAACAAAATAGTTGAGATGAGAATTGAAGTTACATTTTCAAATTCACTCTTTCAAATAGATTTCCAAAATAAATAAAAATAATACTTTAAAGACATATGCTCTCAACTCAGAAAAGTATGCATATGTGCACATGTACAGAGGAATGTCTTTGTACACATGGTGTAGATATACATGTACATGGAGGTGAGGAATAAAAGCAATCCCTTGTTACATACTTTTTCAATTGATTTAATGCAGAAGAAAATATATACATTACAATTATCAGGGACCAAGATTTACCTCATACAAAGATGAAACATTCGATTAACTGAATTTCCTGCAGAAAATAAAGATTTATGATTGGCACATAACTCATGTTAATCTTTAGAGGCCAACATGATACTCTTCTTTGGGACATTCACTCTTATAAGGCTTCCTCTAACATATGAATACATCAGTTTAATTGTACATTTCATGTCTGTTTCTCTTTAAACTGCTGCAATTGTTGTTTGTAAAAAAATCTAAGACTACAGGAGACTAAAATACACACGATTTTCATGAGCTCTGATATTTTTTACTACACCCTATATCTCTCTCATTACTAAACAGAGCAAATTTTGTTGATGATCCCCTTCTGTGCCAGAATGCAAGGGTTAAGTAAACAAAATTTACTTGCTTATCATGTTTTTTTTTCTAAGAAGCTGTTAGCCAAATGAACATAACAACCAAATGTGGCACAGATCAGGATAAACTGAAAATACTAAAGTATTCCCCTTATAAGACTGTACAATTTTCTAATGTTGACTTACTTGTGATTCTCTAAATTCATGGGGGACTTCCTCAATCACTTTCCTTGTCCTGTATTATTCATCCCATCATGGCATCATGGGATATTTGTATGTGCATGAACAGCAAACATCATATTTGTCTTTGGTTATCAAACAATCACAGGGAAAAATTCTCATACCCAAATTCCATCTTCTCCTCTTTAAGAAAATAAAGTTGAGCACAAAGGAGTAAGGTTGGCAGTCTTGACTGTGTGATGTGTTCTGCCTCAGAATCATACATCATCTATCATCCATCTTGGGGAATTTAATGCCCTTTACTATTATATACATCTATAGGCCACGAAATAAAAACTAGACCTAACCTTATAGTAATAAAGTGCCCTTCTAAAGAAGTGGTTATTAAAACAAAAACCCCATCAAAACTAGTAAAAAATTCCAGAATTTCAGAAGCAGATGATACTATACCAATTCAGATTATGCCTTATACCCTAACATTAAATTCAAGGTTTATAATCTAATTATATATTTAAATTATAATTAAAAGATATGGGGACTATCACATACAGTTTCAAAGAGAAAGCCTGTGATGTGAAAAAACATTTTAGATATTTATTGAAAGAAAGGTATGTTTTCACTAGTATGAACCTGACAGGGAGGCACACAGGACATCATAAACTTCCATTACTAGGACCCAAAAGTCTGGAAACATTATCTAATCTGACATATCAGGGCAGCCTGACTAAAGCAAAATAGGAAATTGTGCATGTCCATATGTGTCTGAGAGAGAGATCACAACTATCTTAAATTTTAAAAAGTTTGTTGAAGTACAGGCTTCTGGCACCCAGTTACCAACTGAGGTTTTTTCACAAATAAATCAGCCTAAGAAAGCCTCTTTTATTTCCCTACTCTAGTTGCCTGGATTCTAGAATAGAACTACCAGAATAAGGACAAAATAAATATAAACAATAATTAAGAAATAAGGAGAAGAAAACCTGATGTGTCCTTCAAATATTTGATTGGAACCTATAATATTGGAGTATTAATGTAGAAATAAATATGTAGAAATAAATACACCTTGTACTGGGAGATTGTGATATTGTTCCTTTAAATGTGGGAAAATAATATGCAGCAAAAAGTTTTTTAAAACTTGCAGAAATGTAAAGCACAGGATAACTGCCTCATTCTGATACATGTATCTATCAGGAGCCACATGCAAGGTAGGCTGGCCTTGTGATGGGTTTTATTGAGGTTAGTCTTCCGAAAGAGATCAGGTAGAAATGGTTAATTAAATAATGATCATAGAAAGGGTTAGCAGATCAGAGGCAAGACACTGTCCTGGGAACGAGAACCAATCAAACAAAGCTCATATGAATGACACTATATTTACAAGCAGAGTCCTGGCCTAAGGAGAGCTGAAGTAAGTGACTGAAGAAAACTTCAAATTTACTCTTTCCATTCATTAAAGACCTGCATCAATAACGATTCAACACCATGAACAAGAAGCTGGTACATAAGGGTGACTACTAGCCACATGGCTGACTGAACAGAGATTTTTTTTTGAGAAAATGTTATATTTGGATATATTTCATACCATTAACTAAGTGCATCTGTAACTCTAAGGGCGTCTCATTTCTATATTTCCATGTAGGTATCTTTGTGTATAATGACATTTTTTGTTAGAGGGGTACATATGTTCTGATAATAGTTTCCTGTTTCCAGTTTCATTCCTAATATTTCCTGTCCTAGAGGACAAAATTGAACTTGTTTCCAATTGCTGTCTTGGAAAATTTCAGCCTGGAAACTTAAATTTTAAAATTTGTTGGAAATTAATTGTTTCATATTAAATATATAAATTATTAATAATTAAGATATATAAATGTATCTTGATTTTTTAAGGCTCTAGAAATAGAATTTTATGCTGTGAGGCATCACATTTTAACTGTTAGCAAGAGCCTGGTGTTACATGCACTGTCAGTGCATACAGTTATACATGCGTCTATATAAGATCATACCTAATTATTAAGACTACGATAACAAACATTAGAGAAAGTTAAAGAAAGGGACACTAATTTGTACTGCTTCACAGCATATAGAGCACTGTTTCTGTAAACAGTTAACAGAAATTTGCTCTTTATCACAATTTGTTATTATATATTCCCTTGTGTGTATGGCAGTGGTTAGGGTTTCAAGCCAAACTCAAAGAATAAGAAAATAAATTAGTTCCCATCTTGGGATTGTTTGTCGTGATACCTTCATGTTGTTGTAGGCTTAAGTGTTATAATTCAGAAATTACAATAATTTTATGGTTAATTCCACTGATTTCTAACATAAAAAACCAATTAATTTTTTAATATTTAGTCAGAATATATTACTCACATGATTAAATTGCTGCATTTTTTTCTGTCATTGTTTCAAATTAATTGGTTCTCTTCCCTTTGTCTTTGCATTTAAACCTTGTAGTGGAAGGTTACTTCCACACTAATTTGGAGAAGTTTTTTAAAATAAAAACAAATCATTTAGAAACTGGTTAAATAAAGAAACTGCCTAATATACCAATTTCCTACATTTCTTCAGTAGGATGTTAAGATATTATAGTTACCTAATGATCTTGAAATCAATAAAAGAGAATGATAGAAAATTAATTAATGCAGAAAGCAGGGTAAGTGTGAAAAAAAATCCTAAAAGCTAACATGCAGAAAGCATTTTATGTGGCAACATAAAAGTTACTTTTAAATGATTTAATAAATATATAATTTTTAAGAGAAACAATATTTGACTAAACCTGAAAATATAGTGAGTGGCACAAAGAATTTAATCAATTTTTTTCTGCTTTAACAGTTCCAATAGTAATGTTTGGTTTTGACCTGACACTGTTTTTATTGCTAATACCAGTACATCAGATACATCTGGTACTTCGTACCTCTGTACACCTCTGATGTAGGGATAAGACACCTGCCCAGGTTAGATGAAACTTACTGTGACGGAGAAAACAAAAGTCATGGATTTGCAGAACAGTTCACTTAACTTTGGTTCCTGAAACTATGCCTAAACATTGGTTTTTCACCTAAGAAGTAATTACAACCCACCAATATGAATTTGTCAAGAGCAGCTAATGTCAGAGCAGTGTAATCCTTTGATGAGATTAGTGCTCTGTGAATTCCAGAGAGATAATTGCAGCATCTTGATCCCAACAGCCCTTTGGACATTCTAGCCAGTGTTGCAGTGGGCAAGCAGGAAAAAAAGAACAAAATGCCAATAATTCCCTGCACAAACAGTTGGAAACCAACATTTTCAGTGCAGTTATCAATGATTTGTTGTCAAACCAGAAGGACAGACCTGGTGGGATGCTTGGATGATAAAATAGGGTCCATACTTGTAAAATCTCTGCATAATATTTAGCTGTACAAGGCTTAAAAATCTCTGAAGGATCAAATTTTAATTCAAATGATGTGGGTAAACTGGAGAAATGCTGATACAAATAAGGTGATTTTTCTTATTATCTTATATCCAGGAAAGAAAATCAAATGCATAGCCTCAAATGAAGAATTAACTCGCTAAACAGAATGTTATAGAATCCTAAAGTGGAAAACTACAAAGTCTTTCCAGCTTAGTTGCTTTTTCCATTAAAGCCAGATGTTGTTGGGTAACTATTAAGACAGTAACTATTCTATTCCAAGTTCTTTCTTGTATATAAGAACAGTTTCAAACATTTTTCAATGACAATGCAAACTCTGGGAAATTCAGTAGGAAAGGAAATTTGTAAATTATCTGAATCAAGGAATGAGATTGTTAAGGTTGCAGAAGGAAAGGTAGGATAAAAGCATTAGGAAGGAAATCAGAGCAAGGACCATAAAAAAGTTTAAATACATGAAATGTTAACCAAGAAAACAGTGATTAGTAACATTCCACAGTTGTAGAACACAGAACTAGGGGAAAAAAAAACAAACACCAAAAAACCCACAAACAAGCAAACAAACAAACAAACAAAACAACAAAAAAAACCAGTTTAAAATTGCTTCAATATTTAATAAGATAAAACACTAGAAAATGTTTCTAACTGTAAGGATCATCAAATGGGATCAAGCTAGTCTGTGAAGATGTTGAATCTCTGTGCTGAATGTTTTTATGATTAACACAGGAGAAAAACATCTGTCAGGGGCTGCTGAGTTATACTTGACCTTGACTCAAAGTGGACTAGTGTGCTCTGTAATCCTGAAATATTAACATCCTTGGGACAGAAGGCATGCAGATTTCCAAAAGTTGGGGGGGGGGAAAGCCCATTTTAATTTTATCTGTGCAGGTCACAGAGGAACCATTTACTAGTCATAATGAAAAAGAACCTCTTTAAAAATACATGAAGGGCAAATGTGTTTTCTTTATCAGCTCCAACAATTTGGTGCAGGTGATAATTTCTTTCTGCTGTAACTTCCAGGGTCCCATGGATCTTGTGACGTGGGAGGACTCCTAGGTGGGAGTCTGTTACCCTGAGCAACATGACAGCATTAAATCAGTTGTGCTCTGGGAAATTGAAAGTAGGCTGCATGCATTTTTGCATCTCTGCCAATATGCTCATGAGTGCTGCAAGTGCAGGAATTTTACCACATTAATCTGTTAGTTTCCCTATTAGTATTTTTTTTTTTTTGTGCTGCCTATCTTCCATCTGCTTGATAAGAAAGGCAAGGGATCTATTTGTCATAGGCCTTATACTGAGCTCTGCTCAGTTGGTCTGCTTTATTGCATGCATTCATTTAAAGTTCATAAACGAGAAATCCAATAATGTGCAACTAGAGAAACCAGATGGTTTTCATTACATTTTAGCTGAATAATTATTTTTTTGGATTACTAAAACACAGAAAGCTTTCTTATTTTTAAGAATAATTTTAGCATTTACAGAACACAGCTTGATTCATACCTACTTTTTCCTCACTCTCTGTGTTAACACATTCAGCATGAGATCTTGAAGAAATTTCTAGATATGCCTCAGTGCAGTTAAGTCGGGATTCATCTTTCCTAGATTTGCTGTGTAAGAGTGAGGCTTCTAGATTGAACTAGTTTTTCTATATCCCTGCTATGGTCAGTGAGTGGCGTAGCACCTTGAGCTGGTGAGTCGTCTCAACTGCAGAAGTTTAAAGTAAAATGAAATCCACGAGCATGTGGTTCTTGGGTAGTATTACAGATCCTCATCTTGGATGAATGAATGGAGAGGTGATAACACAAACCAAATCAACCTCAGTGCTCTTGTAGTCTTGTAAGGGGCAGCTATAACATACTTTCCTAGACGTAATTTGGAAAAAATCCTACCCTTTTAGAAAACTTCCTCCTTGAAGACAGATTTTACGGTTAGGACTTTTTTTCCCTTGCTTTCAGGTGTGAGGGGTTTTTGTGCCCAAGTGATCCCACATGAAGTCAGCCAGTTTTGAAGTTGCACCTTGGATTATAACTTCTAAATAAAGCACTTTTTCTTCCCATACAAAGACTAGAAGATAGTGTGTTGCAACTCAGCAGCTGGATAGGATGTTGCTTCAGACTGGCTTGCAGGAAATATCAGATGGCATCTAAATAGAAAGCTTCAGCTCAGAAATCACAATGAGCATTTCCACCCACTTGTTCAGAAGTCTAAATCCTTTCCTGACGGCAAGCACTGACACACCAGAGCAGGAGGCAATTTTTCCTATACTAGGTCCACATGGTGAGACTTGTCTAGAAATAAAGACTTCACAGTTGAATCCAGCATGAGCCTCAGGAATCTTGACTCTGCTGTACCTATTCTTCAAGAAAAGGGACTAACCTCCAATTCTCTGTTTAAAAGGGATCAACTTCTAGTGCCATTTATGCCATTTAACAGTGATAGCTTTATCAGGAACTTGCTAAGAATTTACCGTGTTGTTTTACGGTATTTGATAAATTGCTTCCCAATTTCTTTAACTAATGATCTAATTTGGAAAGTATACAAAGTACGAATTTTAGATAAAATGGATTGTAGATCAAAATAAACAACTTGAAGCTCTTCTGACTTTCTCAAAAGAGCTGACAGCAGGAACCAGGAGAATTGCTCAAGTGAGAGTGATGTACAGTGGGGAGTAACATAATGTTGAGACAGGAAATTTAAGACATCATTATCTTAATTTATAAATTATAAATCTCATTTTCCATATCTTCAGTCCTGTGAGCCTGTAAAATTTAAAACAATAAATGAGAATAATCAATATTCTTGTAAACATGTTGGCTGATTCCTACTAAGATAATTAAGAGTGCAGTTTTATGCTTAGTTTCATATCTGATGCTGATAATGCTTGAAACTAATAGAAGTTATTTCATACTGATGAAACTTCTCTTTCACAGAGGTGTCTAGTCCTATTCCTGCGCTACTATGTTAATACAGAGTTTTGCAAGTAAACAGATCCTGCCACAAGCCCTAGGACCTGTGGACCCAAGCCATCTCTGCAGTGGAGGTGATTTAGCAGTGGTTAGGGTAATATTCAGCCAGCCTGCCTTGGTGGGAGGTGAGATATATTGGGTTGTTCTCACAGCCTGATAATGTCTGTACACTAGTTTGGAGTGCAGACGATTAAGAACACTTCTGTGTGAATAAGTAGTGGTGACATATCCTTCAGTCTGCCCAAATTAATTCTGAATTCTTATGAGAAGTTTGAAGTATATGTGGCATTTATTGTCCTGTTTTCCTACTCTTTTCCATAAAACGAAAGAAGCAGGCTGAGGGGAAGCAGGCATGTTAATAAGAAATGTTTTTTATTCCAAATTTTTCTAAGGGCTTCTAAGTGGAAACCAATTTTTTTTCTCAATTCATCCAAAGTACTATTGTCTTTTCTATCAGTTGTTAAACATAGTTTTCCAATTTCTTTTCATTTCAATAAATCCAGAACTATTTTTTTCTGAAGTTTTGTTGCTCTTTAAGCATTCTACTATCTTCAAATTCATTTTGGACTCTCCATTTAATTCAGATGGAAGAGTCAAGTATGACAAGACTTAATTCTTCAATGAGAAGAGATAACTGCCACAACATGACACGAAAGAACTTCACGAGGACACGGTGATAAGCAAAGCAGAAAAAGCCCTGAGTTTATTTACAAAACTCAATTTTATACATTTCCGAAGGTGCCTGAGGATTTGAGGATGAAATCCCACCTCCCAAACCACATTGGTCGAGACAACTGTCAATCAACTTTCTCCTCCTACGTAAAATATATAAACAACGAAGAACAGCTAGGAGAACAAAGCCATTGTTTATAGTAAAAAGTGTGGGAAAGTAAAAATTCTGACTCCAATATGAAAGATAAATCAGAAGGCCTAGAAAAATCCTCAAAACCAGGGTGACAGATAACTCCTACAAAAAGCTCACAGAAGTGGCTCTAGTGTTGGTACCTAGACAGAAACTGGTTGCAACAGACATGGCTACATGGAAATATTATATATTTTAATTAATTAATATTTTAATAATTCCAGACACCCTCAGGAGTAGGATTGGTAGTGGATTTAATCTGGTTTGCTTGTCCCTGTTCTGTAGCAGAATGACTTTATAATTAGCTTTGGATACATTAAGCTCTGCAATTTCAGTCCTGAAATAAGATAGGTGCCATCATAAGAGTTTAAAGGCAATATACAGGCTTAGATTTTCATTTTGGGAGAAATTCATAAAGGAGGTCAAGGATTGACTTCAGTTAATCATGTATTCTGATACTTGATTTAAAGATCAAATAGGCGAATTGGATATAGCTGAGGAGGGTAGATAAAATTAAAATATGCAAAATGGTCATTTAAATAAAGGAAACCTTAATGGGCTTTTTATCACTGAAAAAATCCTGAATTTTACTTGCTTTAAATTGCTAATACAGAAAATGCACTAGCAATTAAAAAAGAAGATGTGAGAAGCAGAGTTGCTTTATGCCTCTAAGAAGTAAAGATTCTGAAACTCACTATATCTTTACTTACGGTGTTATTGTTAAATTTGATTCATTATGCAGTACCTTTGCATCTTTACACAGACACTTCTGGAATTATTTACTCTACAAATTAAACCTTTCCAGAAATCAAATTCCTTTGGATACTGAAAAGACACTAAATTTTATCATCTTCATTGGGAAAAAGCATCTAAATTAATCGGAATTTGAATGTTGTTCCTCAGTTATACAGTTTATATACATTGTTCTCCCTTGTTACCAGTTAAATGTAACAGGATGATTACTTTTAAGCCATGTCTTTTTTAATTATGAAGCAAGATATCAGTCAACGGAGCACTGACTAAATGCTAATTCTAAAGCAATAGAAAGTGGAAAAGCTGAATTCTAACCATTAAAAAAACTTGGAGGTGAAAATTAATTCTTTCCATCCATCTTGTATAGTCAGTAAAACTGGGCAGTATTTAATTCATTACTAGCTAAAATTTATAATATAAAATAAATTCTATATATGTATATAAAATAAATTTTATATAATATAAAATTTATAAACTTAACTCTCCTGACAGTAATAATTAATTATACAGAACATCATGGAAACCACTTCTAGCTTGTTTGAATTGGATGCCTGAGACATATTCTTCATCTTATCTGGTGTATATCTCAAAAAAATAAGACACATGCATATATTTTACTTAAAACTGTGCTGAAATTAAATTTCTATACATTCTATGGTTACCTTTTCAAAGGTCAGTGATGGTCAAACAATGGTGCTGATCCAAACTGTTGGCAACACTAAGTGATGTAGACTGGCACCAGAAAGAACAAACTTCCATGGGTTTAAAATAAAATTGACATAAGACTACAAAAAGATTCTTTATCACTGCCAAGAACTATGTTGCAATTCCACACTTATGATGAAAATTAAATGGCTTCTAAATCAGATTTCTCAGCAAATAAGTTCACATAGGCATAGATCAAAAGCGGCCCTTATTGGTGTTTGAAAATTTCTAGCTCTCAAGAAAACAGGAAATATAAGAGAAAACATAGACGATGACACTTTTTTGGTTCTAGTGTGAAAGACCGGTGATATTCACAGAGATATCACCGAGATGACAGAGTTTAGGATAAAAATTTACATTAAATGAAAAAGTAGAACTCACTCTTGCACAGTTTCATCATCAGAAGTCTTGTATCAAGCTAGTATAAAGTAAGAGACAGCTCTGAATTTTAATGAAAAAGGTGTAAGGTTTCAGGTAGATGAATCATTATGCATAAAAATGTACTAAGCCAGGAAAACTACTAAAATGACAGATCTCTTAGAACACACATGTAATAATCCATAATTCTGTGGTTTAAATGCATAATCTCAATTTTTTTTTTTTTTTGTTTTTTTTTTATCATGCAATGGAATTGTTATGTTAAAAAAGCAAAATATTCTGGGGGGACTATATGTAGGAAAGATGAGGCTCTCAAATATGCACAGGGACCTGAATTTCTTTTATTCAAACATCTTGTCTAACACCTGCAGAATTTCACCAGGTTACTTGGGTTGAGTTCATGGCTTCACACAGTGACAGTTGAGTTGGTCCTTTGAAGGAGGATAGCTTTTGGTCTTTAGATTTCTATTATTGAACACTCTGCCTTATTCACAGTGACCTTTTACACTTAGTGCCAAAATGGTGCATTGTTTGTTCTGCTTGAGTTTGTTCAGCTTCATTTTTCAGATCTAGAACCATTCTATTTTTTTTTTCTGCATTCAGTTTTATTTTCTCTTTGTAAGTACTTAAAGGTCATGACCTTGTCACTTTTTCACTTCTTTGTCTCATCTTGGATAAGGTATCGATTTTCACTGAAAGCAAAATTTGGATTTTTACAGTCTTTTACTGGCCATATCCAACTTTTATAATTTTTCATCTGCTTGATAATTTTCTGTCACAACAGGACAAGGAATGAAGGCACAGCANAGAAATTCAGGGTGACAGTTTTCACTACTGCTAATTAAAAAAAAAAACAAAAAACAAAAAACAAACAAACAAAAAAAAAACACAAAAACCACCACAACAACACAACAAAACAAAACAAAAAAACCCCACAGCTTCTAAAAGCTTGCTATCACCAAGAATATGCATCTGAACCTCATGTAAATCTTATCCTATAGCTTTGACATTGCATTTCTAATTGCTGTGGTAAAATAAACTTATTCTGCTGTGTCACCCTGATTATGGGTGACAGCAATAAATAATTGAAATCTTAACCTGTTTCTATTATAATGTAACTACTCTACAATTTTTTTACACTCCAAATACTATCATCAACAAAGTTTTCTTGGTGGAAAGCACAACAAATATGCGTGAGGAATCCCCCTTTAAAGCAATTTATGCAAAACACATATTATGTTGCATTAGTAAGAGGACAAAGAAAAGCACATTTCACCAGGGAAAGTGATGGTTTCCCACTCTTATCTCTCCTGAGGCTGCACATGCAGTGTCATGTACTGCTCTGGTGTCCTGCTACAACAGTGCTAGATTTACAAACTCTAATGATTTTACTATTTGTGGAAGGCCACAAATAGGTTTAGAAGATGAAACCTCATGATGCAAAACCAAGAAAACCCATAGGTAAACCTCAGCAAGAGCAGGCATTCAAAAAAAAATTATGGCAAAGTCTCAACCTCACTTGGTGCTGAAATGGACCAATATGTTAAATCCTAGTTTAAAAAGGTAGTGTGTGATGAAATGGTTGTTAATCTAAACCCTTGGAACATTTTTGAAATTACTTCAATGACTTTCCTATAATAAATCTTAATATAGCTGTAGTGGGCTAAGGTTTTAAAGTTTTTATCCTCCACAGAACATTGAAAATAATGGTCCCTTGTCCTCTAGGAATGGAGCCTATCAAGTTTTCACGGCAGTCATTAAGACAAGCGCAATATTAATGTCTTCTTCTGCTGTTATCCTTTAACTATTACAACTTGTGTCTCTAATCTGTTCCTGAGGAATTCTATTGGGGTGTAAAGATTATCACTTCCCTAGTATCCTGAATATATAATTCTTGAGGTTCTATTCATGTGTCCTAATACTTTCAGTAAGTTTAGATCCTTTCCCTCCTTCCCAGTCCTCCACAGTGCCATACCCCACAGCTGAGTTAGCCCAAATCTTTCCAACAGAGCAGCCCAGCATGGATTTTGTTGTTCTTTAGATGGGCCCTTCACACACTACAAAAATGGGAAGAAAAGAAGAAAATGAAAGTTATGAAGTTGGGAAAAAGAAAAAAAAAAAAAGAAAGAGAAAAAATCCAAACAAACAAAATCACAAAAAAAGAGTGGGGGATAGACAGTCCTGGATACTCACATCTCTTCATTTCTTACTTTTGTTGCAATCAAAGGAAAGGCTGTCTCTCACGAGTAGCTTTCACTCTTTAAATTGGTTTTGGTTTATCAATTACATTTATTTGTCATGTGTACAATATCAGCATAGGGAAGCTAAGAAGTTAGAGGAAGACCATCTTACTACTTTTAACAGCAGTGCCTTGAACTAAATATGGCCTCCAGTTCCAGTCACATACTCTACAGTATTCCTGCTTCCATTAATTTTCATCAGTCCTGTCAACTGGATGATAGGTAGTGAACACAATTACTAGTTGTGGGTTAGGCTTGAGATATTTAACTAGTCAAAAGGCACATTTTGAAGACTGTGCATATTTTACCAGATAGAATAAGTATAAAATAAAATACAAGAAAATAAAATACAAAGAAAATTTATAAATTTCATTCATTAATTATAAAAAAAAAATAAATCCTACAGTATGCAAGAAAATAAATCACTAGAAAAATATTTTTAATTCAGTATACAATGATAATAAGATGTTAGAAATTTCTAATGAATCAATAATAATAACAAACAAAAATGCTACTAAAGATACCTACATAATTCATGTCCTGTGAATATTATATTATTAACTGAAAAATATCACCTGTGAATGGTAATGACAGTCTTCAAGAATATAGGACATAACAGTATCTTTCTCTTAATAATACAAAGGGCATACCTTGCTCACACATTCATAAATTACCTGTTTAGAATGCATGATTTGATTGCCTTTGACCGCTGCACTTCACTTTTTAATACTTGAGGTTTTGGCTCCACTAAGTATATTCAACGTGTCTCTATTGTGTTGCTTATGAGTGCAGTAACAGGGAAATCATGCCCAGGAAAGTTAAGAAGGCCAAATTAAATAATTTAGATTCAGCATTACTAAAGTCATAAGCTTCTGCTTAATCACAAATACTTAAAACAGACACCAATCATTTCCATTATTTCTATATGTTACAAAATATTTCCTAGTAGAATTAATCTCTACTTCATATGGTATGATGATGGTATACCTACATTCTCATTAGTATTTGTGGATGTATTAATCCAGATTAATTACTTTAGTCTGATGATTTTTAAAAATATTTTTTAAAGTTAGAAATAATTTTTAAATCTTCTTTTTATGGAGTAGTTCATTTTTTTCTTTGCAAACCAAAGTGTTACCAATTTTTTTGGCCAGTATAAAAAGATACTTGTATTAAAACTCTTGGATATAAACCTGTTTTGTCTTTGATCTGATTTAACAGGCAGAAGAAAATATTTTCCATTAAGATTCATAGCAGTGCACTCAATCTCTGTTCAGCTCTTTAAAGGTGGGAAACTTTACCTCAAATTCAACATAACGAAGAAAAAGTATAGATTCAAAGAATATGCAGTAAATACAAAAAATATTTTAAGCAATAGAAAAATCCAGCATGATCCTGAAAAGCCCTTTAGAATGCTGCTAGATACTTGAGACTTTTGTGCACTGCTGGCATCAACATGACTTTTGGATTGTGATATTTTCTAGATACAGAAATATAGAAGTCTAAACCTAAACAAACAATCCATTTTGAGAGGCTGTTGACCCATCTCCCACCGAAATTCTATTGCAGATCAAGTATATGCAAATTTGCAACAAAACAATTCTTATATTAGCAGCAACTCCTGATTTAGTAGATGGTAGATTTAAAATACATCTCACCCACCTCATTTCTGCACAGAAATGGACAATCTCAGTCTCTTTCTTTCAAAGCCTTGGCTACAAGGTGGATATGGATGGTAACATATTTTAGCACTACAATATTGTCATATCCAAGTGCTCAACCTGAATCCATACACTTCACTAAATGTAAAAATTTAAGTCTTGAATTCACCCGTTTGAGAAGCGTGCACTAACTACATAGGCACAGGATCAAAAGGGAGGGTTCAAAGGAGACTCTGCAGTTTGGGGCATCCTTCAATACTTTTACTGAAACATTCATTTCTGCTTATTAACCCAGCAAAATTCAATATTTTGGGGAAAAAAATTGAACTAGACGAGGTCCGGCTCTGTAACCCAGTGATAAGAGCACAAGACTGGGTCTAGGACAATATTGTTCTTTAATTACTGTACTTTACCTGCACTTGTCAGGAAACTTTACTGGTGAGGTTAAAAATTTTATTTAGGTTGCTAATCCATGAAGTATTAATGCATGCTTTTACTTTAGTTTATGTAATTATATTAATTAAGGCTGCATGTATACTGGCCTAGCCACCTAAATGTTCAACTGAATTATGAAATGAGTAAGGACAGATATTC
Organism: Hylia prasina; assembly: GCA_013397195.1. Taxonomy (NCBI): domain Eukaryota; kingdom Metazoa; phylum Chordata; class Aves; order Passeriformes; family Sylviidae; genus Hylia; species Hylia prasina. The sequence continues at coordinate 1,023,238 of VYXD01013433.1, read as the reverse complement.
TTCAGTGTAACAATGAATGTGGTTGATTTTCCTATGGCAGAAAATGTTTTGCTCAGAAATCTGGAGTTTCAATTCTGTAAATCATTTAACATATGCTCAATCTTCAACCTTCACTCAATTTCATTTACATTCACAGCTTTGGCTTGTTGCTGTTGGAAAGGTGTTGATAACACAGAAGTGTTTGGCTACTGTTGAGCAGTGCTAGCGCAGCACCAAGACTGTTTCTCCAACATTCTCCCCTTACTAGCAGCCTGAGGAGGGGCCAGTTCTTGGGAGGGGACACAGCCAGGACAGCTCACCCGAGCTGAAGAAAGGGATAGTTCACACTTTATCGCATCTGCTATAAAAGGTATAAAAGCTAGGGGAAATGGGAGAGGGAATGGGATGGGGAGTGGCATTAGTTATTAGGACGTTTTCTGGAGTGACTGCTACACATACTGAAGCTCTGCTTCTCAGGAAGTGGCTTGACATCACCTGTTGATGGAAAGGAGAGAATAAATATTTTGCTTTCCTTTGCTTCTGTGTCTGGCCTTTGCTTTTGTTTTATTAAACTGCTCTTTTCCTTGACCCCCAAGGACTTTTTCCATCTTATCCCTCTCCCCATCCTGACAAGGAAGGGAGGATAGAGCAGCTTGATGGGCACCTGGCATGCAGCCAAGGCCAACCCAATACAATCATTAAATCAAAATCTACTATAGGAAAAATCTTGTGCTATATTGAGAGAAATTATTTTGCTTTTATTTTTACACTTTTGTTTTATTGGCATGATAATTCAGACATCATTTATAAGCATTGAAGTCAATTCAAGCTTACAAGCCCACAAATAAAGATGTTCCTGCTTGTGATAAACTTCTTTCAAGTTGATAAGGTGAAATTTGCTATATGCAAATCTCGATTAATTATATGTTTTAATGATTAAGATAAATTAGAAAATCTATGAATCAGTCTTATTATTTTATTGAAATATTTATCTAAACACTTCTTTGTCCAAGTTATTAATTTAATTTCTATGAAGTTAATAAATATTGAGTTTGACTGAAGCCACGTGAGAGGCAGTAATGCATTTGTGGAAGTACGAGATCAAGTACATTTAACCTCAATATGTGCTTTGCAAGATATCTTCTTGTGTACTGTAGAGAATATTCTACTCACCAAGAGCTTTGAAAAAGATCTGCAATTCAGAGAAGTGGCATAACCTGTAATTCACTAAAATACAAGCAGAATATCCTCTAGTTGAAGTGAAAATAAGATCTAGACCTAATTTATAGTAGAACTTAGCAATGTTTAGTACTTGAACAATGAACACAACAGAAGTCTCTTTAAACAAATAATGTAGAGGAAATTGAGATAAAATCAGTTTCCAGCGTGGCTGAAGATCATACTGCATCTGCTAGATAATACTGCATAATGCTGAAATAATTGAATGTATGACATTTGGAGGATCTTTGTTTCTCACACATTATTCATTTTACAGGAGTGCCAACTTATGCTCAGGACTGCAAGAGACAGGAGACAAAATCCAATTATGCATGCCGTTTGAAGAGCAATGAAAAATACAGATAGTGAGCAAGTTCAGGACGTGTAAATATTCTTAATGTGCTAGAATGAGGTGCAATATGTCTTGCATTATTCTACCTAGAAAAAGACTGGTAGCTGGGGAATTCCATTTGACTGACAGGGCAATCTACACAGACAAGACAGGAGATGAACTCAAATTACAGAATGACAAAGTGAAGTGGCTAAGTTTATCTATCTAGACAAAATCATAATATGATATAAAACCAATGTCTCCATTTATTTCCCAAAACTTATGCTGTCTCCTTGTTTTTGTAAGGAGATATGGAGGGAAGTGGCAGGCTATATTCTAAACTCTGGTAAAGATTTTGAGGTTTTCTTCTTCCCTTGGAAATTCTTTTCTCTAACCATGTCCTTCACCTTAAAATATTGAGAATGATAGATGAAAATCTATGCTGTTTATGGAGATATTTGTGTCATATTTACACACATCTCCAGAAGCACATAACTAGAAGCTTCAAGTAAGTTTTCATCAAGGGTTTTAATTCAGAATCCATAATGTCATATTGCAAGTAAATTTAGTTAATAGGAAAATTGAGTTGTCTTCATGAAGGACTTGAAGGCTGTGATATTCAGATGGGCAGGAGAATGATAGACAAGTACTTTTCTTCATCTCACAAGCTGAAAGTAAATGTCAAGGCAATTTTATTGTGACCTAGAGTAGAAATTACACAGTCATAAAGATCACTAATTCTGTGCCCTGGAAAGTCTAATATATTTTTATGCATTATCCATAAATCTACTCTAGTGAGGAGTCCTGAAAGACTTCATGTAAGCCCTTATTGCACTAAGGCTGGCTGAACAGGTGCCTTGAAAGTTCATTGTCCTTCTTGTAATACAAGTTTGAACTATTATAGCTAACCTTAGTTATGTGTTTAGAGCTACAGGTTCAGAACCAAAATATTCACCATGCTGCAGGATGAAACAGAGGTTGAGCAAACAATAAGAGGTAACTTTATTACTAGATATTCACCCAGAATAAAAATATATTACTTACTATAGTTTTAGTCAAAACAAACACCTTGGCTTTCCTATACATTAATTAGCAACTGACGACCAATTCCAAACAGCATATATTTACAAACATTAGTACTGATGGTGAAAGTTTATTGTATTCTAATGGAATGGTTGATATATTTGGCACCACCAAAATAATGTTATACTAGAAGCCCCACTAGTATGGACCTTATTTATCAGAGACCTATGCAGTTAGAGCATTTCCTTTATAAAACAAATCAGGTTTATTATATTAGAAACAGATGTGGCAAAAAATTTTAGAAAGTAATTTTCTTCAGTGAGAGCTGTCTTTTAAATCAACCAATTTTACCAATGTTGATGATATTTGGATTATTAAATGAGTAAATATTTGCAGGGTTTTGTTATCTCTCTTACTTTAATGTACTAACTGGAATTATTTCATGTGCAATTTCTTCATGGTTAGATATCTGTGTACCACTAGAATGAGGGATTCTTTGTTTTTGCGTGTTTCTGCTTTATTCAATGTATCAGTAATAGAAATCCTGCTGTTCCTCCTGAATTCCAAAACAATGATTCTCAAAAAGCAATCATTGCAGTGGCTAATAGTTTTTCTCGTGAGTAAGGTTTCATGGGTGTTTGCAAGGGGGATTCAACTGTTCTGATTTCTCTTTTTTACTAGAAATTTGAATTTGGTGCTTGGGCAATTACTGGCTGCATCTTCACAAAGAAACTCACTGAGCTCAGGTGCATTACTTTATGATGAACTTTATGATGAGCTTTTAAATATGTTCAGCTTACCTGGTTTGAGTCAAATATCATATTCCCAGTTTAGGGGCATGATCAGAGAGACAGTGTGGGAGTGACAAAAGGGTATGGATGAAGCCAATCTATTTGCTGGAAGAAGGAAATCTAACCAGCCTGAATTGAGCTGTGTTCCACCATTCAGTGTCAGGGTTAGGGAATATTATTTTACTATTAGAGATGTGCCACTTGGGTAGAAAGGTCAGAGTGAGCTGCAGTAAGTCTAGGATAAAATGATGGTATCTACTCTTACAGAAGCTAAAAGGAGAATAAGGGTTTAAATCTGCTCTAAGCTGCCTCTGGCCAATGGAAAGGAATTCTGCAGAGCAAGGCCTACGGAAAACAGCCAGAGTGATCACTGATCACCAAGAACACTGTATCAAAATCTTCTGTCTCTGCTGAGTTCTGCTATGCCGGAGAGCTGACATTGCTTGTATTGTGGATATTTTCATGAAAATGGGATCTGAAGCCTGTAAACATTTTATAACTATACTTTATACTTGCAAGTTTTACAATGTGTCTAGCCCTGCAGCTGTTTTGAGGCATGACTGAAGTGCACCTTAAGGAGGTGAAAGTCCACCCAGGGAAAATTCAGTTCTCATTCTGAACTTGAGGCTCTTGTACTACCCTCAAAGTCTGCTGCATCTTCCTCAATTTATTTATATTGTCCATTTAGGAAGAAACTAGAGTAAAGTAGATTAAAGGCAGCACAAAAGCATATTTGACTGATTTAAACTGCTATATTTACAGTTGAAAGGAGGAACCTGCAGGGCTGTGGTATGCATTAAACAAGTACTAAGGTGACAACCTTATCCATTACCAATATGTCTCTACTTCTGGAATAAAAAGAGGCATACCTTAGACTGCTTAGACTATATCCAATGTGGTTAAAGGGGGAAAAATATCCCCAAACAAAAATATTAAGAATATCATAAGCAGTTAACACACACTGGAAAACAGGATGAATGAAATGGAGCTAACATAAAGTTTGACTCCAAGCCAAGCATTTCATTAACTGTGAAAGTACAGTGATGTCATTAATAACCAATAGCAGTCAGAAAGTACTGTGACTCTAAATTATATTAACATTTTCATTCGTTTTGTGACATCCAATATATCCTGAGGAAAGTCTAGAGACTTAGTGTAGGCAACTTATGCATTGTTTTTTGGACATCCAGATGTTAATTTTTGGATAGTAATTGACTGCATAACATTTTGTATTCTTTTTTAAATCAAGGGGCATCACTGTTTGTAATAATCTTTTTAATGTTACTCTTCATTAGAAGAGTACTAATTAAGTTACTTTTGTCTTCTGAAAGAAAAAATTACTTTTACAAGATAAATTCTCATCTAAAAGTTGTTTATGTCAGGTACTTTCTCTACAAGTATGCATTAGAAGTGTTTATATATTTGAAACACGCTTAAAGCATGTAATTACAAGTACATTAAAGTTCATAAATGACATATTCAGAATGCCTTAATGTTTAGATACCTTTTTCAGGTATTTAGGACTTTTTTATGTAAAAGTCTAAAACTGACAAAATTCTTCTGTCTTCACTGTAAAGGATACACAAGATAAAAGAATAAAGGATATTTAATTATTGATTTTGCATTAATATTTGCCCTAAAGATTATATGCAGCTTAATTTCTGTCACTTATTTAATATTCGGTCAAATAGGGTGAATTTGGCTCCACTCAAGAGAAAATAATAAGTTTTAGACTGAAAAGGAAGAATGAGAATGATTTTTGTTAGACAGTCAGTCTTAGTCAGTCATCTTAAGAGCAGCAATTCATCTCCTGTCAATTAATTCTATAAATACACTAATACCCCCAAGTTTTTGACACTCCATTTAGAATGGGTGATGCATTACTTCTGTCATGTATACAGTAAACTGCTTCAGAGAGATGGATAATTTCTTGGCTCAAAATTCAACAATGGAAAATTAGAAATGAACTGCTACTTTTGCTTTCACTGGCAGATGTAATATTTTTCATTTCTATCAACAAGTCATTTCATGTTTATTAAAATAAGAATTAATCTGTGTCAAATGATATTGGTCTGTATTTCAAGATCTGGTGACAAAAAAGGCATATTGATTTAGTGAAATACTGGAAGTCTTTAATAATCATGACAATGAAGTTTAACATGATTCATCATTATAGGGGGAAAAAAAAAATTATGGCATTTTCTCACACAACTGGTTTATGGTTCAGTGGACATTTATGTTATAAACTGCGGTCTCTGTGAAACCCCAGATCACGCTATTCTAACTTATGATGAGCAAATCCTGAGAAGGCAGATCACCCGTATTTGCATGTACCCACATTGGGGCAAGCCCAATAAAAAAATGCTGGAACCTCTCTAAGCCAGGGATCAATGTGAAATGCAGTTAAAAATTCTCCTGCAATGCCACTTATAGATTCCATGTTGCTTCAGCTCCAAGCCTGATTGATGGTAAATCCACCTCTTTAATGTCAACAGTGAAAATCGTGAATCAAGTCATACATCACTATGGCTATCCATCATTCCAGCCTCAGAATTACTTTGGGAAGATAACAGAGGTGTAATGCGAAAGGGTGTCTCAGTCAAGAATGACAAGACATTTAAAGAGTCATCATTTATATTACAGGGATGAAGGAACTCTACAGAAGAGGGAGAAGTAGGGAGAAAAAAAAGCTTTGTTCCAGGTGCATTTGTGTAACAGAAGTACGTCAACAGTTTTCTAGATAGCTTCTATCTTTATCAGTACTCTTCTGTTGCTCTGTCCCAAAAGACCTGAGGTTTTAAATGAAAGGTGCTTGATATTCACCTGCTTATCATTTAGATTCACAACATATGGGCTGATTTTTAACCCAGGACCTGGTGCTCCTGCAGGTAAAAAATATCAATTTTTACCCACAGGAAAAAAGTTTTCTTCATAAAACAACCAAAAGATTTTTTTAAGAGAAGGACAAATTTTTGTCAGTTCTAAATACTAAAAAAAAAGATTTGAAGAAAGTTCAGAGTAGTATATCTTGATGTCTCAAAACTGAGAGATCATTTTTTAAATAAGAAATAACATTTTAAAGAAATATAACTTAATTTGTGCTGAGTTAAAAGTTTGCTGAATCAAAACACAGTGTTTTGAAATTACTAAAGCAGTTCTTTTACTGTGACCTGAAATTCATGGTTTACATTTTTGATTTGAAGAATTTTTTTTCCTCTTTTACCGTGATATTTTCCCCTCAGCTTTGCTCTTTGATCATGAGTTGGATGCTTGAGCAGCTGTTTTGGAAAACCTTCACTCCTCAACATTCATGTGATGACAGTTTCTTGAACATGAGTCCTGCTGCTGAGTAAGAGTAAATGAAAGATCTGTATAAATTACATTTCAGCAACCATGAATCATGTTAGTGCTTGTGCAACTATCCATGGTTTTGGCAATGAAATTAAAGCCTGTGTCTAATAAATCCAGTGAAGTCTTTAATCTTTCCTGATAAAATGCCAGTCAGTTATACCAAATGGAATAGTGGACAGTCATCAAATGAAAAGAAATATTCAGTATGCTCTGGAATAAGGTGATCAACTTTGTTTTAATCTGTGACATCCTAATGAGTTAAACACCTCTGTGATCTGTCCTGTATGTAGAAAGGGTACTTCTGCAAACATAGATATCAAACACCAACATTTACAAAATACAAATTAAGCAGTAAAGTAATTCTCTAGCTGAGTTCTCCTCTACTTACTGGGCTTGATTTTGAATACAATAAAGCATTACTTGCTCCTGAGTAATCCTCAGAATAGATATTCTGTTTAATTTTTAATATCAGTGGGAGTTGATATGAAAGCAGATTAGAGCCTTGAGGAAGCCTTTGCCTGATTCTGATGGGATGTTGATCAAGGATGTGATATACTTTTTAACTTCTGTCTTTTTGTGTTAACTATATGCTGAAATTTGAAATGCAAACTCTCTATTGAAGAAAAATACTAGTACCCAAATGTTTCTTGTCTACTACAGAAGACCAAATTTCTATACAATATATACATATGTATGCATTGAGGTTTCAGAAAACATGAAAAATAAGCAAGTAGATAATGAGAAACCTCTCTACTGTTTGAGAACAAATGTGGTGACCACCTTTTAAAAAGCAAACATTTTGCAAAAGGTGCTAATTATTTCCTTGGGGAAGCTTACCTGCAAAAGTCATATGTGTTAAGCTGATGATATGAAGTGCAAAACACAGAGTGCTATCAAGTTTTGACATCTTCACAAATTCTTCTTTGTCACTTTTAGAAGGTTTTTCTATTCCAGTTAGGACAATAAAATAACCCGATCCATTGCAGAAAGCTTTATTCTGCAAATAGTACCATGAAAGAAACGTGTACCAATGCTCAAGTCAAGAGGAAGGTTGTAATATAGAACTCAGCTGTGAATGAACCATGGCAAAGTTTGGGTTTAAATCTGAGTTTTGCATTATCTGCAGGAAAACTTCAACAGATCAGTTAAAAAAGATCAGATGAAGGTTCTGCAGAGTGGTGGCACAATAAATTATCTTGACTTTCAAGTTTTAAAGAAATTCTTTACACCAAAAAATGCTCAAGTTACGATGTTAGGGACAGATGCCCCTGGTCACACAGGAAGTCTGACAGAATATTAGCAATTTTTATGCATTTGGACTGTCACAGTAAGATGACAGATCAATATTTCAACTCAGATTTTTTGATCTGGTGGAAGGAGTTCTAAAGTCAGACTTAATACTTTGCCAAGCTATCACTTCAGGGTGATGTTCATGGCCCTGTGAAGTTTGTGGCCCTGTGAAAGGCCAGTAAACAGTCTGCAAAACACTTAAGTCTTACCGTTGTCACTGTTGAGAAGGCCATGACACACAGAGTGAGGCAGTAAAAATTCAGAAGGCTCTCGTTATTATGTCAGCATGTCATCTTTTATACAGTTTTTACAAACCTCATAGGCGACTTTAATTGGCTAATAGTTTTCTTGTTAATTACTCTATTGGTTAGTAAAAGGTATTCTACTTGTCTATCAAATCTATCGATTCTTGAATTGTTAACATATTTTCTTTACTGATTCTAATGGGACAAATCCCTTGTTATTACAGGTGCATTTATTTTTCACCCTCAGAATAGACTGTTGTTTTAAAGGAACTTCTCATTCTCAAAATAGCTTCATATGGGAACTTGCAAATTGCTTGTTGCCTACACTAGAAAGAAATGACAGGCCAACTATGGCTCTATCTACACACCATCTCTTAATAGATCTTAAATAGATCTTAAATGAGACATCTCTCTTTGGTAAGTGTCAAATTAGTCCTTGGTTACTGAGAGAAATTTGCTTCCCTGAATGTCCAGATCACATACTAGGAGGAAGAACAGTACTGATCTGTCAATCCTTGCCAGACGTGTGCTGGATACAAGCTTCTATTCAAGCAGGACTATGTTTCAAGGCAGAACACCTACGCATTCACAATAATACACAGCTTTTGTTCCCCACCATGAATACTGTACTTCCAACTGATCGTGTGTGGCAGTTTCGTGTTGAACCAGGTAGAAACACCAGTTTAGTGTAGCGGTTTTGTTTTGCCAATTTTTTGTTTCCCAGCGAATGCACCAATTAATATGGTGGGTCTTATGTTGTCTAAATGCTAATTCACCCACTAGAGTTATTTACTCCTTTTCTACTGTGAGATAGGATTAGGAGAAGAGCAAAGCAGGCTCAAACTTCAAGGAGTATACAGAAAACTTTATTAATAAAACTACAAAAAAAACCCCAGTAAGAATCAGTCTAAAACTTTCAAAACACTTCTCCTCCTCCCAGAATCTTCTTTTCTTTCCGGCTGACAGTGTACAGAGACAAAACCTTAGGACTTAAGTTGTTTGACCACTTCTAAAATAGTCAGTTCTCTTAGGGAGAGGAGTCTCTTTTGCCATGTCATGAAGATTTCTCCACGAGAAAACAGTTCTCTTGTGGCTTCAATTCTCACGAATAGCAATCACCCAGAAATTTGCATTTGTGAAGTCCCTCCCATCTTATGCAGCCTTCCCACAGCTGCGTTCATGGGCCATGTCAAACTCATGGGGTACTATTTTAAGGACAAGTTGTTAAAAAACAAAGGTTCTCTTTATTTATCTCTCAAATCATCTTCATCTCTGGGAATAGAGATTTTCTTCTTCTTTCCCTGGGGGCAGAGGGTTTTCATCACTCTCATCTTCCTTTCTCTGTTCAAGCATCTGATGAGATGACAACTACTTCAACATTTACTTGCTTCAGCACAAATGCCTTTGCTCACATCCACAATTTGAACACTCTACTCCCCCTACTGTTTTCATTAATTAAAGGGATATTTTAGTGCATCAACAGTCTATCACCATAGCCTTGCAAAAGAGTTTCAGCCTAAGACTAAGGCATCTCCTCATTGTCCTCCCATCTGGGACTTTACTCCTTCTTCACTGACCTTGGTGTCTTCATGTTGTCTGTCTATGTGTCTTCACTCTGTCCTTTTCTTTCACTTGAGAGAGGATCAACTGCAAGTTTCATCTGTGCAGTAAAGGAGTTAATATCTTGCCCAGGGCCTGTAGATGGCCAAGATGGTCGGTGGTGGTCGAAGCAGTCATGATGATGGATTTCAGGCCATACTGGGGGCTGTGCCAGGACCTCAGGGGCCCAGCCAGAATGGCCACAGCCTCTCTGGCAGCATGGCTGGTCTCAGGCTCATACTGCATTTAATTCCAGCCACAGGTCATCTTGACCACACTGGGGAAAGAGGGAACCGGCCCAACAGCCACTGGGGAGGACAGGGCCCCTTGGCCTCCCCTCTCCCTGCCTGGCAGCCTCTGGGCCTGGCTGGGACAGGGCCCAGCGGGCTCCCCGGGAAGAAGCCCGGCCCCTTGGCAGAGGCTGCCCGGCCTGGCCCGGCCCAGCCGCACAGACGGGACCGGGCCAGCCTGTTACCTGTTCCTGCGGTTTGTTCAATTTTTAACAAGTGTGTTCACAGAAGTGTGTTCATCTTCCAAGTGGTTTAACAAGGTGGCAATATTCAAAATAGCCACTGATTGGTTTTATCAGGTTTGGAGGAAGCTGTTAGCATCTTCTCTTAAAAAAAATCATTTCCGTGGGTGGCTTCTCCCTGCTCACTAAATGTCAGTCAATGCAAAACCAGCACACTGTGCCACTAGTGCACAAGGAAAAAGTCAAAGAAGGAAAATTAAATGGTTCCATTACTTTTGTGGTTCATGTTTGTTGTAGGTGCCTGATGCTTTGCTCCCACAACCTGTGGAGGAACCCTTAGCTCCTTTAAAATCAGGGGGAATTGGTCCAACAAGGTGTCCATGCCTGAAATTTCACCTCTTGAAAAGACTTGAGTCAAGCAGCTGGGGCAATGGGAAACCCGTGCTTGGAACCTGAATCTCAGCAGACACAGCAGCACTGCAGAATGCCCAGTTTATCCTGAAAAAGAAAACAGATGTTAAATGAAGTAAACATAAGGAGGTACCAGAATTAGAAAAAACAGGTCATATGAAAGAGGATAACAGAAGAAAAAGACGGGGGGGCAGAGTAAAACTGGTGACTAAAAAGATAACATTTTAAGAGAATTCTGTAAAGGATTCCCCAGGGACAGAGAAATGTCACACCTGAGATGCAATAATCATTCCAGATATGCGGAGAGCCAAAAGTGGTCAGAAACAATGCAGGAGATCTTGGATGATTTGAAGAAACCCATGATATCCTGTGGCTGCAGGAGCTGATTATTGTAGATTATTGTCTCCTAATGTTGTTTATTTGCTTGCACTAAATATAAAATGGAATAAAGAAACAATTTTAAGGAGTGCTTAAAATAATAATGTCAGCTCTTACATCCATGTGAAAAAAGTACTTATTATTACCAATAATACCTACAAGTACTGTAAGCTAAGTTTACTTCAAGAGTAGTTCCTGTAATATTTGGGGTTTTTTGGCATATTATGCATTATTAATTTCACTATTTCCCCCTTTCCAGTTAAAAAGGAAACTCCCTTGTTTGCAGTAGATAAAAAAATGTACTTATTAATAGTCAATGTTTGGGTTTCCTTTCAGATAAGATTGCTAGAAGGACTTATAAAACCTGAACCTATTTTAGTAACTGCATAATATCTTGTTTCAATTGATTGTGTCCATGGAAATTAGTGTGAAATGCCCAAGAAAGGACATCTTATTTCATTCCTGTGGTGAACTACATGTGTTTCTGTAATAAGGGAAAACAATGATTGTGTTAATTTTTTTCTGACTATTAATGAATAACTCAACTTTTCTGATAAGGTTTTCTATTGGTATTTACATACGTAGTTTTATCTTATGTGACTTTATTCAGCAACAGTTCACGTTAAATAAAAAGGATTTTTTATTCTAATGTGAAATACATGTCTACTTTTCTGTGTGCACACTAAAGACTTCTGTTATAAGACAAGGAAAAAACAAATTTTAAATATAATCAAAATATTGGACAACCATCTTCAGATGAAGTCTCAGCATACACACTGAATTACGCAGGAATGAGAGTAAATAACCATTTAATTTCAAATAGCAAAAATTTCAATGGTCACAAATAAATCAGTCACAAAAGACAATATTTGTAAAAACTGTTTCAAATTGGGGAATAAATGGTAAAAAATTTACTTTAAATTTCAGATAAATTGGAGCCTGGGACAATTCTACCTGAAGTCTGCCAGGACAAGATCTGGACCTGAGTCCTCAAAACTGTTTGATGTCAGGTAATGACATTAGAAAAATCCAACAGTTAGAGAAAAAATGGCAGTCAAAGCAAACCATGAGCATTTTGCTGGGTGACTGGAACCACTTTTCTCCTCAAACGGTAGGAGATGAACTAGAGTTTCGCTATTAATTTGCATTGTGACCACTCTCATTAGTCTGATGAATTAGACTGCTGCCGTCTCATTGCCTTTATTAAGGTTGAACATGTGTGAGATTGGCCACATAGTGGTTAATCAAATATTTAATTTTTCCCCTCTCACTTTAGGGTGTCTTTTCTGTTGTTTTCTTTAATTTTCCACAACAACCAAAAGTAGGACAGAAGTTTGAGAAGGCAGTTCTAGCCACTGTTATGTGAAATCTGTGAGTGCATTTGTTTGTGCATGCCAAACCCCAGATAAGCATGTGCAAGTATGTAATTACATCTTAAACTGTCTGGTTAAGATGTCTACTTTTCCACAAAAAAAAATTCCACTGTTAAATTCTGTGAAATTCAGCCAGCAAATAAAATCTGTGCTAACTGAAAAGGCTGCATTTGATCATGGTCAACAAAACTTGAAACACACTGTCATATGAGGCTGAGAGATGTCTTTGAATTTGGTTTTCTCATCTATGCTCATTACTTTTTAGGGCATCACTGTTCAAAATACATTATTTTCCTACGTAAGGAGTTGAATTCACACTTCCTTCACATATAATTTGTTATAAAAGTGAGAAGAGAAAAGAAGAAAAATGAAAATTTCCCCTCAATCTCATGAAGCTGAATTTTGTACCTACTTGACAGCTAAACACTTTCAATTCTGCCAAGTTTTTGTACAGGAGTTTTGGGCAGCTCTCTTCCCATCTTTTCTGAGATAAATTCAGATTTCAGTCTTGTATTTTAATGGATTATTCTTGATTCTTTTTTGAGCCAGCTGATCTACATGCTCTGAGCAGCCACTGTTTTCAGGCAGAAAAACCCCTTTCCTAGAAGCAGCACTGACTGAATTGAGGATGGTAATTGTGAAATAGTAGGTCCTTTTCTGTGAACCATGAAGAAACAACATACAAATGTGGACCATAGACAGGACATTGTATTACACCAAAACCCTCTTTAGAAACATCTTTGTGGTAGTAGACCAGCCCAGTAAGTCCTCCTCTGAGAACAATCTCTTAATCTGATTTATAATCACCATATATGCACTCCCTGCCTTTTTTATCTTCAGAGATATTAAATGATATGGTGATCTTCAGATCCATAGAACACTGAATGACTTCTTAAAATTGTTTTACCTGGTCAGGGATAGGATTTATTGTTTAGAGTTCTTGGTCACTGATATAAAGTGTTTCAGTGGGAGGTCTGATAATACAGTGGAAGAAGAAGCTGTTCCCAGAAAAATTAATTTACCTTTGTCTTCATCACATCTATTGATTTCTGAATGAGGTTTCTCAGCATCTCTAGTTCAGTTTTCTTACTGCAGTAATTGTGACTTAGTGCCTTCCCTGTTTTATGGCTGAAGTGACTTAAATGTTCATCAGACCTTATGGACTGTAACCTCCAGCTCCAGCTCCAATCTGGAGTAGACGTGCTTTGCTGTACTTTCCCCCACAGTCCAGATAGCTCTTCAGTTCAAATAGCCCTACTGTTTTCTTTTTTCCACCCATTGCCTTTTTTTTTTTTTTTTTTTCCCTCCAGAGGGAAACAGTGTGTGCCAGTGGATAGTACATACTCTGATTTTACCTTCACAGTACTGGCTGGAGTGTGTGCCAGGTCAGGGCAGTGGGGAGCATTATACAGCACACCTGCACCTGGCAGTGTTACTGTCAGAGGCACTTATTCTGGTTCCCATAATTATAAACATATTAGTTGCCTTTGTCAAGAGGCAAATTAATGGCTGCACCATCTGATATTCTGAGAGCAACCTGTCACTTTTCACATTCTGCTAGTATCAGTTTCCTACAGAGGCATTAGTGGTAAGTATCACAAATAAACTCACCTCTTTAATTTGTGTCCCAATGCTCTCTAAGTAAAACAGAAGACAGTGATGCAAATATAGGAAGAAGAGCTCACTTAAGCTGACTAAAATCACTGGAGATATGAACCCTTACAGGCAAACTCATTCTTGTCAGTTTGCATCAGCTTCTGATCTGAGAACGCCAGAAATAACACTGATATGCTCTTTCCACAGTCTCAGCTAGCTGAGTTTTCAGCAGCCCATATATTCGTTGCCATGAATTTGGACACAGATGAGCAAACTTGTTTGTCCTTCCCCTTGCCATTGTCACACACAATCAGGTCCTTTGAAAATTCATTTGTCATAAGCAATTCAACTTCTGCTGCACATATCAAGGTCTGCCACTCAGGGTTATGTGCTGTCTTTAGTTTCCTCATTTGTCTAGAGCAAACTACAGGTACCTTCATCAGTTTTTGTGTTGCTTTTTACACCCCTATACTAGCAAGTAAGGATTGATCCAGGTGTAATGCTAGCATGGTGCTGGCAGGAGTCCCTGGCCACTGCTGGTCTTCCAGGGAAAAGCACTTGCAGCTCCACAGAGCAGCCTAAACCTGCCTGTGCAGACAGCTGCACACACTAGTGACCAGTGCAATCTCAGGAGAAAAAGCCCAAGGCTTCAAAAACTACAGGAGCAAATGCGGAGACAAAAAATGCACATTCAAAGTCTCTTAGAATTGTTTACATTGGGAAAGACCTTTAAGGCCATCAAGTCCTTAACCAAGTACTGCCAAGCCCACCACTAAACCATGTTCCTATGCGTCAAATGTACACATCTTGTAAATACCTCCAGGAATGGTGACTCAACCACTTCTCTGAGCAGCCTGTTCCAGTGCTTGATAACTCTTTTTGGTGAAGAATATTTTCTTTTTAGATATCTATATATCTCTATCTCTATATCTATATCTATATATAGATATAGATATATATACACACACACAAACACACACACATATATATATATACCTAAACCTCCCCTGGAGCCTGTTGAGGTTATTTCCCTTTATCCTATCACTTGTTACCTGGGAGAGGAGATCAACACCCACCTGGCTACAATATCCCTTAAGAAAGTTGTAGAGGGTGATGGTGTCCCCCTTGAGTGTCCTTTTCTCCAGGTTAAATAACCCCGCTCCCTCAGCCGCACCTCATACAACTTGTTCTGTAGACCCTCCACCAGCTTCTTCTAGGTATTCTTTTTAGCAGACTTCCAGTGGTGCTCTGATAGGGGTTAAACCTGGCTTGGGCTGAAAGCAACTCACTCAGCAAGATAGTCACTACTCATACAGTGGAGAAGTATAATTTAAAGGAGCTTATGCCAGCCTTCTCACACTTTGCCTGCCTTTTAAGTTGGTCTGCTATCTCTCAGACTTGTAATTAGATTTAAATTAAAACCTCTGGAGTAGCATGTTCTTCTCTCTACTCCTCGTCTATACAAAAATAGTTGATGCTGACTTCAGTTTTTGATACATTTTGGTAATCAGGCTAAGGTATTTTCCTGGGCACATAAACACTGATGTACCTGGGCCATCAGCAGCTATGCCAGGGCACTGCCTTGCCTTGCACCTGTGTTTTCACTGTGCATCCCTTCAAATGCTCTGGTTTTCTCCCCAGCATCTTTTTACTGCCACAGATTACTTTCTCTCAGCTTCTCCTGATAATTCTCACAGGAAAACTGTCACTAATATAAATCTTACTGTGAAATATCTGTTCTAGAAATAGCCTGGGGATTGTCTTCTGTGACATTTTTATTCTGTGAACTGAAATATGAGGCTTTCTTGACACATATATCTCAATGGTAACTAGCTAGCTAAGGATTTGGTGGGTAGTTGATCAGAACTGCTAATGACATCATAATTTATGATGTCATTAATCATTATCATTAATCATGTCATTTGTTATTGTCAGAACAGAACCCAAATATACACAAATATTTTTCGTAGTCATATACTCAAGGAATTGCAAGAGGATTAATTGAGGCTTTTGAAAGCAACCTAGAAAGATTTGTGGTCTTTTGAACATTTAAAAGCTCCAAAGAAATGCAAAACAAAATGAAATGTCTGGCAGTATGAACTAACAATAGATGCAAGTTCTGAATAAGCAGACTTAGAAGAAAACAGATGGAATTTCTTCATAGTAGAAAATCTTTTCAGTTTATTCTCTACAATGGATTTTTCATTACCTAATATTCATTCTCCTTACTCCTTTGATCAGGCTGTCCCTTTATCACCATAATTTTGTGAATAATGTCAGATCCTGTATTTAACCAGGCTTTTCAAATTGTTAAGGGAGTGTGACTGAAGTTTTCCACCATGGAAAAAGAATAAAAATAAATTGTTCATTTTTGGTCTTTCAGTCCTGCTAATGGACTAGAGTGAAGGTATTCTGTGGCATTAAGAAATGCTCTAAGAAATTCTTTCAAAAAGAAAAATAAATGTATCTGTCAGGTAATTAAGTCATGTACTGTAGGCTATGCTGTTATGCAGACTTTTCAGTCCGTATCTTGACTTTCTGATTTTTCTCATTGGCCCAGTTCCATCTGCTCTAAACAGTTCCTTGTGGTTTTGCTCCCAAAAGTGAAGAAGCAATGGGTTACTAGCACCTGAGAAAACAAGGACTGATTGCCACAGTCTTTAAACTTGAGAAAATAAGAAGCACCTTTCAATCTAAATCAGTGATCCAAGTAGCCCAGTACACTATCAACCCACCCTTCCACTACTGACTTGGCAACTAAAAACAGATAGAAGCAGAGCTTGTGTGCATGTCCTCTCAGAAGAATGATGAGCAAAAAGAGAAATAGCAGGTTTTTTCTTTCTTGTACTAATGTCTTTTGCAGAATCAATATGTGGTATCCTCAAGAAGCCCATCCACATGGGAGGGGCTGATAGCTTCCATTTCAGAATCTGATGGACAGTATTTGAGAAACAGAGGTTGAAAAACATGCTTTTAGGCAAGACAAATAATGAAAATGCACTCCTTCCTAAAATATCCTTGAAGCTCGGTTATCTAGATGAAGATACTAATTTGTTATAAATTAGATGAGTTCTAAAACTGAAATACTAGCAATGAGCTGGCTTTTCTTCATCATGTCAATGGGATGAAAGAGGAGAAAGCTTCTTTCCATTTGAGACAACTGTAATATTTTCACAGGCTTAAATAGACAGACAGACGGACTTCTGATCTTTCCCACATCTCAGTCCAGTAGTCGCAACTGACAATAACCAAATGATATCTCCTTTGAATTACTGCATTATATTTGAAAGAGGAAAAAAAAAAAGGTAGGATTATACTATTTCTTTACACTGCAGGAATGTTGTGAGTAGATGCTGCTTACTTTTTCCTAAATAATCTCTTACACAAAGTGGTGTTTGTGGTGCCCCAGGAGCCAGAGACTCCACAGACAGTGGTGCAGGCCCAAGCAGAAGCCAATGCTCCAGTGCAGTGCTCAGAGCTCAATAGCATCCTGAGTCTAGGCAGGCATTTCCAGCATGGACAGTCATCACAGAAGGTATGAGCCCCTCACATACCTCCCACTTCACAATAGAGATGTGACATCACTGTCATTGATTTACTGGATGGGAACAGGTCCATTTTTTCACCATTTTAAAGGATTTATAAACTAAAAAGTCCTGAAAAATTGCCTCCCTGTTTCAGTTGAATAGAAAAAATCATATTGTATAGACATGCATTTCAGTTTCAGATGCATAGATTTTTTTGTTTTCATCATAAATACTATATGCATAACACATGACTATTCAAGGCACTTCTACTAAGAGAGCATAATTTAAGAAAGGTGTCTTGTTATCAGTTGGAGGTACAGCACTGCATATTTGATGACACTTCTGATTACTAAAAAGGTTTCATCTCCATTTGAGTTAATTGGATGTACTTTTCATTGTCTTAACCCAATTTTTCATTTGCTTGAAAGAAAGATTCTGGATGTAGATTAATTTCTAAGTGTGTCTTTTTTACAAAAAAAATATCTAAATTCTTTCGTATTTTTGGGGGGGAAATAAAAAAGAGAAAAAGAAAAAAAAAAGTCATACCCAGACTTCCTTCTTGGTTCCTAAATGCAAAATCACTCATGAGGACATTAAAAAAAGCAGCTGCACCTAATCTAATGGGTTGTGAGCCATCCTTGTATCCTGAGGCCAGGAGCTGCCTTGCTGAATATGTTTGGAATTTTATAAAATCCAGGTACCTTTTTCAGTCATACACAGGAGTACTTGAGGGTAGTGATAATGTCCTCAGGATTCGTTTAGAAACACCACATAGCAAGCCACTGGAGATCAAACATGACTCAGTGTCTGGGAGGTGTCATTCTACCCTTTTGTTCTCTAGACTGAACCTGAGCCGTGTGTTGCTGCAGCTGATTCATTTCATTTAAAAATACAGTCATGTTAAGGAAATCTGTTCAAATATGCAGTGTGTAAAAATTGATTAATTCAAGATGTTTGAATTTAGACACACTGGTAGCTGTAGTAGCCCTGTAATTAGGATCATACAGGGTCTAATTTGCTTTAAGTAGGTACTTAATTTAAAAAATCCCAGGAATATGCACATGGAAAATCACACACTATTTCCTTATCTAGATATTTTTAACCACATAAAATATATAACTTAAGTTGTGTAACCCTAATACATTTTCTCATGCCTTAAAAAAAAAAACCAACCAAAAAACCCCCAAAAAACCCCCCAAAAAACCACCAAAAAACCCCCAAAAAACCAAAACCCAAACAAACAAAAACAAACAAACAAACAAACAAAAACAAAAAACCACAGACATATGGAATCAGGAAAGTTGCATGTAAAAATAACAAATTATCATATCTCCTGACTAGCAGGCGTGAGTGTTTAAATCACAGCAGATCCTCAGCAAACTTGCACTGTTGATAATTAGAGGACATTGCAGTTGATCTAATAATAATTTTTTCTTCAAAATTGAGGCAAATATGGTTGGTAGGGTGTATCATATTATTGATGCATTCAGAATTGTAGTTTGCCTCACCCCATACTCCTCAATGACTCAAGCCAGGCTGTCCATGCAGATTAACTGCCTGCAAATTTGGAGCATCTGAGTTTGGTAGCCAGGCAAAAAAAAATGCAGACAGGGGATGAACAACCAATGCACAAAATGCTATCTGTCCTTACAAATAATTTTGGGAATTAATGCATCATTGCAAGGGACATGTGAATTGATACAATGAGTAGGATGCATTTTCCAAAAATCCATTAGATAAAAATCTGTCTCTGAACTGGCAAAAATTATTGCAGAACCAAAGTAGTGTGTGAAGACAGCCTTTTTAGCCTAACTGGTTGATTTTACTGAAGCATAATTTTGCGACAAAACTCAGAGTGCAGATTCATGAAACTCAGATTTTGGGATCCATGTCACAAAAAGCACTTGTTTGGACTCTGTACCTGAGACATACCAGCAGTGAAGTAAAATATTTCACAGAAAGTTTTATAAAATAAGATCCAAACACTGCACTCCTATATAGTTAAGGTAGCACAAATTCTTGCTTTCTGTTTATAACTAATAAGTGATCTCAATGGCTTGTTACTCTATCACAGCCATTTGTTAAATCCTTCCTTTCCTGTACCCTGTCTACATTTCTTGCCTTTATGGAAGATACTCATCTTCCATAATTTAGTGCTGGAGTCATGACAAATTAAGGACATAGACAAGACAAGATACATAAATACAGTCATAGCTTGTAAGTTGAAAATTAGGCTGTCAGGAACAGAAGGAAGTCCTTTCTCATGTTCTGTCTGCAGAAATGTTTGCCTAATTTTCTAACTTCTATTCCTACTTTCAGGCACATCTTCATACAAGATGATTTCTGCTTAAAGTATCAGGGTGTTATTCTCTTTGAATTGAAAGAGTTCAACATATGCAGTACTCTCTATCATCTCAAAGATTGAAAAATCAACGATGTAACTACTAGCTGTGGCTTGGGCTTATCTTCCAGCATCACTGTTGGAGAAGTACCAGAATAAAGTTTCAAATCATTTTATGAATCAGGAAAGGAGGAAAAATGCCTGAAATGGATGTCTATCATTGTAATTTGTTGGTGGAAAATTGCCACCATCACTACAAGGGATAAGAACAAAACCTTTGCTTGCACTTAATGTAATGTCAATTGAAACGTCTTAAAACCAACAAGGAATAATTTCTGCGTATTATTTTAAAAGAGAATGCTAGAAAGAAAAGGTAAAAAATAAAAAACATCCCCCCAAACTTAAAAGAAATAAGAACACTGGTTTAAAAAATCCCCAAGTGTTAAATATAAACCTGAAAGTCAACTGACTTTTGAAGATGAAAAAGGTTAAAACATGTAAAAAGATCAGTACTTCAAAGATCCTCAGGTGATTATTAAAAGTATAATATCCAAACAAAGCTGCAGTGAAGCACAAGGTGGTATTATAAATATACATGTGTGTGTGTTTATAAAAGTACAAAAGAAAATAAAAGAAAAAAACTAAATTCATCCACAACAGAAAAGTTTTAAAACACTAAGAAGTGACTGCACTCTAGTCATTACAAACAAACACTTAGGTTCAAATAAGGAACTGAAAACCCAAGGCAGGAGTCCACTTTAAAAGACAACACTTTAGTGAATAATTTGTATGAACTGTTCCTAACGGAACAACAAAAGTAACTAAAAACATAGCCTTTTTCAATTTACTTAAAAAAAGCGGCTTATCTGCTGAAAAATTCATGGTGGTCCATACAATCATAAAATCTTAACACCAACTACTGCGAAGACAGGATATTTTTGAATTGTCTCCTTAAGTACTTGCTTGAGAAAAACCTCATCAAGACCTTGAGCAGCAGCTGGAGGAATAGACTGATTATAGGTAGATTTTTAGATTTTTTTTCTTTCTGCTCCTTTTTTGTTTTACTTTCTCTTTTACTTAAGTGCTTACATGTGCTTTCCAGTTTACAAGCCAGAATGTATCTGCTTGCCCAATGAAATTTTCCGTTTACGGTTAAAGCTTCGGTAGTATTTAATGAGAATACAGTGAATTTAATAAACCAGAATTGTCTTTTCCATCTCTCTAGAGGAAAAAAAATCCAAATAGGTGCCAGATACCCAAAACAATTTTGAGTCCAAAGACCTGTGATGATTTGAGTCTGTCCAAGGACCAGATACATCAAATAAAGGGAAAAAAAATCCCGTTGGAGTATGCTCTCATGTTACTTGGAGCAGGGGCAGGCAATGGCAAAGGAAGGACTCTAAAACTAAGCCTACTGAAGAAGGTTGGTATCTGTAAAGAAAAACTGGACAATTTCTTTATGAAAATATCCAGGGCTTGACATGTCTCCTAACCAGGTTTCTTTTACTCTTGTGCTGTGGAATTTCTTCTTCTTTTTTTCCTCCAGTGATCTAGTTTATTGGTGAAGATGACCTCTACTTTTTGGCAACAGAGTTTGCAAGATAAACACTCATTAATACCAATAATCAGAAATGTTTGTGTATATTATTTCACATTTAAGTTTTCTCTGGCTTCAGTTGTTCCTAAACCTGAATCCTACCTCCTCACTCCCATATGGGGTAATATGGAAAATTCTCTAAAATGAATTATCTTCATTTTAATTCCCGGAAATGAAAGAAATAAATGGGGATTTATTTGTGATGAAGTCATTAATTGTTTATTCGAAAAATCCAAAGTAAAAGGGAGCACCACCCCCTAGTAATTAAAATATTAGGTTTTCCATTAAGATAGACTGTGCCAATTTATGTATTTACTCAGAAAAATTTCCTACAGTTTGCAAATAAAGAATGCATTGCACTCCTGTGGAGTGTTCAAGAACAAATATAGATAAATCTTTGACATTCATTTTAAAGTAAAATATTTGGCACTCTGAGAATCTTGCTGCTGGAGATTATAAATGTCTATGACTATCATTCTGAATTCAGCATGATATTTACTAGTTTAATTTGTGCATCTTATGGTTTGGCTATAGCTGTGTATTTTGTCCTTTCAAATGCTGGAAACATATATAAAGAGTTACGCAATAAGCTGAAGGATAAAACAAGCCCTTCATTTGGAAATCTAGCTAGTTCACTTCATCAAAATATAAATTCTGTCTCTCTTTGTAACTTTCAAAAAGTATTTCCATGTGCTGCAATTTACCATCCTGTAATCTCTTTGGAAGAATAAAGTAATAAAGCCCTAGTTTGTTTCTTGTCTGAATGGTATCTATGATGTCTCAAGAGGGCGCTTCAAAAGCTTGGGGGACAAAAATGTTCTTGTAAAGATATGCAGACATAGCAAAGTGTTAGTTATTGGGAGCTAATGGATGAGTATTGTTCATAATGTACTTTTAGACTGTTTTTTTAATTAAAAGAATGGTCTTTCTATGGCTACAGTAGTCAAAAATAAAAAGATAGTATATGCCATTTTTAATTACGTAATATAGAGAATAATTGTAACATCTTGCACAGAGTACTATATTAACTGAGTTTTAGTGGCTGTAGCATACAGTCACTGCTCTCTCCATCATCTGCGAGTTGCACTGTTCTGTATGTGAGCCTCAGAAACCTCTCTGAGAAAGGCAATCCTATGGGATATAGACTTCACATATCACAGAGCCCAAACCTTTAAAAAATATTACTGTTTTTTTGTTATTCAAAGCATGGTAAAAATATGGATCATCAGCAGATGTTCTTCTGGGCTGCAGAGACCTTCAACAAATAGGTCTGAAGCTTATTTTCATTTGGTATTCAATAGGCAACTAGATGGTAGAGCACACCTCTCTGCTTCATCCATCAGCACATAGCAGAGCAGCTACTATGGTGTTGAACTTGTAACACTTCAGTCAAAAATGACCTAACAGGTCATGTGTTTGCAGCAGGATAGCATACTTTTCAAGAAATGAAATAAAAAAATGTTGAGAAAAGGGTATTCAGATGAATTGTTGAAGTTATATCATTAAATCCCTAAGAAAGTCTATGTGATGGCATAGAGAATGTCCACAGTGAAGAAGACTTTCCTTCTAACAGTCTTGCTCAGTCACATGCTTAGACTGCCAAGAGATCATTTAACTACTTAAAGGAATAAATATCACAGGTTGGTGTGTTTTATTTTTTTCTTTGTTTTTGTGTTTTTATGTTTTTTTCTCTTAGGTATTCCTAAATCAATATGCTCTGGATGTAAGATTTATTTTAATTTTTATTCAAAGCATGGAAAGGACAGCTACAGATTAAAACAGGCAAATCTGTTCCTCTGACAGATAATTACAGATTATGTTGGTCAAAGACAGAAATAACTCTAGTAACTTTTCTTCCAGAGATATAAGAATATTTAGAACTAATAATTAGCTATTGTCAGTAAACACACACATACACACATATACACATATATAATAGAAGTTATTTTTGGTGTACAAAATTTATTTTTTATGTAGGGAACAGATGTAAATCATTAATCTTTTCCAAATGAAGTTTTTTCTACTTTTTCCCATCTGAATTTCCAGCATCTGTTTCTTAGTTAAATACCATTGACAGTATAGTGAAATAACAGTAACTTTTTAACACTATTTTAAGAGTTAGGAGAAATATTAATCTTTCGAGGGACTGTGAAATAAAAGGCTAATATGTCAGCACTATCTGAATAAAAATAGTTTATAATCTTGTTATAACCTTGGTTCAGGTAATGCTGTTTGCTAGACCAGTGCAGCCACACTGCTTTCCTCAGCGTTCTGTCACTCCCTGCAAGAGCCCAGGAGAACCATTTTCTATCACTGCTGCCAAGAGCATGGCATACCAAACCTCCACAATCAAAAGAGGGATCAGGTCTGGGGTTCATCCTTCTTACCTGCCTGGCCCAGGACATAACCTCACCACAGAAATAAGAAACTAAACTGAGAAAATGGATGGAGACTGAGACCAATTTCTATGCCATGTGGGAGAAATCACCTCACAAATCATAGCTGTCCAGCCTCCATTCCCTTTCCTTACAGATCTATTGCTCTAATGAGTCTTATTAATATAAGTTCTTGTGGTCTAATTAATCTTCCTCCAGGACATTAGCTGAATAACAACCAGAGAAGGAGCCTTGCTGTTTTCTTCACACTTGGTAACTCTTAGGTGCTCAGTTAGCAGGATTTTAATCAGGAGAAATTATCTGTGTCTTTCACAAACATTTAAAAACTAGGTTGGTATTTAGGTTTTTGTAAAGCAACTTTACTCTTTTTTTTTTGAGACAGATGAGGGTTATTTCCCCCTCATTAAGATGTTAATGGAATGCTGACAAGTGTTTGGTATTTTTAACATAATTAACTGTAGGCTATTTTTGTTCTTTTCGAGCTATTTTTCTGTGTGCCTTTTATTTTCTAAGTAGCTCATCCTATAATTAAGGATGATGAAACATTTCATTCCCAGAAATACAAACCCAACAAAAATAGAGAAGACCTCAGACCCTTTTGATTCTTTCAAAAGAGTAAAAAATTGATGATTTGTGAGACAGGTTAAAATAAACATTATACAGATTATGTTAATGTATTTCAAGATAAACTGACCCCCATGCAGGGCATTAAGGACTCTGTTTTGGAAAATGAACTTTTCTGTATTTACCCATTGAAATGCACAGATGCTCATTGAAACAAAATGTGTTGCTGAAAATTGCTGAAGACAAAAGATGGAGAAACTGTCCTCTGAAGAGAGCTGTACCACTCTTTGACCTTCACCATTCTCATTCTGAGCAGCTGCTAAATAAATACATTATTCTGGAATAGCTAAACACAGTTTGAGTCAGCTTGTGTCTGATTTCAGATTTGGTTGAGTAGTAGGAGGTATGATGGGGGAACTGCTGTGTATTGGTTTTGGGTACAGCAGTCCTTTAGAGGAGACTGCAGGAGCCAGCAAGGCAGTCGACCTGGATGTGCCACTGATTGTCTCTGGAATATGTCTCTATGGCTTCTGCTGTCCCTGTCTCTTCTCTCCACATCAGCCCTTTTTACCTAACTATCTGCTTGAGGCATTGGCAACTGCATTGTGTCCACCTCCCTGCGGCTGGCACAATCGGAGGAGCAAACAATGCCTGGCACTTCCCAAGCAAAAAAACTGGGGATTAATTGTATCCACATGACTAAAAAGTCTATCCTAGCTCTGTATTGCTGGAGAGCAAATAGCACAAAAAGAATTTGAATTTAAGCCTCGACTATTAAAATGTTACAATTCTTATTTCTTATTAATGTTCCGTTCTTAATGGAGACAGTAAAGTCAACTGTGATTGTCTGAAATTCTAAATGTTATCAAAGACATTTCAAATCATTCTAGTAATAGAATACTTCAACTCCACTGGTTAGTATAGAAAGGATTGAAAGGGTAATACGTAAAAACCTACACATGCACTAAGTCAAAATCCACTGCTTCCCAGCAGTCCCGCTTATCAGGGAATGAGGAAACTGCTTTGGTGCGTTTCACAAATACATTGAAATAATAAATAAATAAATAAATAAATAAACCAGTTCAATTGGCAATTGTAAAATGTTTATCCATCTGTAGCCATTTTGTAACCACTAGTTAAAGCCCTATCACAAACTGAAATAAGTCGGCAGGAATAATATCATGCAACAGAAAAACAGAGGAAATACGAACTCTCCAGTTCATATGAAAAAATTCTCACTTTATGTCTGTATATTAATTCAACTAATATTCTTCATTGAAAGGACACTTCAAAGTAAATTTTCAGGTGTCTATTGTGGTCTTTTACATAACCTGTAGCTAACCTATGGTGGAAACCTTTCCTGGCTAATGTATCAGTTTTGACTCTAAGTACATTAACATTGATGGATACATCCTAAAATTAATATTTTGATTGGCTTTTTCATTTGGGAAAGCTTAAGCAAAACTGTATGTGACATTCTTCATTTCTTATAAGAATATTATGGGTACAGACATATTTTTGTGTATGTAAGTTTTAAAAATGCTTATTTTTGTTAACTTTCACTGGTACTTAAAAGCCAAATTCTTTAAAAATAGAAAGATACAGCATGCTACTGCAGAGATACCAGTGGTAAAAAGACTGGGACAAGACTTTTTTGATTTCTTTTTATATATTAAATTAATTTCATCAGTAGAATCAATTCAAATAAGCAGGAAAAAAAATTCTGTGAGTTAAGCTCACAATTCTGTGGCGGGTGCTAGAAAAACATGCAGTTTGGAGATGGACTGATGGGTACACTAAGACTGAGGAGTAAACCGTGTCCTCCATTTAAGCAGTCCATAAAAGATAAATAAATTTTTGAAGAGAGTCTAACACACTAACATTTTGTGTATCTTGTTAACTACAAGCCATAATGGGTCTAATCAGATGTGGTGTTTTGTACAAATTCCTTACCCAAAGGTAAGTGTGTATTTCCCCTTTTTTCACTGGAATGTTGTCACCTGACCAATTTGTAGGCATAGTAAAAATCACTGCTGGTTAATTAATACACTGATGCTAATTTCTACAAACAGGATTATGAAGAGGAAGTGATCTGAAAAGAAAATAAAAGCATGATGAATGGCCAGTTAATATCACTGCAGGGAAGTGTTTGAGTCACCTTCCTGAAGGCATTTGAAAGATGTGTAAGACACACTTAGGGGCATAGTTCAGTGGTGGACTTGTCAGTGCTTTGTTACTGGTCAGACTTGATGTTCTTAAAGGTTTTTTTCCAAAAACTCTATGATATGTGCTCCTTAACGCATAGCAAGCATGAACTTTCTCCTCTCACACATGTACTTTTTCTCCATATTTTATTAAAAGAAGGTATTGCAAATACCCCTGTGTTCAGGAAAATTGAGATAAACCCCAAAGCAGCTGACAGAAATTTACACTTGTCATTCATATATATAACTGATAATAATTCATAATGTATAATGTGATGATATAGGTATATTGAATGAATGTGCACTAAATAAAAAAAACAGAATTATTAATTAAAATCATGCTATAGAAATATCATATTGGAAATAAATTTTACTTTAACTTTTTATTTTCCTTAGTTTATCTTGGTCCTTTCAAGTAATTTCTGCAATTTTGTTATTCACTTCAGTGACAAAACACAGTGTCCTGCTGGGCAAGGTCCTATTCCTACCCCAAAGAATTGTAGTAGGTCATTGCATGGAAACAGAGAGGTGTCCTTCTCTCTCTTTTTTTTT
>VYXD01013433.1:983300-995995 GCA_013397195.1 Hylia prasina | reverse complement strand
AGGGTGTGTTTCTTTTTTTTTTTTTTTTTTTTTTTTTTTTTTTTTTTTTTTTTTTTTTAAAAAAAAAAAGGGAAAAGGTATTTTGTAATGATAGCATTACCAATCACAGCCCAAATATTTGCCCACTTCCTGTTGGTCTTTTGGTCCTTTCTTTCTCTACTTTCAAACAAGAGAAAAAAATCTCTGTTATTCGCCCAAGTCCTCCCCAACACTCTCCAGCCTTCTTGATAGCTTAATTTTCCTGAGCTTATACAAAGTAATTTATGTTTAGTCAGATTAAGGTGTCTGTGTTGCTATTTCCATGGACTGTGAACTGCCCTGAACACACATTAACTGTTTTTGCAGAGAAATTGCTTTAAGATGGTTTAGCCTCATGGGCATAAAACCTTTGAAAAGTACTGAACATTCCCTGTAACTTTGATCTCTTCAGAATATACCAGAGTTTTACCTTTGACAGTTATAGATGCCTTACAGCTTTGTGTCTTACAGTAAAAAGGAGCACCTGGGAAGGGAAATGATGGTAGTTCTGCAGAATCATTTGCAATACTACCTACAACTCACAGATTGTTTCTAAGCTCGGTTTCTATTTTAACTTTTAAATAAACAGAATTCTCAGCACATAAACTTTCCTTCTCAAATACATCTCAAATTTTTGGTTTGTCAGCAGTTTAGAACATGAATGAAAGTCTGAAGGAGCAACCTGCTGTGTGTAAATAGAGCGAGCATAAAGAGTTCCTGCATGTAATTGGGAGTGCACTGCTTGTTTTCCTCTGCCTGATTGCACTGCAAAATATTATTACAGCTCATGAGATAGCCCAAAACTTATGTCTAATCACAAAGTGAAGTGAAAATTGTAGCATCTCAGCAAGCTTAAAAAGTCACTCCAGCTCTCTCTCTATGTCCAGTGCTTTGTACAATTTCTGGCTACAGCATTAATTCCACCTTCACATACAAGAGATGTCTCTTGCTTTAATTCACATCCCCTTGTATGCTCCTGGCTGTTGGAGCAAGAGCTCACTGGAGTGAAAGGATTCCTTTTCCCAGCTCTCATAGAAAGCCGTTTGCAATCTTGATATGTGAGCAACACATAGGAGTTGCCTGGTGGTCAACTTGCCACTGGTGGTCAGTGGCAAGCAGGAATCACCCACCAATCGATCATCACATTCAGCGTGAGGGCTGTACAGTTGCAAAAAGGTTACAGCTCCAGCTTAAGGGCTTCTGCATGTGACCATTGGTTCCTCAAACCTGTCCCTGAATATTTTTTCCCCCAGCAACCCAAGATTTTCCCCTGCGCTGTTTCTAAGGAATTTCTAATGTCACTTGGAAGGAATACACCCTTTGAAACTGCTGTCCTACCTAAACTTTCTCATCCCATGCATAAGAAAGATTGCCTCCAGCTGGTTGTGCACCAAGAGTGAAGTTTGGAGGCAGGGCCACCACTATTCTGAAAATACCAGCAAGACAGATTTTTTAAAACCTTTGTCTTTCATGATGAGCATGTCAATGGAAGTACATTGTCATTTCAGGCAGCTTCTGAGCACTTCTGAGAAACTGCATAAAAGACTTCGTGAATGACTGACTGGGAGTTCCCAGATTTCTAGCTGGCCATCAAGCCCTTGGAAAGTGGCCTGACAAACTGGCTTAGATTTGTACTGTGACTCTCATGGGGCAAATCATTCAGCTTTCATTTCATTAAAATTTTAAAAGTTGATTTCAAAGAGGTACACTGCAGTTGGATCTAAATTTTAATGTACTTCATGACACATTGCAATGAAATCAAAAACTGACTTAAGGAGTAGGCAAAATTAGACTTCACAGATATTTGTAACAGCAATATTTAATGTAGCAATGCCAGATTATTTCTCTTACTGCCCAGTATTGTAGGATCCTGCAAACATTTTAGACACATTAAACATATACAAACACAAGAACAAGCAGAGATTATCAGGGGCAGCTGGCACACTTGAGGTTCAGAAAATCTAAGTGTTGGTTCACGATGGGAGTCAGGCAGGCTGCTTTGAATGCTGGATTATAGCTATTCTCACTCTGTGCGAAGATTCAAAAGACCAGCTGGTCCATGGTACAGTTACATTTCATGGTTCCCAATTATGTTTGGAGATGAATGATACTGTGACTAATTTGGTGGCATAATATATAACATCTTAAAATGAATACACTCCCTAGACTGTTTTTATAGTGTCAGTGACTTGGGCCAGACTGGATAGAATGTATCCCAAATGGTATTTTGGCAAGAAGACAGTTATTTCCAGATGGATCATTTTATAATTTTAATTTTTTCTAAATAAATTTCATTCCTGCTGAATGCTGAATACCCACAATGAATAGTTGTGGGTATTTACAACTGTAGGGATCAATAGGCCATTTAATAGAGATATTTTGGAAAGCTATCTCAGGATATCTATCAGGCTTAAATTGCACAGCACTATAGAATAGGGAAAAACATTTCTCTGTCTTTACATGTATAAACATAATCCAAAAGTAAAAAGCAGAAGGTGTTGTGAGAGACACAAATTAATAAAAACATTAAAAATTGCATATGAAAACAAATGTAGTCTGATTTTAAAAACTATAGTGTATCCAGAATTGTGTACCTTTAGATTAATTAAAAATATTGTTAATAGCATTAATTTCATATGTCAGGTTTCTATAATCTTGTGTTTTTCCTGAATTGTAGAATAGTCTCACTATTCTTTATATAGGTGATGCCTAGAGAAAATGATAATGTACAAGGTGATTTTGTTGCCATT
Organism: Hylia prasina; assembly: GCA_013397195.1. NCBI lineage: Eukaryota > Metazoa > Chordata > Aves > Passeriformes > Sylviidae > Hylia > Hylia prasina. The sequence continues at coordinate 993,227 of VYXD01013433.1, read as the reverse complement.
AACTGAAATCTCCTAGGCAATCATTCCTTGTAAATGGCAGATGTGAAGGGGGACAAGGTTATTTGCTCCTTAGTTATAAATATTCACTGAACCTCTGTGTCTGCTTCCAAAGGGAAGTAAAGCTTTTACAATTTTTATTTTGTTGCAATAAACTGTGTGATTTCTCTGCATGCACCAAACAATTATGAATATTATTTTTTTCAGGCAGCTGTGAGTCAAGAGTGAACAGAGGCACCTCTAAGCTAAGCAACTCAATGTGTCATTTTCTTAGGTTTTCTCATGTAAAGTCTGAATACACATGTAAGGCTCTGCACAGGTTCTGGGAAGACTGAAGGGTCACAGGGGAGACACCCCACAGTCCTGTGTGCTAGCCATCAGAAAACACACTGGAGTATATCCACCATCAGTCCAGCGCCTTTCCTGGGGAGTGGTCTAACCATGAGATGAACTGCAAGGTTAAATGGTTTTATTGCAGAAAGTGGCAAGAGATACATGAGATCAGTTGCATAGAGGTAGCCAAAAAGGAGTTCTCAGGGTACACAAGCAGGTACAGGCAGAATTCAGGTAGGTTTGGGTTCTCACAGTCTCAAATGGGCTGATTTTCTCCTTTACACTAATGTGATTTTCTCTGTATTTTTTGTTTATTTCAGTACAGGTGTTCTGTATGTGGGGTGCATTTTTACTGAAAGTTTTCAGGGCAGAATACACAATGTTAATTTAATACATTTATTTTTGATTGTTTGGAAAAAATCCTGTAGAGCTCTTGAGTAGAAATGCCTGGTATTTGGTTGATAACTTCTCACATTTCCATTAGAGTGGCTGGTCAAAATGGGTCACATAACTCACCTGTTTACTCTAGTTCTTGTCACAGGTAGACAAACAGATCACTGATTCTTGCATTAAAATGACATTGCATCCAGTTTATGTGTGGTGTCTGACAGCCTCTCCAATAAGCTCTTAATGCTGAGAATGGGGCCATATTCTGGCCTCTCTTCATAAGAGAGACAGAACAAAATGTTTTTGTCCCTGAAGGGCATAAAAGTTCAGCAGAAACTTGAGCTGCAGGTAAGGTAAGACAGATTTCAAAAGAGTTGAGGTGTAAAGCAGAGACACAGGTCTACAGGCCTATGTTTTAGTGGAGCTATCCACATGGGAAAGCACATATATCTATCCCAGACAGGCCTGATTCTTAGTGTTTGTGCTTTTTTAACTATGATGGTAAAATAAGCAAAAATATTTTTGTGGGCAAAGAAATTTCTTTTATTAAACCAACAAAATAAGTGTTTGAACATATAGAAAATGTTATTCTTTGGGCTTGAAACAGAGAAACAAGCATTAAATTGTGTAAATTTGAAGGCCAGTCATTGTGCCACAATGGCAGCTCTGCAGCAGTGAGTTAGACTCCATCCCAGGCAGCAGCAACAGGCATTCCTGAACCTGGTTCTGACTAATAACATTCAAGGAGGCAGGTTAGAGAAAAAGGTCTTAATGATCCATAAGCCCTTTCACATTAAAGATATTTTTATGTTTGGGGTAAAAAAGCCCTGTGATGATTTTTGGTCTAGCACTGAACATGCTACATGATAATGATTTAAATAGTGAACCTTCTGATCAAATGAACTTTGACAAATATTTTGATATGAAGCAAAGTGAATTTTTCTCCATTTTTTTATAAGAATGCTAAGTAAGCCCCTATTTTGGGTCAATCAAATCAGACTATGGTGATTTTTTTGTGTTTTTTTTTATTTCATCTATATTAAACATTGAAATACAACTCTTTTTTTAGCTGAAAATTCAAGCTTGTTATTTATTTGGGGAATGATCTTTTAATACAAAATAAAACAAGTTTCAACAAGAAAAATTTCTTCAGTAGAAGCACTTCTGCTACAGGACACATAAGCAGTACGTACCATGGCTGAGACCAGTAAATTGTTTATGTTAATACAAGTAAAGATACATATTCTTGGGACTAGCTTAGAAAAGTCACTTTTTGTACAAATAAAATGAATCAAAAATCTGATAAGAGTAGTTTTGCATGTGTTTGTTATTTTTACAAGAAGAGTGTTAGCATTAAATAAACATTAAAGCTCTGTCATCTGACTTCAAACTTTGACAGGTCTTGACTTAAGTGTAAGGACACAGTCACTGGCAGAAGAAAACATATCGTAATAATTTATCTCATTCCCCATTTCATACTTCTCCCTATAGTTTTTATCTACTTTTACTGGACTGTTTCTGTTGAATTATCTTTCCATCATGCCTCCCTTGTTTTGAAATATTCTGGTTTAAATATTCTTTTTTGATAAGCACCAAGGGATATGCTTCAAACATATTGGTGCCCAGGGAATATCCCATGCAGTCAATCCTTACAGATGTTTTCCTCTCCAGAGTGAACTTCAAACTCGGCCTTGAAGTCACAGCTCCTTCTCTCAGGCCCTGATATACTTTCTTACCTTGAAGGAACTTTTCAGAATGTCTCTGGCCTCACTTTTGCTCTAGTCCCCCACTTCTGCTCAAAGTGTCTTAAATTTTAAGATGGGAAATTCTTCATGGAAAATCAAAAAGAAAGATATGTTTAGAACTAAGCCTGTGTTACGAAAGGCTTCACTTTCTTCAAATCAACATTTATTTTGAAATAGATTCATTCAAAGAAAAATTATTTTAATGTTACTAATTACATCTTAAAAAGGAGGAGAATGCATTTGTTCAAATAATATGGTGAATTAAATTTACTTGTTAAAGAGATCTTATGAAAACATCTATATCTGTGTGTTCAAATTTGTGTTGAATTTAATTATGCAACTCCACATCTTCTTGAGGAAAGACACAAAGTGTCTTGATACTTTGAATAATTTGCAAGTGCTAGCAACAGTGACACCAATTCTCAAAGAAAAAATTGCTAACCCAGTAATTATTTTATAATCTATGATTTTGCAGTTTAGTCTTTAATAAAGGAAAATTGAACATATTGATGTCACATACTCAGCATAACACATTAGAACCTAACATCAATTTAAGAAAAATTTTCATTTCTATTAAATTCAGGAGGTTTTGGACCGAACAGTAACTGCTGTCTAAACTCTGGTGACTCTGGGCACAGAACAATAGCCAGAGGAAAAGCCTGCTCAAGGTGTTTTGGGAGGAGGGCAGGCAAAATTAAATGCCAATGTCTCAAGGATATAGATAAAATTAGCCAGTCCTTGGGAGACAAATTTCTTGGATTTGTGTTCACAGGGGGATGAATGCTTTGTTTTTACCACAGAAGCTGCCTTTTCTGCTAAATCCTGCTGCCTTGGCCTAGCAACAGCCATGTCATTGCAGAAGTACCTGACTATCAGGAGTGGTAACGGAAAGAATTCTCCAGAGATGTGGCACGGGCAAAGCAGCAGGGGGCAGCTCCTCAAGGGCTTTATCTTCCATTTTCACCTAACTGTAAAGCTTAAGATTTTGTAAAGTGTTGAATGACACAAAAGAAAGAGAAACCAAAAAGAGATGCAGATGGTGGTACTAGCTGGCATTCTGTTTATGAACAGTAGAAGACAGAATTGATTGAAAAATCAGAAAGGGTTTAGGTAGTGATCTCAAATGGAGATAAAATTTTGCCTGTGAGGTTGCACGCATGCAAAGATATGCTTCTGTGTTTGTGTAGAGCAGTGAGCAAGAACATAGGTGAACAAGCCTTCATTTTTACTGTTTTATATTGTTTTTGAAAACTGATGTAGGGAGGAGTAAAGGATTCTGTTCTTTGATTCAAAACAGTAAACAGAGCGAATAAAGACTAAAATGAAAGAACTGTGTGAGACCCCCTCCTTTAGGTTAGGTTCCATTTGTTTCTTATTGTAATCTTATTCATCTATTTTGTATTATATTTCTTTGTGTGTGGATATATTGAAGAGATCCTTATTAATCTGACTTGAACATGTTATTTTCACACTCACATTCTGTTAATTTTCCTTTAGTTCTTCAGCACTGAACACATTTTCTCTAGAGACATTTATTTATGCTTGCCTATATTAAACCATTTTTATCCATTTGCACTTTTTACAACGATTAAAAATTTGTTACGAGATACATTTTTTGAAAAATAATTCACCAAATATATTTGTGTCACACTGCCCAGTTCTTCAGGTTTACTCTTCACTTCTTTCAATCGTTTAGAATTAATAGAAGTTACATTTACACTTTCCATTATGCACCTCACCTTTCCCATAATGGGATATAACGCAGCTTTACAGTCCACAAAACCCAACTCAGACAGCATTCAAAGCTGCAATCCAGTCTCAATCCTTTACAATTTTTTTTCTTTATCACTTCATTCAGATTTGTAAAGGGAGCACCATCTCTTTGCAACAGACTACCAAAGGATAAAATCATCCACTGATAGAGGCTTAGAATAAACAATTCAAGACTGAAATCCACTCATCTATAAAGAGAGATGACATGGTGGACATTTGCTGAAAAAATAAGCAGAGGATATCTTTTCATAGTGGCAGGAGGCTGAAAAAGAGTTGAAAGACTGGGTTGAGTCCTTTCTTCACACAGAGTTTTCTTCCTCCTGGTAAGCTGTAGTAATCATGATCTTTATGTTTAAATGCAACTAATGAACAGTCGTAATTCAGATGGCATGCAAACAAAACTAAAGGAGTTAAGCAATTAGATATACCTTCATGAAGAAACAAGAGTCTTCTTCTACCTTCATCTGGAAGGACAGAAGTTTTAAAGATTATCTTTGTCTATAACACTATCAAATTTATTGACTTTACAAGTTCAGAGTTGGCAGCACTTATAAATCACTTAATAGACTCTGTGTTTGGGGAATCAAACCTATAATATATCTAAGGTGTAAGTTGCACTCAGTAATATAAATCCTATTATTATTATTGTTATTATTATTATCATCATCATCATTATTGGTATGCCTCTGTTGGTATTTTTAAAATAAATGACTATATTACTAATGTAATAGAAAATGTATATTTCAGGAAATCAAATGTGGAATTCAAGAAAAAAAAAGAAAAACATGCCTAAAAGCTTGAAAATTTTGAAATTAAGGTGGAAGAACAACTAGTCTGAAGAGGCAGGGAAGGACAAAGACCAAAAGAGAACATGTAAAAAAGACCCTTTAAATGTGGAATAGCAACCCCATTCGCACTGGATTAGAAAACAAAATTCTAACACTCCTTTGTTAAGGGAATCTAAGTACTCATAAGGCACAAGAGTACTGCAACCCATACTGGTCTAGAGTTAGCAGTTTTATCAGCAGTTTCAAGGACACAGGTAATATAGATTTACAACACCTAAAATAAAAATGTAACACACTCCAGTACAATGTTCCTTTTCTATGAGAGATCTTTTACTTCTTTAGTCAGAAGAAAAACCTTTCTTTCGGGGTGGGGGGGGGCAGAACAAATCAAGAAAAAAACCACAACAAAAAACACCACACCAACCTAACCTGAGAGTTAAGTAGAAGATTTATTTTCCATAATGAAATCCCAAATATAAATCATTCTTTATTTCTTGACTATGGCTGGTTTCCAAAGAATTTCCCAAGCATGTGTTTCACTTTGGTCCTGTGACATCTGCTGTCTGGCTACAGATGCAGATGATCAATGCTGGTTGCTGCCTCTCCAAATTCCCTCACCAACAGAATTCCCCTGGGAAATTGCTCACAGAAAAGCCTGGATCTACATGCTCCTCCTCACCTTCATGTGTTTTAACCCAGAGGCTGAACTTAAACGAGGCATTGCAGGCCCAGCACAGGAAGCATTGGCTTGTAGGAGGCTTTACAACAGCAGAGCTTCCTCAAAGAAAAAAATCCTGTGGAAAAAAATCCAGCTGTTCTATACTCAAAATGCAATACATAATAAATAAATATGTGCTAAAAGCAAGCAAACTGAACTCAGAGAACTGGAGGAGCTAACATAATATTTTCTAAAAGTAATAATAACATATTCTAATTCTCTTTATTACGCTTCATTATTCTGCCCATCTTTCTGGTTTTGTCACTGACCAAAAAAGTAAATGCAATGCGACATTTCATACTATAATTAGTCTGCTTCCTTCTACTCCAGTTTGTCAGCATTAATTCTCCTGTGTGACAGACAGATGGAATTTGTTTTAGAACTTTATTCTTCCATAGTTCTTCAAGCAGAGTGTCTTCTCACTGTTCCTCATTTATTGTGTCCGGTTCCTTCTTCCTTCATTCCAAAGCCAAAGAAAATTCAGTATTCCAACAGGAGAAAACACATTCAGTTCACTTGTGTCAGTGTCTCCAAATGTTTTGTATGTGCTTTGCAAAAAACTGAAGCATAGAAGCCAAACCTGTGTAAGCCCATGTCTGCCAGCAGACAGCAGCTGTCAACAAACCAAAGCTAATCACTTTTCATTGAGTCTGAAGGAACTCAAGGCTTTTTTTCCCCTTGTTCCCTCTTCCTCCTGCCAAAGATTACACAAAACAAAATCTTCACTGAAGAGCAAACAGATTGTCTTTTCAGAATGGATTGGAGCATTATCATCATCTTCTTTGCTCATATAAAAAAAGATTTTGTGTTCTGCTGTTTCTGAGACTGGCCCATACCCTGCAAATATGACACATGAAAAGCCATTAATGGATTACTGTGAGGTCTGCACTGGGTTATCTCACTGTTCAGCTTGTGCAAGTGTTTATATGTTTGGATGAACCAGTGCTGCAAGCCTGGCTAAATGCTTGTGTAGAAGCTCTGAAGCCACGCTGAGAATGCTGAGCCCAAGCAAACAGACCCAACTGCTGGGATAAAGAGAAGATTCTCGCTGGCTCCAAGTGGATGCAGGTGTGGGGCTTCAGAGCTTGAGCTAAAGCACATGTGGGATCACACAGGCTGCACCTATCTTGCATTACAGTCCAGTTTTTAAAGTTATTAGAAATGCCTCTGCCTGAATTAAGGTGCAAATGAGATCATATGCCAAAGTCAATTGTATGGAGTTTATTTAATAGTGAGTATGAGAGAGATGAAAAGGAAGACAAAGAAATAGAAAAGAGATGGTGGAGTGAGAAAGATAGTGACAGAGACAGATTAAAGCAAATAACTCCACACCATGGATCCCAGCGATGTTCCATCGATCTTCTCCATCTGGCTTTCTTGGTGATGAGCCCCCCCACCAAAAAACATAGAATCCAATGTGTTAATATATGTTCAGGCCATGTGGGAATGCCCAGGTACCCCTCCTGTGTGGGAGCAAGTTTGACACAATCTTGTAGAGCAGGCTCTGGGTCTGTTGCATCCCCTTGCATCACATGCAGTCCTGTCGTGCAAGATCTCAGAAATAACTCTGGGGAGAACTTCAGGGTTCTTTGATGGATTGTGACACCTCTTGAGCCGCCTTTCACATGAATGTCCCATGGATGTGGCCTTCCTGGGGTTGGGGGTTCCACAGCTGAGATAGTTTGTGTAAGGGAGGATGGGTGTTTGTCACCTCTCATCTGAGGTGATGCCATGCCAAAACTCTCCTCTTCCCCACTTTGTTGCAGGCAAGGTGAGTCTGTAAACCTGGCCTCTGTGGGCTGTGGTCTCCCTCACCCCAAACCCAGCCAGGGATGATTTCCTGATGGATTTGGCTTTCTTTTGGATGCATTTTTTTCCCCTCAGCCTTGTTTACTTTTCCATAGACCTGAGATGATTGAACAATGGTGTCTTATCTCAAATTCCCTTAGGTGGCTTAATTCACAGTCCAAAGTTCCAGTCAGACATCATCAAGGAGGGGTGGGCTTTGGTGGTTGTAACTTTGTACAGTTTTTTTTATAATGGGCAAAAGTCCTTCATAACAATATTTAAGGTGTGAACCATTTCAGTCTCTGACCTCTGGTGAACATGCAACATCTCTAGGTTTCTTCCAAGATCACAACTGGTATTGATGCAACTTCAGATATATCATGCCATTTCTACTCTTCATAATTTAATTGTGTTAGACCCTCCTGGCCCCACTTAGACTTACAGTGCTGTGCTGGGTGCTACAAAAACATGCAGTTTGCAGCTGAACTTATGGGTACACTAAGACTGAGGAGTAAATGCAAATCCTGTCCTCCATCTAAGCGGTCCATAAAAGATAAATAGGTTTTTGAAGTGAGAGCTGCCTCCAAAAAAAAAGTGCAAGCATATATCATTGTCCCAATTAAAAAAGATATGAGGTAGAGTTTAAACTATCTGGTGAGCAGGGCTTGATTGAATAAAATGTTGTTAGGAGCCTGCATGTGTATGAACCACAGAATAAATCACAACGGAGGAGAAACGTTGCGCATGGATGATCAAAAACTGAAGCAGTCACTTGCTAAGCAAACATAAAGAGCATTGGAATGAAAGGGACTTGAAGCAAAAAAGCTTTGGTCTATTGCTTGATTTCTGTTGCATTCAGAAAATCAGGACTTTTGTTCACTCTCGGTGAGTAGATATGATTCTTCCTAAGCTGCCTGAGATATAATCAACTTCTCTTTTCAGTCAAAAGCAACACAAAGAGCCCTGGAACACAGTGAGCTGCTCAGGCCAAAAAACCTGAATGTATAAAAGACTTGTCCTGATAGAGTTAATGTTGTAGTGGTAATAGAGCCATTATGAGGGCTGCTGTCTCGATTCTGCCACAAGGTGTCAATTTGTATCTATGACTTAGGTCTTTTGCTGCCTTAATGGTCACTCAAACCTTGAACACCAGAGGCGTATTTGGAGTTGGTTAAGAATAAACCTTGAGAGACAACATGCATATTCTGACCTTTCTTGATAATATATACTTAAGGCTCATGATGGCATACAGATATTAGAGGCTGAAAATAATTTTTGTGAGTTTGACACTTTATCATCTGTGGAGCAGTTTGCTCTCATGATGGAGGCTATCCTCACCATAAAATTACACTTCACTTCTGTCATCTTAGGGATCCTTGCTTTGTTGTCAGACCTTCTGGACAACCAGACTGTGAGTACAGCTTTCTGTGTCTGCAGCCTCATGAGAGCAAATGTCTATGGAAAATCTAATGCATTTCTTTCCTCGTGAAATTCTTCTGCCTTAGCACTTATCTAAGACAGGGTAAAGGCAGAAAAGAGGGATGGGGCTGCAGGACCACTTATTTCCTGGGAATATTTTTGAAAGTTACCTTTTTCTGCATGTGTACTCTTCATAAGTAGGAAATGCAAGACAATGGGTGCATGAGGAAATCATAGCTTCTGACTTTATGTCAACTATTCAAGCACAGAAACATTGCTTGTTACTGTGAGACATTACTTTGCTTTTGCATTTGAAGTGTATATGTCTATATTTATTTTGGTGGCTGAGGAGTAGATGCACCCAAAGAACTTATATTTAAATTAATATTCTTTTCTGATATTGCTGATATTTTTTAATATCTAGTAATGAATTAATTACATAATAACATAACAATAATAGTACCTTAGTTTTATGTTGATTCAAGAAAAATACTGTGGGAAGCTTAAGTTTCTTATTCCACCTTACTGTCTCATTGCAATAGAATTGTATCATCATTTCTATTCTGTTCATAAGGCTTGTATAAAACATCCCTTAAGTGTTTTCTAGTAAACTGTTTAGGGACAAGTGACTGCAAAACAAGTTTTGGTCATGCTATGGAAAGCAACATCTGAAAAACAACCAGAAATGTTAAAAGTGTTTGACTCTTGGAACTATAAATCCATTTGTTAATGATGAATTCAGTCTAAACATCAAGAAACGGTCATGATAGTGTTTTACACAAAATTATACTGTGGCTTCCCTTCAGTACAGCATTGCATAATTTCTTTAAGATTTTCTGAGAATAAAAACTTGTACATATGGTCTAGTGGTGACCTTAAACTTTCCCTGGGAAATGGTGTTCTTTATACATTAACTCATTCACAGATGAAAAAGGCAGAGTCTGTAACATTATTTTCTTCAAAGCATAATGCTCTATGT
>VYXD01013433.1:907083-983129 GCA_013397195.1 Hylia prasina | reverse complement strand
TCTTTTGTCTCTTCCCTCTTGCCTTTTCCCTTTTCTTCCTTTTCTTTTTTCTTCTTTTCATAAAATGACCACTCCTTCTCTACCTCCCTCTTTTTCCTGTTTTTTGNTATTACTTTGCTTTTGCATTTGAAGTGTATATGTCTATATTTATTTTGGTGGCTGAGGAGTAGATGCACCCAAAGAACTTATATTTGAATTAATATTCTTTTCTGATATTGCTGATATTTTTTAATATCTAGTAATGAATTAATTACATAATAACATAACAATAATAGTACCTTAGTTTTATGTTGATTCAAGAAAAATACTGTGGGAAGCTTAAGTTTCTTATTCCACCTTACTGTCTCATTGCAATAGAATTGTATCATCATTTCTATTCTGTTCATAAGGCTTGTATAAAACATCCCTTAAGTGTTTTCTAGTAAACTGTTTAGGGACAAGTGACTGCAAAACAAGTTTTGGTCATGCTATGGAAAGCAACATCTGAAAAACAACCAGAAATGTTAAAAGTGTTTGACTCTTGGAACTATAAATCCATTTGTTAATGATGAATTCAGTCTAAACATCAAGAAACGGTCATGATAGTGTTTTACACAAAATAATACTGTGGCTTCCCTTCAGTACAGCATTGCATAATTTCTTTAAGATTTTCTGAGAATAAAAACTTGTACATATGGTCTAGTGGTGACCTTAAACTTTCCCTGGGAAATGGTGTTCTTTATACATTAACTCATTCACAGATGAAAAAGGCAGAGTCTGTAACATTATTTTCTTCAAAGCATAATGCTCTATGTGATTTTTTTCTTTAATTCTCAACAACGTCATTTTTCCAACAACCACAGTCTAATAAAGAGGGGAAAAGTACTTATCCTTCCTGGTCAAAATAGTCTCTTAGGATGAGCTTGCTTCCCTGCTGCTGCTTTGACTGTCCTGCTCTTGAAGGACATGGCGCTGTGACCCAGTTGCTACTCAGCAACCATTGCAGTGAACACAATGTCTACACAATTGTCTCTGATCTAAATTCAATTTCTTCCTCTAATCTCTTATTTCGGTTTAATAATGTCTGTTCAGAGAAAAATTTTGCTGGGAGGTAGAAGACAAATATATTTCTTCTTTACTGNGCCTTGAAAATTAATTCAAATTTTGCTGTTGACTTCAATAAAACTATTGACTTGCATGATGTTTTTCCTTGAACTGCAATAGAACGTTCCTTGATTACAAAACCTCATATTCTAGAACAATGTGTTGGAGTAAAGTTTGGATCTAAACATATTATTTAGCCTGTATTAAAAATGTGTTAAAAACATATCTGTGTGAATACAATACCTGTGACATACAGACTTTAACAATAAGATGATAATATTTCATCTACTCTTTGCCAGTCCAGCTTTCTTAAATACATTCATGTATGTTTTTTGACTGAACCCTTAAAAGTTAATTTTGGAAGCCTGATGCTGCCAAGACCACAGAGACAGTGTTTGAGAACTCATCTTTCTTATTCTCTTCATAACTGAAAACCCATAGTGCATGCTTATTCCAAGCCTTTGATAACTTTTGTTAACACTGGTTTGGTTTTTGTTTTTGTTTTTTTTTTAATATTACATGACCTAGGACTCAGTGAGCTTAATAGGTAAAAGCAGCAAAAAAATGCACCAGTAAAAATGAGCAAATAAAGTGTCTTTTTTTTTTTTTTTCCTGAAAAATTATGATCTGCTTGGGAGGTGCAGAATTAAGACTTTGCACTTTTCATGTTACTTTTCTCATTGAAGATCAGAAGTCCAAGATTTTTGCTACTGACAGAATTACAGCATAGATCTTCTAAACATTCTGCTGCATACATAAAAAACATTATTAAAAAGTCTAGCTTGCAATAGTGCATTACAATGTTATTCTTTTAGAGTTTCTTCTGGCATTCTTTAGTTGATTTAATGTAATTCAGTAAGTATCCATACAGATGCATCATGATGCCCAAAGAGACAGCACTGTCACCAGCAGGCAGTGCTGCATCCTAGCATTAAGTTTTTATACTGCTTTATGTAAAGTTTTTCTGTAGTCTTTAATTAAATCTAAGACCTAGAGGAAAGTGAGGGCTGCGCATGTTATTTGTATGCTGGTAACCACCAAGAACACCCAGAAGAAAGTGGAAGCAAAGACAACTGTTTGCCAATGTTGTTATTTGCAGTGAATCTCCTGATTACTGTAAGCATGTGTTGCAGCCAGCGAAAGGAGTCCTTAATTAATTGCACAATGGAGATTTCACTGGTCACATGAGCGCTTGGCAGGCTTGGATTGCTGTCTATGGGTGGGTGAACAGAGAAGGAAGCAGCCATACCCAGGAGCCTTTTTCGATGACGCTTTATCAACAGATTCCCTGGGTGCACAGTGGTTCTTCCAGGCAGTTACCCAAACACTCTTCTGGTGAAGACCAGTTCTTCTGAAACCACCCCAGAAGGAACCATAGGAGGCAGATGCTGTTGAATGTGTCGCTGTGTGTTCCTTATGAACATCAAGACAATGATAAGGGTTTTTTCTGACACACTATGGCCAGAAAGTGATAAATACAGCAGACTCCACATCTGACTGGAGCTGGTGGTGCTGAGAGGGAGCTAACTCTCAAGTCTAGTTCAGTGACAGCACTGACAAAAAGTCCCTTTATTCACATATTTGCAGGAAAATGAAGATAATTATAATTGAGACTATCAAAAAAGCCCATAATTAGAATTATAAAGACTGGAGTAAAATCTAGGAGTTTCTTAAAGTTATCAGGTGGTAATTCCCACTACAAGGACAACTGCTTCATATCAACGTATGATTTTAAGAAGGGATTGTCATGAAGTGGCTAAGCAAATCCAAACTTTTTTATTATTATTTTCAACCTCAGAAAAGACTAATAGTCACAAAGTTCATAATAATACATGTTAGAACCTTAGTATTCCATTTTTATTTTTTTTAACATCCCTACATACTTTGAGCCTTTCTCTCCTCATGTTGAGTAGATATAGCTTCCTTCTACCAGCCACAACACTGTTTTCTAGCTCTCTATGCTTTTGCTTTTTTCCATGCAACATTTCCCATGGGTTTTTTTGCCATATTACTGAAACTTTGCTTCAGATGATTCTTATTCTCTTTACTCCACTCTTATTCATTCTTGTTTCCTCTCTTTGACGTCTCAGAACAAAAGACACATTAAATTGAATAAGTGCAAACCAACTTACAAAATAATTTACTCTTTTGTTCAGAAAAATGATAAAACTTTGAAATCTGATAACCAGAAACTCTTTAGGAATTGTCAATATTGGGAAACAGAAACAACTTCTACAAATGCATAAAACTCTTGTTCCTAATTTTGTGAGGTTGGGAAAAAAAATGCTAAACACAGACACATTTTCATCTGTAAAGAAAAATTGTCATTTGTCCAGAACTGAACATTGCCTGTTCTGGGTATTAAGCCAGGATGATTTAGTGAGAAGGGAGAGAGGAGGCTGCATTTGGAGAGGCAATGAGGAAATGCTTCTCTGACAGGTTGATTTAAAGGAATGACAGCTGTGTGAAAGCACTGAGGGAAGAATTCTACATTATATTTTGAGGGGGAGAGAATTTACTGAGCACCCAATGGAGTGCTCAGCATGAGGGGGTGATAAAAGCAAAAGGCTATGTAAAATGTACTCTCAGGCATCTGAAATTTTGAGAACCTGTATATATGGGGTGATGAGCTTTTTCCTCTGTAGCTCAATATGTCTTAAACACTTAGGAAAAAACTTCCTCATAGCCTCCAGGGAGGCTGCACTGGAACATAGCAGCTGTCTGCCACCTCCCTCTTTCTGTGTCTCCAGATGAAGGAGATTGACTGGCTTTCCAGTTCAGACAAGAATGTAGAAGCTTTGATAACACGATCAGAGTTGAATGATGATAAAAACATCCAAACCTGAATCCAGCAAGTTTTAATGCAACATTTTGTGCAGCTCAGTAGATGATTCATTAAAAATCAATGCATAAAATACATTGTCTCTTCTGCCACGGTGTTGCTGTGAGCCCACGTATGAATAATCTGTCACAGACAGTGGAGCTGTTCTAGATGGGAGACTGAAGGCTTCCATCTTCATGCTCCAAAGTGCAGCATTTCCTGAACACACATGGACTGCTCTAGTTTGTCATCCCATTGAGCTTCAGTTCAGACTGTGCTCACAGACAGGTTGCATGTGCGAAGCTAATGGAAGGACTCTGGTAGGGACAGTTTAAAGATGATTTAAAGATAGGTCATAAGGTGGATTTGACAGATTGGGTTTCAGGTATGAATTTGGCACTTGACTAAATGAAGGAGCATGGCCACAGCACAGGCAGAAGGGAACCCAGGGTGTCACACCAGTCAGTGTGACACTTCCCATTAACAAGGACTTGTTAGTGTGAATTTAGAGGTACGTCTTGTTGGCACCTTTCTCACCCATCTTTCACTTATTCTCCTGCACTCCTATGAGACCTGCCACTCAGTCACTACATCCAACAGCCATGACTTGTCCCAGAGTGGTTTCTAACTTTCTCTGGGAACTATCTGTATGTTGAACTTCACTCCAAAGAAGTTTTCCAGAACACAAGTCAATTTCTCATGCATGGGTTTTTTTTCAGAAATTCAACTTTCTTGCTTTCTGCTATGAGCTAAAGATGTCTCTGCTAAAGCTACCTCCCTTGATCCTAGACATTTGTGGAGAATTTATTAAAAATATTCTTTCCTGCATGACAGAATATTTTAATACACAGAATCTACAATACTTTAAATTGACTGAATTTCGTTATCTTCATGCTCAATATCTTATCTAGAAATTTTCCTCAGTAAATATTATTAGCATGTAGTTGGTGCAGTAAGACTGGAAGGAAAGTCTTATGTAGCTTTGGGAGAGTTATGAGTCACTGCTCTTTTACATCCCTGTGAGAAAATACTATAATGCATGTATGTCTCTATCCCAAACCATAACTAGGTTAACAGCATTTTGCCTTTCCACATTTCTCCACAGACTCAGTTGATTTGACATTCCCCATTTTTTAAATCATTTCATAATGCTGAAAGGTGCTGTTCAAGCCTTCTTTATTTCACCCTACTTACATGCAGTGAACGAATAAGTCCTGCAAATAATTTGTACATGAGCTGGCTAAACTAAAATATGTTTGTGAGACACTGAGATGCAAAGATAGCATGGAAAAGCTTTGGATATTTATCATTACAATTCATATGAAAAAAAATTGTAAATAAAATTAAATATAAAGAGATAAAGGAAGAAATAGAACAAAGAAAAGCTCCAGGATGAAGTATTTTATTTGGAATAGACAGCACAAGCCTTGAATTGTGAGGAAAGATTTATTGGACCATGGAAAAAGAAATTTGAGAGAAACTATAAGTCATGTAAATTGGTTAGGGGTAACTGCTGCAGATATTGGAGATGCTGGAGAGAAAAAACTTATTTTAGCAATGCACTTCTAAACAGTCAGAGAAGTATGCTGTGAGCACCTTCTAAAAGAACAATGTAAAAGAGCTGGAGCAAATAAATGGCTGATTGTAAATGTCCACTTAATCTCCCTGAAAGAGCTGAAGGACCAGGGAGAATTTTGTATGGGAAGTGAGGAATTTCTAAAAAAAAAATATTATCCCCAAATTACAACTACTGTCTATGTACTTTATTAAGGAAGGAAGGAAGGAAGGAAGGAAGGAAGGAAGGAGGCAAGGTCTCTGGTAAATCAGACACTAGAGGTTAGAGTTCCTGCAAGCAGGGAGTGAATCCGTCTGTATCAAACTGGGNAAAGGAAAGGAAAGGAAAGGAAAGGAAAGGAAAGGAAAGGAAAGGAAAGGAAAGGAAAGGAAAGGAAAGGAAAGGAAAGGAAAGGAAAGGAAAGGAAGGAGCTGGAGAGACATGGAGACAAAAAGGAAATCTGGACCAAAGGAGCAACATGAGCCACTATTCACAGTCTGACATTTAAATTTCATTAGTACATCATTTATGAATTTTAATATAGCCAAATATAAAACCCTCTTGTTACAGAGTATCATGTAAGAACAGAGGTGAAAAGCCATTGTGGATGAAATGTTGGAATTTTTTCACTAACTCCAATGATATGATTTTTGTAAGAGAGACTTTTCCCATTTAAAATGGGTGGCATGGGAGGGCTGAGGTCTGTACTGTGTATTCATTCATTGGCAAGGGTTAATATGGATCCACCACTTCTGTGTCCTGTCTTCAAACTCTGCTGGGTACTCTGGCCAAGTACCTGTCTTAAATTACCTCATATTTGATTTATTTATCTATCATTAAAAGCTATTTGAGTCAAACCTATTTGATGTTAACTAGGTAAATTTCCTAAAGCAGTGCATTTTTGTGCGTTAAAATTTGAAACTATTTCCACTTATTACACATAGCAATATTGATTGAATTATAAAATAATCTATGGCTATTGTGAGGAACAATATGGAAATGAACTGTGTTATTGTTTTATTTTAATTTTATATGTAATCCAAATTACCAACAGCATTGTGATTTAATAGTTTTAATATTGTTTTGGGAGAGATGCAAATGACAGACAACATGAAAATGAAACGGTTTGGAAAAGAGTCATCTGAATCTGGTTGTAGTTAACTAAAGCTGGGAACATCCTGACCTTCTACACAGCCAGATGTGGAAAATATACTTCAAAGTCTTCAAGACAAACCTAATGGCATACAAGATTAATGAGTGCTGTTCCTGAAGGACATAAGGGGCCTTATAACCTTGGAATCCATGAAAACAAGGCATATATGTGAAGTACAAACTGATATTTTCTAAATAATCTGGATAAGATTAAATTTCTTATCTATAACTGAATAAATGCTTTAAGAGAGGCTACCACCTCTTCAATTAGTGTTTTCATTTGTTTAATTTAGAAATCCATTAACACTGGCTTCATCTTTTACTCAGGTCATTCATTGTATGTTTAAGTTTTATCAAAGTAAACTAATTAAAAATAAGTGGTTTTAAAATTTTAAATTAAATATTTACAGAATTTCCACTATTTGAAGTTAATGCATGTGAACATTAATTTCCATTCACTGGTGTAGCAACCAGACAACAAAACAATTTCATTTAAAATCTAAATTGAGTTAAAATTAAAAAAAATTCTTCAACTTCTAGCAACTAATGCAAATGAAGTTTGTTTTTTTTTCAAGCCAGGTTATCACTTAAAAAGCTGTATATTTGGGGAAAAAAATATAACTTATTTTATATTACATACTGATAGCAAAACTAAAGTTAGTAGAATTTCTTATAATTAATTCTTTTGCATTTTTCAGCTACTATTTGATTTAAAATGCTGATACGTAGTAGGATATTCACTGTGTCCTAATATAACTGCATACCTTTAACAAACATGTCTTTTCCTTCAGACTTCATATTTAGGGCCCCTTATCTCTGTTTCTTTTATAAAGTAGAGCAACCCCAGCCAGAAATGGGTACACAATATTCCTTATTACAAGGAATAACATGGAGAGGCACAGACACACTTCACAACCAGTCTGTCCAGAGAGGCTGTTGACATCAAACTTTTAGCATTTCACATTCTTCTTTTTTTCCCCTTTAAAGAGAGAGGGGGAAAAAAAGACAAAAAACTCAACCAAAACACAAAACCCCAATAACCACAACTCATACCCAGTCAGCTCTACTTTATTCAATAAAATGGAGGAGCAGGTGACTCGAAGAATTGGTAACAAGATATGAAGATTTTTATCTCCATGTGAATGATTTGAACACAGCTTAAGGTAACAGAGACTGAAATCTGTTCCCAGGAGACTGCTGCTCAAGTGAAAATCCTGTTGATCATTTTGCTACAATGCCAGTGCACTGTGTAAGTGCATCATAGTAACCAGCATCACAGCTGTCATCTCTGCAGCCTCTGCAAGGAGGATAGAAAATAATCCTGAGGAATGAAATACTGTCTCAAATAAATCATCCCCTTGGGAGCCCTCAGGCACAGTGAAATAAAAATGCAGGTGAAGCTTTCACTGTGGCTTTTTTCTGATTTTGTACTTGCATGTACGCATGTGAATTTCTCTGGTGTGGTCTAGAGCAGGGATGAGTGTGCCGGGCACAGCAAGAAGGCCCAACCAGAAACCCATGTAGCATTACACTGGATCAGCTTTGTTAAGGGATGAGCTTTCAGCAATTCCAGGCATCAATGCACATATTTCCATTCAACTATTTATCCTATCCATATCAAGGAAAGCAAAAGTCACTCCTCAACCCCACCTCCTCTGTACTTAAATAAATGAATTTGAAATAGAATTACTGTCAGACAACTCAGCAGTTCTGTAGCTCTAATGGAAGCTTTTCCCCTTGGCCTCTCCTCGCAAACACTTAAGTAAATTAACACAGGATAGACAAAACCATACAGAGACCAAAGGAGCAAATCATACTAAATGGCTTAAGACTATTCAATGTCCTCCTTTTAGAGAAAAAATGAACCTTTGTTTCTGTTTTTATGAGGTGCAGCCCCACTGTAAAGGCTGTCATATCAGGATAAATTAACTCTCTCTATTTCTCAGAGGATCTGTGTACCTATTCCCCTCCGACAGGGCATTTATCTAGTGTGCAGAACCAGAAAACGTGCTCCAATTTGGTTTTTCAAATACTAAAATAATTTAAAGTAACCTACTAATGATGCCAAGTCCTCTTCATTCTATACCCATTTCCCCCGTATCTTCTGAAGAGATTTTCTTAGCCGTCTGCTCCAAAGCACCTTATTCAGAAAAACCAAAAACCTGCTGATAATTTCCACAATCTACTGCATTACTTATTTTCCTGTTTCTACTTCCCTTCCACAAAGACATGGGTTTCTTAAATGCTAGAGATTACAACTTCCCCAGTGATATCTTTATGCCTTATTTTGCCTTTTTCAGGGCATAATGTACTGTGTTGCTGCTCCTTATCTGTAGTTCTGAAATTTCAGAAGTTAATGTGGTTTATTACCTAAATATGGGCATAATTGTTCCACTGAGGAACAAGACAATTCATCAGCTGCTCTGAAGACTCCTTTACAGCTGCAAGAGCATAACCAGGATTGCCCTCTCACGAGGGACGTGAGTGTACAGTGCCCAGGACAAAAAAAAACCAAAAAAAAAAAAAAAAACAAAAAAAAAAACACAAAAAAACAAAACAAAACAAAACAAAAAAACAAACAAACAAAAAACAAAAAAAACCCACCACCACAACACAGAAGAAGGGCTTTTATTCATGGGAAGAATAACTCTTTCAGAAAAGCACATATCTGTCATCTCATGCAACCCCCATGAGCAGCTCCTAGTTGGGAAATGCCATGCCACAGACAAGCAGCAGAATTTATAAAGTAGAGCCTTGGCAGTGTTTTTTTGTCCCTTTTCAGGATGGAACCCAGTGATTCTCTGATTCGATCTCCAGAAAACATGTGAGTGTGGCTGCTGTTGCTCCCAGCTGGGGAAGCACAGAGCAGTGTGTGGGCAGAACAACCATACACCTCGCAGCCGGCCAGCTATGGAAGCAGATAAATGTCCTTCTCTGCAACAGGGGAGGTCGAGATTCCAAAGAAACAGTCCAAAGAAACTGTCTTCCTCCGCTTAATAGTCCTCCAGCTGGAAATCATTAACGAGCAGATAAGAATAATATGATGATGGCTTAGGGAGGAGTATTTTACATCTGCCTCTTCTCTGTGCTTGAAGGGGCTTTGCTGAGCTTGACGGCAACTGCATGCCTGGAGCTGTACCAGACCAGAGAGTCTTCCCTCCCCAGCATAGCCAAACAAGCATCTGACTTCCATTGCCTCAACTAAGAGAGCTACTTGAGTTAAACACCTTGAGGCAGGGACCTGATTAATTTCAAGGCCTCCAAGGTCCTGCTGGTTAGAGGAATGGTTTGTCTCGTATGAGCAAAAGGTCAAAGGTAGGTTTAAATGCATGGCATCCCTTCCATTTGCTTTTCTTTAATCTGGCACTTCTTGCCGCTTTATGAGAAATGTATGTAGCCAAAAAAGGGGACTCAGCAACTACCCCAAATCACTTCAGCAGCATCTTTTAAGAGAATGGAAAAGAGGGTTACTCTGTGTGTGTTTTTATGATTTACTTTTAATAACCTTCATGTTTGCTAAGTTAGTGGCTCAATACAAGTTTCTTCAGAGTGGTACCTTTGCACTGAACTGCAAAGTGTCAAAGCTAAGGTGCTGTGAAACAAACATCTGTAATTATAATTCATAATATTCCCTGCAGGGGAATGCTTCAGGCCCAAAAAATAGTCAAAGCATCCAGACAAGTCCACTGTGGTCTTACTTCAGCTTATGATGGCTTGACATCCACACTGAATCATCCCCATCCTAAATGATGCAGGCTAACCCTTCCTTTCTCATTATTTTTATTTTGTGCTCCTCTCAAATCAAAATTTTTCATCATCTGCTGTTTGGCTGCTGTCTTGGGGGTGGGGGGAGGTTTAGCTGGTTTTGTTTTCCTACTGGCTGTGTGACTTCAGCAACAATCTTTCTTTAAAATTATTGTTCTTCATTTTTGAATGACTAATTTCTTGCTATATAGATGACTCATGACAGTATTCACTTGTGAGATACAAGTGAGTGCTGGAGGCCTTTGAAACGGCAAAAGTCAATGCCAGAGGAAGATACCCAAAACTCAGGGGCTGTTTGTTCCTTGGGACACTAGAGCGCTGAATAGGAAGGGAAACAACCTCATTGGCAGCCTTCCAATCTCCATATTTCTCTTTTTGTTCCTATTACACCAAAATGAAAAACAGCTGTTTATCAGCTCTTAGTTTGCTTTGCTGATTGTGGTTTTGGCAGACAAATGAGATTTCCTCTTTTATGCTTCTTGTATTTCCCACAGTACCAAAGTCTATTAGAGGGGAAGAGTACTGAATATTAATTCCAGACACTGCATTGTAAAGTTGTACCTGGCACTCCTGTTCAGATGCATTAACATTCCAGTTCAAATATATTAACATTCCCAGACCCTGTTTTGACCTCACTTGTGCTGATTTTACACTTATATAACTGCTGACAGCTCAGGATTTGTCCTTAATTTACACTGAGCTGCTTTAGTAAAAGCATGTTTGCAATGTTTACAAATGCTTGGTTATTTACTGCACTTCTATTTATCATCCTATTTTGTAAAGAAGATTTATGTCATTTATCTCGCCAGGCTGTGGCATGCATCACAATTTATAGCATTTTTTTATTATTTTCTTTACAGGTTGATTTTATTCTTTCTTTTAATATTTTTTTCTTAATCATCCTTCTTAATCAAAATTCCCATTAGTTATGTAAAATATTTGCTCTCCATTGTTCTGCATCCCTTTCTAAATCTGCTAAAACACCTCTCGTGTGAGGACCAGAAACTTTTAATGGCTTTTTTCAGTCATGATGAAAGCCAGCAACAGAAGAGAGACAACCTGCTTCCCAACTCTGAGCCAGAAGACAACTTTTCCCTGCACTTTTCGTTGTTCTTGGCTGCTTTGAATCCTCCAAACTTCTGAGTTGAATAAGCATTCACTATAAACTGATGAATAAATCTAATGAATGTTCTATGACCAGTCAAATTCATGTTCTCATTGCTTTTCTTCAATTATTTATACCCAGGGGAATGAAATTACTTTTATTCTAAGTTTCTAAAGCAAATTAAAGGTAATTGACAGCCCTGTGCTGCTTGCTACTGATGATTATTGAAGGAGAGTGAAATGAACTGAAAAGCAGAATTTCTAGGCTGATGTAGTCTAACTTCCATGTTTCTACAACTAAAGAATTGGATTTATTAGCATTATTCAGCCTTTAGCTGAAAAGAAAGGAAAGAAANAAAAAAAAAAAAAAAAAAAAAAAAAAAAAAAAAAAAGAAATTAACTTGAGAATAGCCTCAAGTCTATTTCTTATATATATTTTTTGAATGCATTTTGGAGCTTCTGATAACAACATGTAGACCAGATATGACTAGCAGGAAATAGCAACAAAAAAACCTGAGACTAAATATTAAATGACTCTTGGGAATAATTTCCTCAGAATCAGACAAGTAGTTCCAACATATATTTTATCATTAAACATGTTTTTAAAACAAAACTTAAATTGTCTCCATGCAAATGCTATTTCATGACAAGAACAGTAGTAAGCAGTTATGTTCTCACCATAGCCTTGTACTGTCTAGTCAACTGCTAGCACTCTTTAAGAATACCTTTTTTCCTGATTTTTTGTGTAGTCATTCTATCACAGTTACTATTTTGAGCTGCTCTGTGCTTTGGATTTAAATACATTTAGCTGTTTCCCATTGGTTTGCAGTGGCTGAATAACGGTGATAAATACTTCTTGGGTTCTCTGTTTTACCAGAATGGCCTAAATTACTCACCAACCCATCAGCTTGAAATTTCCTTCAAAGAAATCCACACTATGTTACACATTCTCACTTTTGTGTTTCACTGGGAATTAAAAAAAAAAAAAAAAAATCGATTTTTTTCCATAGGATGAGCATACTGATTCCTGATTCCCAGCTTTATCCGCCTGTGTATAAAAAATTTAGACTCAGCAGAATTCCAACCCATAATCCTGAAGTCAGCTATGAGTAATTACAGTTGATCAAATGTTTTCCATAAACCATTTTTAAATAGTAAGGGACAGATTTGAATGTGGTCAATCAAATTCCAGCTCTTCTGACATCAATGGAATGAGGTGAATTGACAACAATTATTGACTACAATGCTTTCCCACTAAAGTCTTTCACATCAAACTACTAACCAGTAGCAGGCACTGATAATTATTGAATCTCACAGGGATGTATACATTAGAAGTGTTATTTTCCATTCTAAAGGTGCTAAAATATTCCAAAAGCTCGTATCTATAATTTCCAATTGTCATATTGCCATTTTAGTAATTATTATTATTATTGCTCTTAATATTACTGCTTCTAAAACTAGTTTTATTCTCTAATCTGTTGCAAAATCATGAACAGATAATGCAGAATCCATTATTTCCTTTGTCTTACCATTATTTCTAGGACTTGCAGCAATTTCTTTTAAATTACTGACTCCCAAGAACACCCTTTTTTTTTGAGAGTTTATAAAATATAATAAACTATGATTAGGGAATTCTAATAATTTGTATTAGCTGGAGAAATGATGTTTAATCAGATTAATCTCATTGTCTATAAACAAGCCTTTGACATATTTTTTAAAAATGACTGTGTCTTTCAGTGCATTTTATCTTTCAGGCTGCAAGATAAAAAACCAGGCAAAGTTGCTTGTCTCTGACAGTTGACAACATTTATTTGCAAGAAACACCTAGGTTGGAGTTGGATGACAAATGTAACTCCTGACAGTGGAAAGGGATGTAGAGGGCATCCTGGGATTTAGAGGCCAGTCTGTAGTCTATGATGATGCACAAGAACATTGTGCTCTTATTCTCTGCAGCACACAGCAAAGCTAGCGAGTTATATGCATCTTGTGGGGGATTTAATGTGTGAGAGATGATCATGCAAGGCATTACTTAGTAACTTTGTTCCATTTTCCCTGACAGTTTGCCATAGAAACAAAGATATAAATCACAGCAAATCTAACAAAAATAATTAGCTGCAGTGTAGTTTGGGATTACTAAGATTGTTATTTGCTATTTGCCATGTTGTTGCCTCTGCCATTTGATTTATGAGAGATAAATTGGTTTTCTTTAATACCACGTTTTGATTTTTTTAGGCAGACTTGCTAATGTAACATTGTACCTAAAAACATGTTGCTGCATAGCGAAGAAGTCCTTCCTTCCCCGAGGCTGTGGGCCTTCGATTTCTCAAAGTCAAATTACATAATCATTGTAGTCCTTAAAATATGTACCAAGTCTTGTAAGTTACTCTTTCTGCCGCTGCTATGATGGCCCCTCATTCTCAGATTCTTTGAAAATTTACTTCCCCTCAGAGAAGAAAAACTTTTTGTTATACTCCAGGGAAATGGATTAGCCTTGACCTGAAGGTCTTCAAAAGTTCTCTGCATGCTTGTGTGGGCAGTTTCAATAATACACACAGCAAGGTTGAGAAGCACCACAGAAATCCAGTGACATTACTCAGACCTGTGAACTTGTTTCTATAGAGTTACCAAAATAAGTAAAGATGATCGTTGTTTTGTTTCAGTGATTATGCGATTTTACACTGATAATCAATTAACTATGACGAAATTGCGACCATTTTTTGTTTTATTGATAAATAAATGACTTTCATGTTCAAAACTAATGAAATGAGGAGAATCTAACTGAACACAGCTATTCTTTTTCTGGGGAGAGGATGGATAAGAGATTAATGTGCCAGTATTCTACATTTAAGAGAGCAAAAATATAATCTGATTTCCTTCAGATTTAGGAAACCTTGCATGTGATCTGTATGACCAGCATCATTTAGGGTTTATGTGAGAACAGTTCAGAATAACATAGTTCAATATTTTCTTCTTTCTAACTGGATTGGAGCATATTCTGCATTAATTGAATGTTTATTTCTACAACTATTATGTCACCTAAACAATTTTTCAATAGAATACTGCTGAAAAGCTCTTTCCACAGGAAACAAAACAAAAAAAAAAGACCATGAAAAGAATCTGGAAGATTAAGAAAATCCAGTGGTCTACTAAATAGTTTACTGAAAGACTGATCTTCAAAGTCCAGAAAACAATCATTACAAAGAAAAGGCAATAGAATAGAATACAAACAAAATAAATCTATTTAAAACAGCTTACATGGAGGTTGAAGGTTTGCATTCTCATTTCAGTAAAGTCACTGACAGTGCTGTCACTGTCTTCAAAGACTAAAGAGCAGGATTTCTGGAAAAGAAATTCCACTTTCTGTAAAGTGATCCAAATTATCTAAAACACATGGCCACTGAAAACAACAAAGTGGGATAATTCACATTTTTTTACCATTTACGGAAAAAACTTTGCTAACAAAGGCTGCATTGTTATTGATGTTATTATCTAAAACTAAACTTTAAAGATATTTGTGCCTGTTAGTGGAGGAACAAACATTGTGACATTGATGTAGTGTGGAACAAAGTTGTAAAACTTTGCTTGCTATTTTACATATTTACAGATGAGAACTTGAGTAAAAAATACTTAAATACCATTCATGTGTTGTTTATAGGAATTCTAAGTATTTAATGATGAAAAAAGACAGATTATTCTAGATTTATTAGTAAAATTAGTAGTTAAATGCCTCCAAATCTCAATGCACATTAAAACACCAAATTATTGTGAGTACTGGAAAGGGGACAAGCCAAAGAGGACAAATGTCTGACATCAATAATTATTTTATCACAAGGAAGCTGGACTTTGGAGATTACACTTCTGAGGTCAATGAAGTCACTTGCCTCTTGCACTACATGCAGCCTTTCTTGATCTTGTATCTGGGGAAATGAAGAACCTTGAAATTAGTTCCATATGCCAATGGACCTTGTAGAAGTATAAAACAAAGAAATGGTCCTTTTCAGCCTGAGTTCTAATCCTCTAAGCCTACTTTAAAGTTTCAGATTTCTTTTGTCTCAGAATGCAATAAATCAAAGAAAGTAGCTTGTAATAGCGTTCTTCTGCACATAAAAAAAAAAAACAAAAAAACAAAAAAAACACCTCACCACCACTAAAAAGACAAAAAAGAAGAATCATCTTGTCTAGTTTTATGCTCTTATCTGGTCTGGCTTGAATATCAGTGCTGGTTAGCATTTCTTTCTTTGGAGGCTAAAATAAATGCAAGAATTCCATCTCCTCAGTAAGCATAATTTAATTTTATCAGCCTGAACCTGTGTGTTCAGTCCAATTGATTCTCCTGTTAAGAAAGAAAATTACTTTCCTCAGATCTTTAATGTGTTCAGACCTAGTGGGAACCTGCATGACCATCAAACAAAGATTACTACAACACTGAAACTATTGAACAACTATCACAAGCCCACTGCAGTGATCTTTGAATAAGATTGCTTTTTATTACTTGTGTTCCCAGTAGGCAAAAAAATAGATTGAATCAGGATGAAGTAAACTGCTCTGTTTAGTTGGTGCAAAAAACAAGAATGGCTGAGGTGGATAAATTACATCTATTTTTTTAAATCAATGCACAGCAGCTCTTTTGTAGGTAACAAAGGGAAAGGTCGAAGGTTATTGCCTAAGAGATCAATAGTTTTTCCCAATGCAGCAAGAAGGACTTGTGAAAATAAAAGTTCCACTTTTCTATGATAATTCTAGAAGAAGGAAATGAACCTTGTGCCCCACTTCTTCTGAGTAGAACTCCAGTATTGTGCTTCAGCAGACTTTTCAGAAAATGGCCCAGGAGGCTTGGTCACCCAGAAAATTGTTCAACTTATCAAAATTGAAGACCTTCCCAAAGCTTAACCTGTCCCAGAGTTTCAAAGTTGCATTAGGAATTAGCCATGAAGAGCTGAGCCCACATGTCACTCACAGAGGCACACCAATACCAGGAATGGTGTCTGGCTGCCCATAGCTTCCCCACCAAGTCCCACCCCCTCCTCTTCCTCAAGACAGCTAGGCAATGTGAGATGTGTTCAGCTAGAATCAGCCTGGCAGACCCTGCCTTATAAAATAACCACAAGAAAGGAGATAGAGCAAATGAAAAAAATACACATCTGTCATGGTGGATGGACTGCTGAGGACAGTTTTTTCCACAGCTTTTCAAATAGCCATGCATGATCTTTCAAGCTGAAGGCAGACGTTTCTGCCTTATGGATCTCTTTTTCTGCTGACTGTTGTTTGCACAACATAGTTTGGTATCTTTCACTGATATCTATTCTCTTAGCAGCAAACAGAGGAAGGATGTGACACAAAAAGTTTCTATTTTCAGGCATTGGGACATGCAGGACCTATATGAAATGTCTTCTAAATCCATTTCATATCAGGAATAATACTTAGGAGGATTTAAATACATATACAATTTTCTCGCAATTTAAATAAATATATAATTTCCTCACAATTCCGTCAAAGTATATGCAGTCTGTGGACAATTTGGAAATCATCTATTTCATAACCAAGATGGAGCTACACAAAAATCTAAGAAACCCTCAAAATCCAACACAAATGCAGCAGAAAAAAATACTGATTTAACCTGAAACAAAACTTTGGGACAAACATTTTCAGTCCCAATAATTGCCATTTACCGTATTTGAAAGTCAAACCTCTCAGGTGCCACTAAATTTAAGTAAGTTCTGTCCTGAACTTTTATATGAACACAAAGAATTGGTAATATTTAATTTTTGGTATCACAACAAAATTAAAAGAAAAAATATAAGAGGTGATTATACTATAAAGACTCAAGCCCTCATTATTTATTTTCTGTCATCCTTACTGTCTCAAACATTTCTATTCTAAGAAGTAAAGATATCCTTTGGTATATGCATTCACATGTCATTTTAAAGAGAGAGGGACTATCAAAATCAATATGTATCTGTTGATATTTTTGAGTATACTTAATTCCTTAGTTTTTGAAAGTCCTG
The DNA here is from genome assembly GCA_013397195.1 of Hylia prasina. NCBI lineage: Eukaryota > Metazoa > Chordata > Aves > Passeriformes > Sylviidae > Hylia > Hylia prasina. The sequence continues at coordinate 965,644 of VYXD01013433.1, read as the reverse complement.
TTTTCAAAATAAGGTATTAAATTAATTATTATTCGTTTAACAAGGCTTGTTGTTGCAATTCAGACTGAGTCTGGCTACACCTCATTATAAATGTTCCATGTCCAGAAATTTAATTTTTCTTTAAGGACATGCACTACACATTTCCTGTATAAATATACATAATTTATTGAGCTTTTACTACCTAATAAACAGCAAACTACAATATATTTCTTTTCAAAGCAAACAAAGAATAGCAGTTTCACATCATGTAATGGTATATAATGACACTAATCTCTTTTAGACGTAAAATACACCACAGAAGGTAGCTTTTGTAATTTTTCTAAAAAATAAAAAATCATTATTAATTCATTCTACATTAATTATGATAGCCACTAATCACAATGATCTTGTTTAGCATTCAGATTACTTGAAAGAATATTATATCTTGGAGATTCAGCATTTTATTCCAGGAGGATTAAGTCAATTAAGGTGATTCAGAATCATTACTTTCATAGCAATATAATGTCCAATTTTCACCTTGATTAATAGTTTATAACTTGAAACTTTTACTAGGTTTCCACTTTGTTTGATTCGTGAAAAAATGCAAGTTTTGCAAATTTGGTTTTTTTACTTATGAATATTTCAGCCCAATGGCAAAAACAGTGTGTCTTAAAAACTGAGCACATAAAATTACAATGAGACAAAACTTGTATATGTTTTCTCTGGGTAGACAAGACAGAATGCTCATTGCATAATGGGGAACATTTTACCCAGATTTATTTCAAATACATCTAGGGCACATAGAAAGAAATCTGAAGAGAGATCCCAGACTTTTTTATGACAGATAAAATACCATATCCACTGCATTTTCACATTCAAGCAGAGGCCATATCTTGTTCACTTTAACTTAAATTGTCTGTAAATACTTCCCTAAAAACTAAATCGTAAATCTTGTAATTTACTATCATAACAAGAAGTGTTTTGCTCCAAAAATATATTGGCACAGAAATGTCCTTCAACAACAGGTGAAAAGTGTGGATAATATTCCATATAAAAAGACTTGACAACTCAAGTAGCACCCCAAGCACTAGAAAGCATAAATATTTATGATATCTTCTTATTTCAATTCCAGTTTTAGTACAGTTCTTACCTTCCTTCATTGCACACAAATAGTGCTGGTGACAGATTCTGCATCTGGATGTATGGACAGACTGGGGAATCAGAGGCTGCAGAGCAGTGCCAGGGAAAGGCACCTGGGGGTCCTGGTCAGTGGCAATTTGAACAGGAGTCAGCAGTGCCAGCCAGCCAGGAGGGCCAACCCTGTCCTGGGGGGCATCAGGCACAGCATCACCAGCTGTGCAAGGGAGGGGATTGTCCCCTCTGCTCTGCACTGGGGCAGCCTCACCTCGAGTGTTGGGGACAGTTTTAGGTGCCACAATATAAGAAATAAAGCTATTAGAAGCATGCAAAGGAGGGCTACAAATATGATGAATAATCTTGAAGTGAAGCCATACAAGGAGTGGCTGAGGTCACTTCACCTGTTCAGCCTGGCAGAGACTGAGGTACCTCATTGCAGTCTGCAACATTCTCAAGAGAGGAAGCAGAAGGGCAGGTACTGGTCTTTTCTCTGCAGTCACCAGTTACAGGACTCAAGGAAAGGGCATGAAACTGAGTCAGAAGAGGTTAGTTTATATATCAGAAAAAGTTTCTTCACCCAGAGGATGGTAGGGCACTGGAATAGGCTCCTCGGGGAAGTGGTCACAGCACCAGCCTGACAGAGTTCAAGAAGCATTTGAACATTGCTCTCAGACACATTGTGTAACTCTTGAGCTGCCCTGTGCAGGACCAGAAGTCAAACTTTGATGATCCTTGTTAGTCCTTTCTGACTCAAAATAGTTTATGATTCTGCAAGTCTATGAATGGCCTTAATACAGCCTTTGGATAAAATTCAAATCCTGTGAAGTTATTTGTTCAGCACTAACACAAGCCTAGTTGTTCCATTTTTTGTCATGTGGTAAATACGCCATCACAAAATCATCCACAATGAATTTATGACTCCATGTAGTTCTTCTCAAATCAATGTGATATTTCTCACCTGCCCAACTAAGCATGCAAATTTGCAGCACTGTTGCCTTCTAGAACAAAATCCTGCTTGACACAAGTGTTAAAAGTCAAGCTGGCACATCTTATCAGCTGCTCTAAAATTTGGGATCAAATCACTCTTATCGGAATTAGTGATTTCAAAATCTTGTTGGACGTAAAAGATGAAACTGAAAAACAGCAGAAACAAGGTGGCATTTGAACCACAGAGTTCTTGTTTGTTTCAGTGGAACAGTGGTTTTCTGATTTACTGATATAGTAAATCAGAAAGACTTACAGTGAATTTCAGGCATCCTACAGCTTTGCTGAACTCTCTGAAGTATTTCATAAAATCCCCCGAAGCCTCTGAGAAAAGGTATTGGGAAATAACTAAAAAGGTCAAAAGTGAAAAGAGAAATGAGAGAAGGGAGAAAAAAAAGACACACTCATCCAGAAGAGCTGATGTTAGGGTTGAAAACAGGTGAGGTGCACTGATAATTATAGAAAGAGAGAGGTCTTGCCTCATCAGAGCTCTTTTCTCTTGTGAATGAGCAGAAAAGAGAGAATCACTGAGTAGCCCTTTTACGCTTATATTTAAGTTGCTGCTGAGCTATAAAAGTATGTTTTGACTTCTGAGACTTTTGGCATAAGTGAAATTAGTATGGTGTAAAAGAGAAGTTTCTTTATCTGAAAGCAAGTCGCATGTATCAATCACACTTCTTATGTAAACCTCTAAAGATTAAAACTTGTAAACTGTGAGAAGCCTTATCCCTTGTCAATCAGATCCAGACTGGACAAAGGCACCCCTAAATATGTTGAACAATGCCAGACTGCACTGCTGAGAAGTTGCACTGCATGACCTACTTGGTCTTTGCTGCCTTTAAATTATGTAATTCTCCTTAATGCTTTATTAAGGTTTTGAGACAAAGCCAAAGGCTCCTAAAAACATTTGCCAATCCTTTTAAGAGAGAAAACTAAATAAACCCTCTAAGATCCTCCCAGAAAATTTCTGTGGCTGGTGGAGGAGAGAATGTTCCTTCAGGGAGGGCTTTCTTTCCCCCCTTTTTATTGAGCATTTCCTCTGAAATGTATCTAGGGCAATGTTTTATAAATGCCTCTTAGCATTATTTTTAAATCCCTGTCAGAATGAGATGCACAACTGTGCTGGAGAGTCATGAGTGGAACTGAGCTGAAAGGTACCAGCAGATGCCTGCAACAGTGTGGCTTGGTGTGGCAACAGCTACCCTCACAAGATGCAGAAAATGCAGAAGGGGGGCACAAGAGCCTCAATGCCAAAAGCTGTACCTGTGGTCCTGAAGTGTCAGGGAGCATGAACGTGGGCCAGGAAGGGTTTGGAAAATAGTTGGGCAGAGGACAAGGAAGGTTTTGAGGTGGGAAGGGTTCAGTCGATGGAAAAAGGATGGGCTAGAAGGGCTTAGAGCATCTCTGAGACTGAAAAGATGAGGGACAGGAGTCCTGTGGCAACTAAGGGAAAGCTGAGAGGCCACTAAAGAAGACCATGCCAGCAAGGGCACTTCATGCTGATACTAAATGTCAGAGCACCAAGTTCCCTGGGCATTTTTGGGGTAGCTCAGACATAACCTAACTGCATAAGGTTTTGTCATCAAGAAATACCACAAGTCATCACAGCACGTCTAGCAAGACACTCTTATTATTCACCCACTCTGTATTGTCTATGACACGAAATACTGTCTTACTCCAAAATGTGCTATCATCACACCCTATAATGCCCTCACTGCACTAGTTAGTATGTGTCACAAAATATCATAAATGAGGTTGGAAGATAGTGGGAAAACAAAGGTCCTAGGGAGCAACAGATGAATCCAAAGATTCCAGGACCTACCACAGAAAGAGGTTGCCCCAAAAGGGCAATTTAACTTTGCTTTACTGGATATGCTAATTATGTTTGGGCCCAGATGGAGATTTGCTGTTTCCAAGTTGAGAAGTGGCTGGTTTTCAGCCCTGGGGACAGGTGAATGGTTGGGGAACCCTAGATCCTGGATGAAAAACTTGTGTTTGCTCTGTTTACAGAGAGACCAGATTTACATTGCCTTTTTCACAGCAGAATGGTGGTTCAGTGCATTTTTCACTCTTAATAACCAACTGACCTGGGCTACATCACATGCAGGTCGGTCCTTTAAACTGAAAGAGGGTGGATTTAGATTAGATATTAGGAAGAAATTCTTTACTGTGAGATTGGTGAGACACTGAAGCAGGTTGTTTAGAGCAGCTGGATGTCCAGCCCAAGGTTGAAGACCAGGTTCAGTGGGGCTCTGAGTCTGGTCTTCTGGAAGGCACCCCTGCCCATGGCAGAGGGTTGGAACTAGATGATCTTTAAGGTCCCTTCCAACCCAAATCATTCTGCAATTACGATATGAAACCGTCACCTGTGATTACAAATTCATTTTTGGTGAGAAGAGACCAAAAATATATGGATTTGCTGAACCGATCACAGGTATTGCATAAGGAGAGCCATCTAATGGGGTGCTGTAGGTGCAGGACTTCCCTTTTCTCTTTCCCAGTTGAGACCTGAACTGGGGATTACCGGGCACTTGGCATGCTCCATATCAGAGTGATTCACAGGCTGCCTAAGGATATTCTGATGGGCCTGAGAGGGCAGCTCCTCTCTGCCAGCCTCCAGCCACATTGTGCCCAGGATGTCCTGGAGTCAAACACTGTAGGCACTCCCAGGATTCACTTTGAAAGCCGAAAAACAGCTTTTGGGGGTACTCTAGCCATGCAACATGGACAAAACCAGAAGCTCCTCTTTTGCTGATATATCCAAACACCCACTCAACACAGACCCACTATATCTGCTGTATCTGTGCCATGAAGAATTCCTCTAAAACTCCTGAGACTTGCACTGCTTTCATTTTGAGAAATGCCACATAAATAATAGATGCCTTATCTTGAAAAATGGTAATGTATTTCAGGTAAGCCTTAGTATCTATTAATGTATATCCCCGATATCTTCAAAAATGAAAGTTTAGAAAATTAACTTCTGTTTTTATTAACTTTTGTACTGTTTTCTCCAAAGAAAGAGAAATGTTGAAAGTTGCTTCAGGAGTAAGGACAGGTATTTGATGGAAAGAGAGCTGATATTTTATATATAAACATGTAGAAATAAATATTTTCTATGGAATCACTGCTATAATACAATTCATTCCATTACCCTTACAACTGTTTGCATATTAGCTGGAGGAGGGACGAAATGTATTTATTCTCTGCATGTTTCTGCAATTGGATAAGCATCTATATCCCAAAATATCCCTTCACAATCCCTGTGTTGTAATCTGTGGCTTCATTAAAACAGTGTACAACACTCTTCCATAATGTGCATGTTCTGTTGTGAGAAATAGAATCATTTTCTCTGTTAAACAGATTGCTATGTAAAGCAGAACTGAAATTCAAGGAGATTTATTTTCTTTGCTCCTTTGTAACCCCAACACTACATTCCTCTTTATCACTATGCTAAACCTGAAAAGGAAGACTTTTATTAATAAAAATTAGAATTGGAGAAAATATATTACACCATCTCTATGCCTGTTAAATTAATTATAGGCAAGTGATGAACAAAATTGTGATTCATTATGTATTCTATGACAAAAAGAATAATTTATAAATTCAATGTAATGTTATTTCTTCTGTAATAGCAAAATGAATCATCAGCTTTTAATTTTCTGCTAGAACTATCTAAACCCTTTTAATAAGGGGTTTATCTATCTCTTGAGGTGTCTAGCATAGTCTGATGGAAGTTCTCAGATTTTAGTTATGACACTACTGTATCAGCTAAAAAATTGCAACAAGTTAATTGCTTTTAAATTCAATTATCTCTTAATTATTACAGTTATTGTTATATATTACACCTTAAATTTTTATCTTAGATTTTACCATAGGTCCAGCTAAATTTCATCTACTGGACTTCACAGCATATGCCTCACAAGAAAGTAACTTACATTTTTTGGTGAAAATAAATGAATTAATTAGTAGTCATTGATTCCAACACTCAGGTATGTTTAAAAATTTGATGCTGTGATAAAGTTTGCTAAAAAGCAAATCAATAATAAATAGATTTTACATTGCAACCTATTATGTATTTTGGAATACCTGCTGCTTGTTTCTTAATGCTGCAGCTTGAATGTCTTAGTTCCTGTAGAGATCATTGGAATTTTAAAAGACTAGTTAATATAGTGCAGTTCCAGCTCAGTCCTAATATAGAAGAATTTACAGTCTTCCTGTGTCTTTCTGTAAAAGACAAAGTTTGGCATAAATTGACTGTGTATCTAGCAGGGCCACCATTTTGTGTGGGATGTTAAACAGGATTTGATATATCCATATTTTGTGTGTGTCACACACAAAAGGCAAAACCAATTTGGCCAAAGAAAAATTACATGGCCTGTCTTATAAGAAAAAACATCCAATATTGCAGAGATTTTGCCCACTCTGTGGTAGTCTGCACTGAGATTAAATGACTTCAACCTGAAGGAAAAAGAAAACAAGTCATACTAGATGAATGGTGGGTCTGGAATATGTACCCTGAAATTCCTACAATTTTATCTGAATTTAGCCTTGGATCTTTTCTAAATCTCTCAGAAAATGATGCTCCCGTATACTCTAATGAGAAAGTGTGACACTAAAGCCAACCTGTAGCTATAAAGAAACCTTTATCTCTCTACCCAACACAATAGAATAGGAATCCAGATGCTTTAAAAATGCTTTTGAATTCTCAAAACATTCCATTTGTTAAATATTTTCAGCTTGTGATGGAAACTAGACTTCTTATTCCGGGAAGCTTAATAATTAAGCCACCCTTAAGAATCAGAGAAGATATAAAAAGAATGTATTAACATTTCTTCGTTTCTAATGTATTATGTCCTTGTGTTATAAATTTCATTATTGAATTATGACTGAGTTGATAGATTTGTAGCAGAACATCACAGGAAGGTACTCCTGCTCTGGTGGAACTGTTAGTATGTTTAACAGTGAGGAACAAATAAGCTCTCTAGGGCAGTTTGTGTTCTGTGTTTGTATTCTGCATTGCACTCTCAAAGCTCAGCTGAGGACCAAATGTTCTTCAGCGCACCCCTGGCACAAGCAATGCAGATAATCCCATTATCTTCCACCTCACAGTCCTTTTCGCGTTTCTGTCATCATGGAGAAGTATTTAACATAAGGTGGAATTTATCTTGCCTAATTTTAGCTCTCTAAATGTCAGGAATCAAGTATAAGCTGATTGCTCAAGGCAACCTGTAGTCAGAGGAGAAAGACAGGCTTCTCCATGCAGCAATTCTTCCCACCCTGCTGTAGGAATCTGAGTGAACTGCCATGCTCTGAAAATTTCCATCTCTCTTTCCCTCTTTTGAAATAGGACACCAAAAGCCTAGGATTAAAGTAACTGCTTGAAAAATTTATGTATTCCCCTAAAACTCTAGTCTTAAACCTTCTAAAATTGTAAAGGAACTTATTCCTGTATTTTTATCTTCCATATCTATCAATTTTAGAAATATATTAAGTTTCTTAAAATAGATTTCTTTTTCCCTTTTGTGTTTGATAATGTAACTCAATCACTATTCTCCATCACTGGAATACCTGAATAAGAGGGGTTTTTCTTTAAATAAGAATCTAAACTGCATTAGGATATTTATTATTGCAAGGCTACATTATTCTAAGTAGCATAATGCTTGCATTTTGAATATTATGGCTGGGAATGCTATCAAAATTAATTCTACTCTGGTGTCAATGACAATTATTTGTTGGGAGCTTTTTCAGTCATAATGAAAGAAAAGCAGTAAAATGTTGAAGAACAACATTGATCTTCAAGACCTAAACAAAATCTTAGGGATGCCATTACTAGCTTTCCTCAAAACTATGCTAGTTACAGAAGACATAATGATCTGCTTTATTCGAAAGGGAATATCTTTGTTTTGAAGACACTAATGCACCACAGTATGATGATAAGGTCTGTAATAATAGTACAATAATAAAGGCTTGACCGAGTAGATAAATGCTTTCACATTGCAGTGGGAAACATTGTCATTTTTCTTCTGATTTATAAACTCTAGTGAAAAGCCCAGTCCCATGGAGGAGCTGAGAGTCCCCAAGGGTTGTTTTACCTCTAATTGTATTATTGATGTAATTAGATCTGACCTTGATATTTGACACTTCAAGAAAATTACAAAAATTTTAGTTTGACGCCTTACTGTCACTTTCTAGATCTTAAAAATTACATTAGGTGTTTATGTTTCAATTATAAGAAAAAGTCGAATTTCTTGATCCAAACTGCTTGGTAAAGGTGTGTCACCCAGAATTTTCTTAGCCTTCTGATGTTTCATATTGGAGTCAGAGTTTCTCACTTTCCCATGCCTTTTAACATAAACAAAGAATTGTCTTTTGTAAATATGGCCAATGTTTGCATTCCTTCAGATGGGAGGAGAATGTGATTGATAGTCTGATTGACCAATGTGGTTGAGAGGTGGGAATTTCACCTTCCAATCCATTGTCACCTTGATAAAAGTATATATTTGGAAATTCATAAACAAAGGCTCTTTTTTGGCCTCAGCGCTGCATCTCAAAAGATTCCAGGTCTCTGTGGGATCATTTCGTGTCCGACTGCATCAAGGGTGGGTAGAGAATGAATAAAAATACAGTAAAAAAGAAAATATTAAGAGGATGCCTAGTGATTTATTTTGTTTAAGGTCAAGAAAAACAGCACATGTTGAATATATATATATAATCATTGCAAATATTCATGGAATAATACTTGGAACCTGAACAGCATTTGAAAGCTTTAAATTCCAATTTTTTTTTTAACTTTCCTATTCCAGTGGCAATTTGGGATATGAGTTGCTTCTGTCCTCCACTTTTTAATTTTTGGCAGCACATGTTTAAAGTGAGCATTATTTATTCTCATAATAGTCACTCATATGTTTTTAAAATATTATGAATAAAACCAGACGTGTAAAACTTGCCAAATTTGCAGACCCATGGGTAAAGCACAACTCTGAAACTTACTCTATTTAATTGTTGTGGAAACTGAGTCTGGCTCTCATTTAAGCAATTTTTAAGCATAAGTAAAAGTTATTTATAATATCAGAAACTACCTTTTCTCCTTTGCTACTATCTTTCTTGCCAGAGTATACCCGTATTTTTGAAAGAACAAGACTAAAAACATGTTCTCTCTCTTTAGATAATATGTGTACAATTTATGTTATTTCCACTTGAAGTGAAGGGAGTGCTCAGCAATACTAGTTTGGTTTGTCTCCAGTAAAAGGAAAAGTTTCCATCACTTCTCATGTTTGTTTCTTGCCCAATGTAAACGATTCATTAGAAGACTTCATTCAAGAGCATTTGGGAACTGTTTTGAGATCCCTAATGGAAGCCATTCTGACCATGAAAACTGCTCTTAAGATAGATTGAAAAGCCAGTTATATCAGACTAAAATACTCCATGATTCTATATTGATTCTCTCAACCTTAACTAAGGAATTAAGTATTTAAGACAAATTGTCTGCTTCTCTGCTCAGTTTCTCACCAGATTGCTTGCCAGACAACCTGAATAGTGTGTCAGAATGCCATATTCTTTCAGCTACTGAATTTCCACCTGCCTGTGGAGTCATGTTGATGGCTTTGCAGGGATTTAGGAAGATGTTACAGAAAAAGATGAAATGAGATTGTTTTCTGGTTTTGTGGCTTTTCTTCTTAAATGGATGATTTTAAATTGTGATTTCTCTTTCACACAGAACATTAGATCTAAACTTTCAACTTTTTATTTGGTGGGCTATAGGTAATACTGTATCTTTTATCTTTCTCAGATCCTGACTGTGTGGGAAGCCAATAGAACAGTCAATCTTTTAACACAGAATCTTGGACTGAGTACCTTGTTCTGTATTTTTCTGCCAATCTATATTAAATACAGGGATTTGAAATCTATTTCAAATATCCACCTCAGGTTTACATGACAAGATTAATCTCACTTATATTCTACTAGAAATTGTTTTTGTATAAGAAAACTCTGAAGGCTGACACAAATGGGATGAATTCCTACTAATTTTCAAACAATTCTTGTAGTGAAAATCACATTTTCCAAGACAGGTCCGCACCTAACTCTGTTTAAGTTTTCATACAAGCAAAATAGATCTATGGCTTGGATATCCCTGCCTTTCCTGCATCCTTCAAGATTTGAACGTACCTCAGAACTTTGAAAACCAGTGATAACTCAGCATTAGAGCTAATAGAATGAGTTTTCCAATTTAGGTTCAGTTGCTCCTATATTTTACCTTGAATGCTGCTTAAGTCACTGCAACAGTAATTAACTAAAAAGTGGATTTTAAAATGTGATCTTGCAGAAGAAAGTGAAAAAGTGAAGAGGATAGCAACTTCTAAAGAAATAGAGATCTTTCACAGACTAAGTATGCAATAACAGTAGTAAATAGACTATGCAAGCAGGTGTATGAGAAAAGAGCAGAAAGATAAATGTTTCACAGAAATGAGAATTAATTTGCATATGGCACCACTTTTCAAGTGTAAGGCACAGCTGCTGACTCTTTTTAACTCATCTTCTTTTTCTGTGGATGCCTATATTAAAAGCCTATTTTAGGTGCTCATTAGCAAAAAAAAATTCAAGATACTGATGACACTAACTCTAAATTGAGGTTAGATGTATTTATATTTGAAGGCCAAAAGAAATAGTGCAAATTGATTGCTTTAGAAAATACGCAGGTAGCAAAAGTACACAACATCATTCTATTAGAGTGTCATAATTTCTACAAGAATAAATTTTATAGGGAACACAAAACAATCATGGCAGCACATAAAGACATCATGGTAGAGTGGGAGGTGTAGCTGTACAATGATATCAGAAAAAAGAAAATATGCTGATTCCCTGGCTGTCTTTCCTAAAGGGATTAAGAAGTCAGCTTACACAAAATAGTACACAGCTGGCTTTCATTCTTGCTTTCTTAAAAACTGAGTGAAATGTCATCTGGTGATTTTCCTGAGCTTTGAAGTTTAGTTAAAATTCACAAATACAACATACTTAATCCAAACTGGAAACACAGATCATGTTAGAAAACATTCTATAATTTGAAAATGTTTTTGAGCATCCCCTAGTCAAAGCCACTTCAGACTTCATCTGAAAACTGATACAAACTTCTGCGCATCTACATATTCACAAACTGCTCCATGTTCAAAGAGAATGGTTTAAGAAATTTCTTTTCTGAGAAGTATTTTATGGGACATACCACCAGAGGGAAGTAATGAGCACTCTTAAGAGACACTATTTGAGCAAGTTTTCATTCTTGAATGAAATGCCATATGGCTGGGGTGTTGGGTTTGCATCTCTGAGGAAGCTGTGACAAGAGGCAACGTTTATTTTTTGCCTTAATCTCTCTATGGCTTCAATTCTTACAGCAGACTTCTCCTGAAGAAGAAGTTTAGATTTTCAATCCCAAGAAGGAGATTAAATGTTGCTAGTGAACACCTCTGCTGCTGTTCACATTTGCCTGGACTCTGTGCAATGTATTTCTAGATCAACAATAAAATAACCTGTTGGTCTTGATAGGGTAACATTTTGAGAAAATCAGCAATATTTTACACAAGCCTTCCACATAAATAATTTTTCATTTATTGCCAAAAGAATAAAGTGATTGCACAGCTAGGTAAGATCTATCTGGAAGATCTAATCAGGAAGATTCGGGAATCGCTTGAATTCAGGCATAATGCAGTATAGAGGGCTCTGTGTGTGTATCCATCTGTCAGAGGAGGGGAAGAGCATGTTTGGTCATAGGCTTGTTAAGCTGGTGAAGAGAGCTTTAAACTAAAGCTGCTGAGGGAAGGGAACCTTAATCCATCTCACCTCTACCAGGAGATGCCCAGAACCTGGAGAGGGATTCATCAGGAGAGCACCTAAAGACAAGCACAAAGAAATTTCTGCCACTCCAGCCAGCAAATTGACTTCATAAGAGTTCAGCTTAAATTCCCCTCTCAAACACATATGACGTATGCAATAAACAAGAAGAGTTAGAGATATACACAAACGATAAGGGCTCCAATCTTATCATCACAGAGTTGCGGTGGGGCAGTTCTTATGACTGGAGAGAGTGCCATGTAATAAAACCCTGTAAGGAAGAGGTGCACAAGAAAACTGGTTAATATTCAAGGATCATCTGCCCCAAGATCAGGAGGTCAGATTGGATGGGGATTTGAGCAACCTGCTCTAGTCAAATGTGTCCCTACCTATGGCAGGGGAGGTTGTAACAAGATGATTGTTAAGGTCTCATCCAACCCAAACTGTTCTATGCCTCTGATTCTATACATCCAAAGTTTGGAAAAAACACATTTGTATCTCTTGCAATTTAAAAATATGCTTTATCTGGTAGTGCAATTTAATCAGAAAGCCTTTCAAGAGCAAAACATCTTTATTGATCCTAAACACTTAACAGAAACAATACTATTTAGTCTCGTATGACAGCAGATGGCACTCTAAAACTGTTGGCATGTACATGTATGATTGCATATATGTATACATATACAATCAAAAACCATGTTTCTTGCCAAATAATGAGGCCTTAGAAAAGTCTAGGATCTATGACTGTGATGCTATTTTTTCTCAAAAAATATTTGAAACACAAAATCTCTCCATGAAAGATTTTAGAAATATTATTACATTGGATGATCTCCAACAGAAGGGAAACAAAATCTATTTCTAATATTTTACTGTCTTTCCATGTAATGAAAGGTATCTTCCTTGAAAATAAGGGTAAATTCATTTATAAACAAAAAAAAAATACATAGATGTGAGGTTTTTTCAAATACAATACAATGAAATACAATGGAACATCTGCTCAGTATTTACCATGGATTCCAAAAAGTATTTAACTTGTTAAGACTGTATTAAGAAGAGGAAAGAGAGGAAATACAGAATCCATTGCAATCTTCTTTACATGTGCAAGAAATATGATAATAGCATTGTATGAATTATGTCACCTCATTTTGAAGTTTTGTCAAGTTTTATTTTCTCTTATATAGAAGGATAAAGAAAAATAATTAGTAGATTTAATAAATTATTAAAGCTGGAGAAATCTGAGAGAAGAACAATAATTATTCAAGCAAGAAGCAACAGTGGCAGTAAAAGAACAATACCACTTGAGAATAGATTGCAACTGGATGCCAAATTACACTACTATTTTTGACCATAGTGGGTGATTTTTCTTGAATAAGGACTATAGCGTTAAAGCCAAATATACATGCAATATATGTGTTTGAACAACCAAAACTCTTGAGAGTTTGAAGTACAGTCTGTAACTGGAGGATCAGGCCTAACTTCCCCTGTAACATAAACGGTCCTGGAAGAGAACTGGCCAGTTCTTGTAATAGCTGTGCTAATGCCAAAAATAAAAGGTAACCTCAGTGGTGACAAGGAGAAAAGTTTTTTTGATTATTCTGTTTTTCAGAAACAGAAATTCAATCTCTTTGACTAAACAGAGAGGCTCTAGCAACCTGTCTTGAAGTACTGAAGACCAAATTCACCAAGTTAATATTCCTAAATTTTTCTGCAGTAACAAATAATGATACTATACATCAGTTCAGTTGCTCTCTAATCCCAGAGGTGCCCACCTGATAGATTTGTAGCTCTTCCTCAGTACTGACTTACAAGAAAAGCTTGATGCATAAGGCACGGCAGAGCCTGATACTTCTCCCTCTGTATGTCTAGAAGGAAATGGCTTGGCAAGCTTTCTCCTAACACCTTTAAGCACACCCAATAAGGACAACAAAAAGACAAGTTTAATTTTTGCTGCTGTTTAACCTTTTGTCACTGTGTAATTGCTGGAATACCATAACAAAATTAGAAACTTGGTTTTTGGAGGACAAAAGCACACTAAGAAAATATTTTAATGCTCCACATAGCCTCCTATAAGAGTGTCTAAGTTTATCTGGTTAGACATTTAGGGAGAAATAGAAAAATTCTGGAGGATGTTATGATGAAACCAAGCTGTAGAGTATTAAAAAAAATGAGGATCAATTGGATTGGAGCATTAGAAAAAAAAATAAGCAGAAATTTTGTCTTTTGTTCATAGCTTAATGGTTAAGACACTGACAACAATATAGTTGAATCCTAATCCTTTTCCAAACAGTCGTTACACAGTGATTGTTCCTTAAATCTTTATAAAGCCTCGGATCAGGACAAGAAATCTATGTAATTGCCTCTATGGTAAAATACAGAAAACACAGTCTTGCTTTCTGTTGTGTCTTGCTTTCATTGTACAACAATAAACCTTGCATTCTTTTTCACAGTTAGAGTTCTTCAATGGGAAGAGCTGAAAATATTCCCTCTTTCTCCCATACTGCATTTAAATGTTTAAATGATTGAGAAACACTAGAAAATACAGGCAAATACCCTGTTGGGTAGACAAAAGCATGAAATAAGCTTTTTCCTGCTTCTAGATGAGAACTCAGGTTGTATTCCCAGAAGTTGTTTATCTAGATGTCAAATAAGAAAAGTCAACTTTGCAATTTTTTCACGGGTCTGTTGTGTGCTAGATACGTCATGGTGGCTTGTGAAATAGCCACTCCCAGGGACACAGGAGGCAGAACACGTCTGGGCAGTCAGGGACATGCCCCTACTCTCTCGTAGCATCTGAGCTGGGCAGGACTTGATTTCAGTTTTGGACATAGGCCCCAAATGTCATATTTTACTGGAGTACATGCCTTTGGGTTTTTCACTACATGTGAGGCCTTGGATGCAGAATGCTGGGGACTGAGGGTCTGATCCAAATCTTTGGTGGTTAAAAGTCATTGACAGCACTGAGTTTTGATACGGCTCAAGCCAATACAACGCTGTTCTGGAATACATTCCATAGAACATGAAGCATTTGGAAACTGGCTGAGGAAGACAGAATGGTGAAAATCATGCTTGCGTTCCTCTCCTGCAATTATTCCCAAGTCCTATTTCCAATCTGCATGCTGCTTATTTTCAGCAATTCCCCCTAGTGTGCGATTCATCTGGCTTGGCAGCTGCTCTGTGTGCAGTACATTTCAAGAAGGAAGGGGACAGAAGCACAGGCATGTTTCCAAGAAAACAGATAAACTGCTTTGGTGTCACTGACGTGGAAAGTGGGTTAGTCACACTCTCAAAGACTGGTATTCCTGATTGGTTTTTCTTGTCCAGAGCAACACATGGCTGTGCTAGCCCACCATTTGGAGTATAATTCAGTGGGTCTTCCCTGACAGTAGAGCAATGAACTTAGATTTTGGAGTTTACTATTTAAATGATGTAAAGTATTCCACTGTTTTAAGGCATCATGTAAAGCTGATTTAAGGATTACTGTTATGTCGCTTCTCTTTTTTTAGATACGCTAAGTATTTATCTATACATTTAAACCTTTATCCAGACAGAGAATAGGTAGGCAGATTAGATGATAAAGAACTAACAATTTTCACTCTTTCAAGCACAAAAAAAAAGCATTATTCAACTGACAGGTTTAAGAGGAATTTAGCAAACTTGCGGTATGGAAAGGTTAACCAGAAACTAATTACTTTTAGCATTCAGATTTGATTACAAAACAAACACGGTATAATCAAAACAAAATATGGCAGATTTATAAGAAGGTGACATGAAATGTGTGTAGCTATGCGTTGAGAAGAAAAGGAGGAACATGAATTATAATATTTGGTGGACCTGAAAATAAAAGGAAGTATTTTCTTTTTGTTTAATATTCAGACATGTGCTTAGCATTTACCTGACAAAAGCTAGTAATTTATTTGTCCAAAGAAACACAAGAAAAAAGAAAAATCCCAGAGTAATAAAATTTGGTAAGATTTACAGTAATATATCACATGCTTACTAAACTTGGGTGTGCATAATGATTCTATTAAACTTCTCATTCTTTCTTCCTCCCACTACTGATTGAGTTGATTGGTACAAGCTTAAACTGAGAAACTAATGACTCAAGGAATCACAGTACTAGGTCTTGAAGACATTTCACTGGTGCTATTTTTATATTGTTGCAACTGCATCGATTTCAATGAAGATACTTCTGATTTACACTGGTGTAACAAAGCTGATATTTCAGTCCAGGAATATTCCCATGCAGAAGGTGCATATTCCATTTTCAAATAAATAATGAATATTCCCAGTTAAAGAATGTTATTATCACGATGAAAAAAGAAGCCCTGCTTGAGAATGCAAGTTGTCTAGTAAATTTGAGGAAGAACTGCAGACACATGAAAAGGCAACACCTAAGCAACTCTAAAGCAAAGGAAGAAAATTCATTTGTGAATCTACTTTTTTTCTTTCTCTAAGAGGTCATTCACTCAGAATCAGTACACATTCAGCTGTACTGGAAGCTATGACAGGTAGGTCACTGACTGTGGGATGTGAGTTATTACAGTGTAAAAAATTAATGGGTGCCATAGCCACTTTGAGCTATGCACAATTATACAACTGCTTGAAATCAGTGGATAAGCTGAATAAATGTAAAAGGCTCAGTAGATGTATTCATGCAGCCCTACACAGATGCTTTCAGCTCTCCCCTCAAAGCCAAATTCCTGAAGGCCCTGTGCTATCTAACCACAGAATGAGTGTCACAGAGTATGCCACACGATAAACCCAGGAAGTGCCACAGGATTTTCTTCTTATGCGAATGATCCATGGGGCACAAACTCAGGCCTTTGGTGAGAACATCCTTTCATCTGCCGCTACATTCAAAGCCCAACACCCTCCTGGCTTGCCCCTGCCCCCAAGCCGTGCTGCACAGTGCTGCTCTGTGTGTTGGCTGACAGGTACAGGCTCTCCCAGGCCTGCAGCCTCAGGCGGTGCAGCCCACCCAGGCGCATCTCCGTAGCAGCAGTACACTTCCTTTCCTGTGCAAGTAGAAAAGAGGATAGATACCCTACACCAAAATTTTAGAAAGATGACTCTTAATTACAGCCTCTGGGTTTTTTTATTATTTCTGTCACAAGAACAGAATATTGCCATTCAGACACATTCTACCATATTCAAGAGTCTTCACTTGCCTTGACAGGATTGTTCACCTCATAGAGGCATCTACCTGAAATGAGCAACCTGCTTGCCCAGAAATTTGGTAGAAATTTGCCACCTTTCAAGTGTATTCGTCCAGCAATGCTCAGGGATCTAAGAGTGTGTCCCTGGCCTCTTCAAAAGAGCACTATTTGTATCAAGTAGGAAGAAAAGCACTTGTGAATCTATTTTAGGGCAGCTTGACTACAAGTGTAAAGAGGAAAGGTGGTTGAATCCTTAACTGGGCTGTAGAACATATTTGAACATCTTGTGAACTAAAGAGAGGCAACTGAAATAATGCATTCCTGAAAATGCAGGACCTACCTGACCATGGATTTCATATAAACACTTTTCCTTCTTATTTTGGCCCTGAAAAAATGTTCTTTCTCATAATGTCCCCAAGCATTGCACATGTACCTTGAGCACAGTGGTTGTGCTGGATGTGCAGCTGCTCATCTGTGAGGCTAACATGTGCCACGGACTCAAGGGACCACAGCACTTCAGAAAAGAATGACAGCTGAGCAGCGATTTCCTCTATAATGTACTCAAAAAGCAAAGCCTTAAACCTGCATGACATATCCTTATCCTGACAAGCCTTTGACAGAGGATCAAGAAATAGAAACCACAATAAGCCTACAAAGGTCCCTGTACAGGGATGCATGAGCCACAGACAGGACCTATGGGCCCAGCTGAAATACAGGCATGTGTATGTGACAGAACAACTTGAGAAAAAACCACTAAGACATTCTTATCACTAGGCTTTTAGGAATCAACATTGTCCCAAAAATCTTGTTGACTGTGATGCATGCAACATAAAAATTTACCTATATGAAGAGCAGAGCTGGAAATTAAAAGATTAGCCAAAAGACCACATCTTCTGAGATCAACCTGAAAGTGCACTTGTGATGTATTTCACATTGGCTGTAAATACTTCTTGTTAGTCAGCTTGACTCAATAGAGACAGAGCAACATGCAGAGGCTCAAATTTATCCATTGATTGGCAAAGAAGGTCTGAGGAAAGATTAAGGGCAACAAATGTAAGACAAGGGAGAAGATGAAAGGGAGTTTAAAAGTCCCATTTGATTAATAGTTATCTTAAAGTGTTTATTTATACACTAATAAACATGTAAGAAAACACAGTACCTGATGAATAAGAACCACCCAATTCATGACCTCTGCTCTTTATTATGATCCTTGAATGAAGGGTGTAAACTCATGCAAAGCCTTATTAAAGCATCATTAAAAAGATGTTGGAGAGACGCAGCTACTAGGATTAATGGATTATAAATGCATAATACTGATATTAAACTACAGTCATTATTTAATACTGGTATTACCTATGGAAGTGAAAAAATGGTGCTATCTGTGACCACATTCATAGTTTTACCAGCTACTGGTTTCTTAGAAATACTTCCTCTGCATATGATGAAATAATTCTGAAGCAGAAAATGTTAGCAAGATTTTATGGCAACCAAGAGACACTCCTTACTGCAAAAGTCATTAGCTAAAGGTCATAACTGCATTCACTTTAAATGCCTGGTTTTGATATATTTTGGAATGATGCTTACCTTCTAGAAGAACCTGTGGCTATGTAGTTTAACAATCAGACATTATGTCTACCCCTATACTTATTTACATTTCAAATTTTATCAACTTTTCATTCAGAACACCAGAGTTTCTCTGCACTATTCATGTCTCCAACAACAGAAACTATGCAGGGAAACACAAAAGATGTCTAAAGTCTCCACGATTTTTTCTCTCAATCATAGCCATAATCCTAATCCTGAGGACAAAAAAATGCAAAACATGAATAGGAAAATAAAGAGAAAACAATACTACTTACCTTGTGTAATGGAAATAATAAATGTGCATAAACACAGTTGCGATTGGGTTTGATTTGTTTCTAAGTGAACACTTCTTATGTTCCTTAAGGAAAAGCAAATCCCCTCTTGTAGCTAAAGAAGCAAAGAACTTTCTGAAGATAATTATTATTTTTAACAGTAGTTAATTGTTTGTGGCTTTGTTAAAATTTTCTACAAATTCATATCTGAGAGGCTTGTTAAGCTAGGAAAAAAGAGTTAATGCACACTACCTGCAAATTTGTTTGAAGACTATTTTTAAATGGCTATTTGAACTTGTCACATATATATAATTAAAGAGCACACAACACAATTTTCTTTTCCTCTAACAGGTAATCTTTGCTTCCTTCTACTAAAGTCACTGTGAAAGAGTTTTTGCTTCTCCCTCTAAAGGGACAAATTCTCTGCTATTGCTGAACCATAGCAATATCAGCAGTGTAATGCCAGAAAGATTCATTAACAACCTTTCTAGTGAAATTCACATCTCTGCTGATTAAAACAGAGAGAACAAGGGATGTCAATAGAAATGTTCACACATCCTTTTTTCCCCAAGTATATATATGCTTGTGGGTGCTAAAAGGAAATATTCAAAGTTGTTTTCATCAATGCAACGGAAAATCACACGTCTGTCTGCTGTATATGAACTGAGTATTTCTGGAAACTCTGGAAAAAGAAATATGCAGAAACAAATATTTTTGTTTGTTTGTTTTAGAAAAGCCAAGTACTTCTTATTGTCCCCCACCTTCCCCAAATCTGTTTTGTTAACATGTAACAAGAGAATTAGTCCTCTTTTTCCCCATACAATTTTTCAGATTTCTTCTATGTACTATAAAGAAGGCAAAAAATCTCAGACTCTTTCCTTTCCATTTGTAGATTGGCTTTTAAAATGTTTATTAAAGTTATTACACTCTAGTATTACAGTACTTTATCACAGTGTTTTATTTTCTTAATAATTCTAAATAAAATGGAATTGGTCTTTTTCACTTATCCTTTCTTTCAGATATTGGTGTGGCTGCTGTTTTACTGGTGTATGTGAGATGTTAACCTGATTTTCACAACCATAGGCTATGTTGCATTTCTCAGGTATTAGAGGCAGAAACACACAACTTTATCATCCCATGTGGATTTAGATGGGAGACAAATCTTTTCTAGGACACAACTACAGTCATAAAGGGGCCCATCTTGAGTCAGCACAACTGGTTTACCTCATTTGCTCTGAAAGATTGCACTGATTAGAGAATTTTAGTATTGGTTCACTATATGTATTAAAACAAATCAGTATGACCAGATGACACACACCTAAGAAGTCCAAAGAAACCCAGATATAAAATCGCTCGATTATGTGTTACAATTGCTTTCTCACTCTTATGCCATCTACTGTGAAAGGGAAGAACAATAATGTGATTTAAAAAGGAAAAAAAAATTAATAAAACTTCAAATAAATAGGATCACAAATTAAGGAATATGACTTTCAGCCCAAGTCTGTTAGTGGAAATTACATTAATAATCAAAAAAACCCCTTAATATAATTGAGGTGATTTAACCTCTGAAGATGAAATTTATGCCTCCCAGATTTGAAAAGTATGATTTCTTCCAAAGAGTCTGTAATCATGTGGAAAGAAAGTTTCTCAAATAACTCATCTTGGATTTTCAAAAACTGTACAATATTGTTCAAAGAAACTAAGCTGTCATCTGGAAAAGTAGTAAGTGGTCTTGTGGATCAGTACTTGGTGGAAAAGTAACAAATTACAGCAATAAGGGTTCATTTTCCAAACAGAAAAAGAGAGAGGATTCTTAGGGGAGTCTCAGGTGGAACTGTCTTAGGTACCAAGCATATTCTTAAACAGAGACTGAAATATTACACAAAAAATATGCAAATGATAAAAAAATAACCACAGCAATTTAAATTAAAATTGACGATACTGTTCTGGAAAAAAAACTCAAATATTTTGTAATATGGAGCAGCAGATTAATAAAATGGAAAATAAAATTCATTGACAGTGGTAAAAACACCCTCAACTATACATACGAATGATGAACTGACTGAATTTCTGTATGTCACAGGTTTTGAAATTTTCATAGCAATGCTTAATCCAAAGGAAAATTGAATGCCAGGAATTTGTAGGACGATAATAGAAAATGAAACAGAAAACTGCAATATTGATGTACAAATTCCTGACACAAACTCCTCTTAATTATCATGCCTTGTTCTGGTCATTCCATCTGAAAAAAGATACATTAGAATAAGAAAAGAAATAATACAAAAGGCAAGAGGAAGGATCAAAGAAATTGGAGAGGCTTCTTTGTACACAAGCAGAGCCTAAGCTCACTAGAATTTAGCCAAAAACCCCAAAAGCAAAACGTAACAGAAACATGGCAAAGAAGGTTAACATTGAATAATTTGTCATGTTCTGGCATAATACTGGAACTGGAGTGAACTAAATGAAATTCTGAGTCACCGAGTTAAAAACAAAAATTGGAAGTATTTTTCATTTCAAAATAAAAACATGTATAAGAAAGGTTCTGGGATGGGTAATAAACACAGTGATGAATAGACAGACTCTGCAAAACTCGTGGCACAGTTTGTACCATGAGGAAAATATCCCATTGAATTTTCCTGCCTTATCCTCTTTTCTAAAATAGCCACTTTGTTCATTTTTACGGAGAAAGGACACTGGGTTAATTTCTCTATGCTGGCTCTTTTGAAGCTGTCAATGCCCTCTGGTCATACATAAGTACAGGAGGAATGTCCCAGACTTTTTATAAGCATGGTGAGGGAAGGCCAGTTGAGTTTTCCCTTTGTATCCACGCCACATTCAAGGTCCATCCAAACCTCTAAACTCTCTCTAACAGGACTTAATGGGTATAAAATCACCATAATAGGAGTCAAGAGCATCTGGCAGTGTGCTCAGTACCACAGATCTCACCTTTATGACTACTGAACTACAGAATAGATAGACAAATACTAACGGGACCACCCTGCAGAAAGCAGTCAGCCTTTTAAAGGGTAGTGCCAAAAGCTAACTTAAGATCAAGTCTGGTTTTATTGACAATTTCTTTAACTTCAGAAATTCCTTCAGAAAGTAACACCATATATAGTTCTTTCTAATCTTATTTTTTAAGTAACTATGTTGAATTCAAGGATTTGTTGAAAAGACTCTTCTTGCCTATTGTAAGGAGGTTGTCAGTGTCAAGGGATAGGGGTCAGCTGTAGCCATTAATCCACTTTTCAAAACTCTCATTATCAAGAAATAGGAGTTCTAAAGACATAATCAGGACAGAATTAGGTCTGTAAAAATCTTTGCTAGGAATTTTGTAGATTTTTCTTGCAACAAATCATAAATATAAAAAGCATGAAGTAGTATATTTGAAGATTTGGAGAATTTTACCTTATCTCACCTGATAGGTTTTATACCACAGTCAAAAAATCACACAGAGAGTCAAAAAACTCCACTGTTCAACAAGACCAATATACAAGAGAAGGCAGTGATCCAGGAATTATAACTATAGAAATTTAATGGTAACAGTAAAAAATGCCATCTCTTCATACAGCATCTGAGTACTGACCTAAATGTTATTGGCACTGCTAGGCACTAATGCACCTGCTAATGCACCTGCACTGCATCTCCACTAATGAATGACATGAACTGAGAAGGCAGACAGTATGTTTACAGCTGCAGTCCTTGCCAGTCAGTCAGAAATGTTTCCCACAGCTCCCCTGAGCTCTGGAAATGCTGCAGCAGAAAATTCCACCCATGGCTGCAAAAGAACTACTGTATTAGAAAACCAGACAAAAATGGTTTGTAAGTACTTGTTTGGAAAAAAGGAAAAATCTTTTTTTACTACTTTTAGGGTTGCAGATACACTTTCAAAATGAGTTTTGCAGACTTAAAAGGCGTTATCACTCAGGCCTGACTTTTAGAAATGCTGAATTTCCACCTCTATCAATGGAAGCTGGACACTAGCAAGAACCAAATTTACCCTTATCCTGTTTAGATAGATTTTGGTTGCTCTGATAAAATCTGGTTCCAGTTAAGTCAACAAGTGTCATTTTTGACTCAGTAGGACCAGCATTCTTCAGAACAAAAGAAAACTCCTTCAGTCCACTGGTAGATTATTTATCTACTGATACTACTTTACATGAACATTCCCATGTTCATTCCCACACATTTACAGGAAATGTATGTACCTGCAGTAATCTTCTAGTCCATGCTGGTAGATACTTCCCTGGACATCAAGGGTGGGATTTTTCATTCCTAAGTCTAGCTATTTCAGAGGAGCCATCTATTCCAACCATTTAAGTAAGAAAAACTTCCAGAATATAAATTGTAAGAGGTATATTTAAAGTTTACATACCAGACCTCTAAAAGCTGCTTTAAATGTCATTTCATACAACTGACCATTATCTCTGAGTCACCACAGTAGATTTTGAAAAGTACTTAAAAATAAATTACATACTGCACATTTTTTATAACGAAAATAACCTGCAAGGTTGATTTCAGTGAATCAAATCATAGCAGCTTTCTTCCAGGCAAATAAAAAAATCCAAAGCTCTTTGAAGCTGGAAACAGGTATTACAACTTAAATGGCCAGAAATCCATTGGAAAGGCTCCTTTGAAAATGTTTGGAAATCTTCTAAAAGCAGATCATAGAAAGTTTACCAAAGGTCCCCTCGAAGGTGGGCACCATTGATTATTGCAATTTGTTCTTTTTTTGATTAGACAAAGACAAAATTTTACAATTTTGTCAGTACATTTTTCCTTGTTAAATAATGTTAAATTCCAATGTTAAATAATATTGGGTTTTGCTATCTCCACTTAAACACTGGTTTCACACTGCAGACAAATAGAATTAAGAATATAATTTATTGGTAGAAAAGATGTGAACAAGTAAGAGCACACGATCACTGCAATTATGAAAAAAATCAAAATATCTTATTTACTTTTCATTCTATTTATTTGTTAATATCAATCACTGAAGTCAGTCATGACTGGGACAAATAATAATTTAAAAATCCAGCAATTTCAGATTTCTAATAAAGCAAGAATAAAAGTTTGAAAGACATCAGGTACTAAAAATTCTGTGAAATATTTGTGATGTAATATAGTGGAAAACTAAAATAGTAGGGAAAGGAAACAATGCATTTGGCTGCATTGCTTTTCTACTGAAGGCAAACAAATTCTATGTCTTGGAGACAACCAGCTGTCAGTGGCTGTAGATCAGGTACATTTTCATTCAAATGCAAATTTAAGAAAAAAGAATACTTTGTTAAACTCTGCACAGATGGTCAAGCCTAGCTTTAGCAAAGTTCTTCCCTTTGTAAGTTTAAATGTCTTCCGTGACAAAAGTGAACAGTTGATTTTGGGAAGGAAAGAGTTTTGTGCATGGATTAGCTAAAAGAAATATGTACAATACCCAGATCCATTAAACTCAAATACAATCAGGCATCTGTTGCACATCACAAGTTGCACCTTCAGTTCCCCTTCCTCTCACCCAATGCACAGAGTGCCCATAGGTATAGCAAAATTCAATGCCAGTGCTCCCCAGATGATTAAGCCCTGACTGTGGCCATCAACAGAAACATCTTGGTCATTACACAGCTGACCACCTAGGCAGCTAAATATGGACCATGCTTCCTCATCAGTCCCTCAACCAGTGGTTGTTTCCAAGTACATCTACAGTAGGCTCTGCCCAAGAATAAGAGTATTGTAAGCTTTCTTTACACCACCTTCCTGAAAAGCAGAAAAATCTGCTCAATAGCCTGTGGGTTTAGCTGTGGTAAAAAGATTTGTGAACCAGTCCTAGACTATGGATAGAACCTGCTTCTTTATTCCTAGAGGGACTATTAAAGTGAAATTCTTCTATAGGGAGGGGTAAGAATGGGAGGCTTCTGTCTATGAAAGACCTTGTCACATAGCATGTACATTTCTATGGCTTGGGGTTTGAACTTTCCCACAGAGACACATAGGCACTCTGAACTTGGGGGAGTAGAGTTAAGAGCAGGGATAAGGCACTGTGCTCTCTGTGACCTCTGCGCCAGACAGCAGTCCTGAGCACAACTATTTCACTGGTCTAGAAGCAGCCACTGTGCAGTATTTGTCACTAGCCTACCTGAAGTGTGTTTGAAGCAAAGAGATCACTGTGAAGAAGTGCAGAGCATATCTGACCAGATGGCTGCGTGTTCATAAATCTCAGCTCTACCCAAAAGAGCAGAGCATGTCTGAAACCTCTGATCATGCAGATGACAATGGGAAGCATCAATGTTCCTGCAATCACAAGTTTTGAAATACCAGACATGTTCTGCAAAATCCCTATGATCAGGATTTATGCTAAAAAGAGGATTTTGTTGGAAATTTAGGCCTACAGTAGCCCCATTTTTAAAATCTGTATTAATGACTTACATATTTAAAGTCCACCTTCGTCCTACTAAAACACTTCTGTATTTGGCTCTGGACTTTTTCTTCTGTGTGTGGATGTGTTGGCTCAGCAGTGTTAACAGGAGTAGAAGGCAGTAAAAGTTTATTTTTGTTTTAAACAGCGTAAGCCAATCTGCCCTAGAACTTGCACAGAGAGTTGTTACGTTATTTAACAAGGTGTCACTTTTACTTGGTCACTTTTTTAATAATAACTACATTATGCTGCTAGATGTGCCAACTAACATAAGTTTTCTTTCCTCCAACTAAAGATCACACTGTGAGGACTTTCTTTGCCAGAACATGGGATTATTTATATCTAGTAAGAACTTCTATGAACTAGTTAGTGTTGCCAAGCACTTACTCTTTTACTGCAGATGGTTATGCTAGGGCAGAATTACTCTTTTTAAAGTGACTTCTATACTTTAAAATATACATTAACAAGAGAATACAAATTAGAAATAAACCACAAAGGTAGTTCCAGTGCTATGGTTGTCCAGTTCAGAAGGGAAGTATAAGGGGCTTATTCAGACTTGCTTGAATGCTTCCACAACAGAGTTAGAGTGCTCATTTCCTTAAAGGCAAAACCAAACCCATGAAGATTAGTAATTAAGGGATTGGTGTTCTAAACCTGAAAGCTCTAAGACCTAAATGACTAACAGCTTATTCAGCACTTTTCTTCATCCAGATATATGGAGAAAATTACATTCCTGTTTCAACCAGCAGAGAGAAACAAAATATTATCATTGACAAAATTGCTTCTATTGCAAGCGAGAAGCAACACAAGCATCCAACATATGTGCCTTTACACATTTTGTCCAAACTGGCAAATCTGTTTAGTGGGGAAGGGAGCAGACTGGGTTGAAGAACAACTTGGAGTGTGACAGTAGGAGGATCCACTACCAGCATTATTGCAGTCAAAAAGCACTCCTCAAAGGGCAGAGGAAACTTGCATGGCCAAGGAATGCCAGCATCTGTAGCAAACAGCATGTAAGACAAGCATTATATCCAACTGCTTTCAATTCTCCAGCTCAAATGAGCAAAACCTCATTCATAACAGAGGCAGAATGTAGCATGAATCTGGGGTAAGGTGTAACCTCAGACCTCTGCTTCTGCATGCAGTGAGAAGCTTTTCAGCTCTCTGTTCTTAGCTTGAAGCTCTGCTTAGCATCATGGGGGAAAGCATGATTGCAGGAACCATGTGCCATTTTTGTCATACCATAGGCAGTGTTAAAAAGGAGGCACAGTGGAATGTAAAGCAGTGTAAATACTTAGGCATGTTTTTGTGATTCCCCCTTTAAGTTGTTGACTTGTTTAGTGTTCTGGCTGCTTCTCTAATGCTAAAAGGAGTCTATGGGAAGTGCAGCTGAGTGCATGGAACTTGTCTTGTGGCATTGAAAATTTCTTTAATAATGGGCTTTTTAACTTCTGTTTTGAATTATGAGAATTGATAGGCATTTCTGAAGGAGAACAACTGGAGCTCAAATTGGGTGTTAGAAAACACCTGCCCTGAGAGCACAAGGTAACAATCACAGAGACTATAGGATCTCCATCCCTGGAGGTTTGTTTAAAACCTTTGGGGGCTTCCAAGATTCACCTAGGCAATGTCAAGGCTGATCTGATCTAGTTTTGGCAATAGCCCTTCTGTGATTAGGCTGTTGTGATTTATTTATCTGAAGACTTTAGTAACCTAATAGCTAATAAATATAATATTTGTTTTAAGTATTTTTCAGACTGAAGCATGACTAAGTCTCACCAATTAAGCAGTTGATAAGGGCTTGTTTCTCTGCAAGTGAAAGAGTAGCAGCAACTGTTTCCTAATGTTCTTGGCTCTCTTTGGTAAGAGTGCTCAGCACACAGAGTGCAGCCTGTAGATACTTGAGTTTTGAAAAATAAAATATATCTTGTCTCCCTGTGTGTTTCTTTGAATCTGTTAACAATTGTACCCTTTCTTTGGCTGCTTTTTTGTACCTTCTCCATCCTAACTGATATTTTGCATGCAAGACAGCATCATTTCCAATTTGAATCCTTGATCAGCTCCACTTGTCCACTGATATTACATTTAAGCTGTTTACATTCACCCTTATCTACACTACACTATCCATGCTTACCTATTAGTTCCTCCCTTTGTATTAAATCCTCTTCCCTATCCCAAAGACATACCTTTCCTTCCTGCTACTCCTATCAGTTAACAACAAAAAAGAATGTTCATTACTTGTTTTATGCTTCTGTCTTCTTTATTAGTACATATTAATTTAATCACTGTTTTGGGTTTTTTTCCCCTCTCATTATGTAGTTACATTCTTCAGGGCAGGAGCTATTTTGAAAGAAATGCACTTTAGGCTTTTTTCTATTTGTGACTCAGGATTAGCACAGTAGAGCCTGTCAGGACAGAAATAACCCCTAGATTACTCCTTCTTTGTCAGCTATTCTCACTGAAACATATGCCATTGTCAACTACACTTAGAACTTTTCCCTAAATTCATGTTCCTATATCATCTCAGGTAAATCTGACCATGACTTTTATCTTCATCTTAACAGTTATTTAGGACATTATATTTAGACCTAAATATTATATTAAATATAAAATCCATACTATTTGGATATTTTACTTGAATGTGATATGTTTGATATAAATGAAACTGTTTCATATTTTAAGCATTTTGGGAGACACATTGTATTGCTATGTTTTAATCAAATGTGGCTCACTTTTGATACTCTGTACATTTTCAAAAATCATTTCATCTTTGGTAAGATTTGTTCTTCAATCTCATCTATTCCTGGATTTGAAGGGAGAGAAGCATACTGTACACTTAGACTGCTGGGATGCCATGCTTGACAAACATAAGCTTTTAAGAACAAAATCCACTTCAGTTTAAGCAGCATTCCTAAACCTGCCAACTGTTTACTTGAATCAAAACCAGATTTTTCAACCAGTCTTCTTTTAGCCAGAAGCTATTAGCTTTCTAAAGACCACAATGGCACTGAAAATTATAAACTCTCTGATCAGCTGTCAGATGCCAGCTGCCAGCTCATTGCATGCTAGAAGACAACTAGAAACTCTAGGTCTAGTTTAAGACAGTGTCAAGCCTTCAGAATGCTGGGTAGCTCCAGCAAGGGTTTCTTCCTCTAAACTCACCTCCCTCAGGGGAGATATTTTCCTGGGACTTCATATCTATACAGTCAAAATCTTGAACTGTAGAAAGCATTTCTTTTATATGTCAAATCAATTTCATCTAGATGCAGTTTCTTTGCTTCTAGAATCGTCTATCCCCTTACCATTAATTCCATTTTATTAATAGACCTTGACTTATGTGTTTTAATGCTTCTTCAAGCAGAAGGTTTTCCCTTGAACAAAGATAAAGCTTAAGTCACAGTGTAGTGTCAGGATAACATAACCATGTTTTCCCATTTCCTTCTATCCATGCAAATCAAGAAACCCAAATGATTTCTACATCCTTCTTAAACTCTAAATGGAAAAATGTATTCAGGGACAGATGGAATTTTCTATTCACATGGACTTTTTATCTCATCTCAGCTGCAAGCTGTTCAAGCCACTTTCCACTAAGACCATTAGACCTCTCAGCTGGCACAGCTTTCACTTATCTTGTACATTCTCTAGTCCTGTTCCAATGTCTCTGGTCTATTATTTAATTTGGCAGACAAACACACTCTATTGTCCCAAATATATTTTCTGTCCCCCTGTGTTTTATTAGCTGCCAAAATGTCAGTATAACCTGCAGCAACGGAAGTAAGAAGGACTATTGTATTAATGTATCTTATTAATTAATCCACTGGGGAAAGTTTTCTTGTTTCTTTCTTAAAAAGTGAATTGTGACTCATTGACATATTCAGTGTCCTAAAATAACACCCATTTCTTGTTTCAAAAAGCTGACCTAAGAGATTGTGGCATACTGCTCTATATCACCTTTAGGAAGTGGCAGTTCCCAGGAGGCATTTCTGGAACACAGGAGCAAGGACTTTATCAACAACTTCCAGAATGGCATATTACAGTATTCTTGTAGTCTTAGTTGTGCTAAGAGATCTGACTAAATATTATTTTGCAGTAGTACAGTGACCAAATATCTCCTTTTGCATTTCCCACCAGGCTTTCTTGTAAAGTTGATCTAATATGACAGTTTCTCAGTAAAGGGAAGAATTTAGCTGAAAACATTGCACTGGAAAGCATTCTCAAACGATACCTTTACATCAGCTCAAATGATGAACAATACTAAACTTTTAATCAGAACTTTTTTTTGTTGCATGAATATAAAGACTGATATTTTTAGACAATATTATGGATTTTAAATGCTGTACTCACAACTGTTTGTCACCCCTTGGGGAGCTACAAAATCACATCATGTTACATTAACAACAATGTACAATAACAACATACATTAATTCAACAACAATATACAACAGCATACATTAATTCATGCATGACATTTTGCACCTGTGGAGATACTTTCTACAGAAATTCTAGTATATATATTTTACCTTGAATTTTTAACACTTAGGTTTATTTAAAAAGAAAAAAAATGCATTTAGGCCGTTTCATTTTCAATGTTTATTCAATGGCTTCTCTTTGCATATAGCTGACTGTTCTGGAAAACTAATGCACTTAAAACATCAGTTTAAATATTACAGACTGTTATTCCAACAGAGCTAGAAGTCTCTGTCAATTTCTATCAGTGTGTTGCCTGAATATGGAATCATATATTTATGAGACAAACATATTTTGACTCTGAACTGTGGGTTGCCCCTATCCAACATATTGCTCCATATATATTTTAATATTAGACAGGAGAAGAAAATATTGTGACATCTGGTAAAACCAAAACAGCAGTCAATCTCACTTAGAAAGAGAAGCTCCGTGCTTCTGCCAAGGCAGTATCAAAATCTGTTGTGCTGTTTCTAAGGATAATAGTAAGAGTACCCCCATTTGATAGAAAAGAATGTCTCACATGACTTAATGGAAAAAATAAATTACAATCAACAAAGTAGCAAAAATAACACATTGATTTTCAAAAGGTAGCTAATGCTAACTTCTTAACTACCTGCAGTCCTTGTTCCAAACCATAATTAGAAAGTCTTATCAGAAGCTCTGTAAATTAGCACTGAAACTAATTTGGTCACATGACTTATAATGCCTAGTGACTAGTTTAGATGGTAAGGTAGGCTGGCAGCCAGCTAAGCATTGCTGATGCACATGCTCACTATGCTGATGCACTGCAAGCTCCATTTTTCCCACTCTCACATATGAAGATGAAACCAATCTACACTGATTTAATTGCCATTTAATGGTGAAGATTTTTCCCTATAAACTCATTTGCCACTAGATGCCACTAAAGGTCAAACAGGCTCCACAGAAGGCTGAGCATTGACACCATTGCACTGATAGTGTCTTGCCTTCATGTCCAGAAGATGTATGTCTTTTGAGGTAGAGGCAAAAAGTCACACTTCCATTGTACATGGCTATTAAATTGATGGAGCTGGCCATATGTGCTTAATCAAAAATGTCACAATGTCTGTAGGTGATTTAGGGATTGTTTGAATCTCTCTAAGCTATAGGAAAATGAGCTAACTCAAACATATCAGGGAATTCCTGTTGGTTC
This sequence comes from Hylia prasina, assembly GCA_013397195.1. NCBI lineage: Eukaryota > Metazoa > Chordata > Aves > Passeriformes > Sylviidae > Hylia > Hylia prasina. The sequence goes on along the minus strand of VYXD01013433.1, from coordinate 934,663 downwards.
ACAGTTTCTGAAGGAAATTGTGCCACTGGGAGGGAAAGAAGAAAGGTGTAAATGAGACAGCAGTTAACTCCTCTGAAGCTTGTTTTAGACCACAAAGGAGTAAAAGTATATGTAAAAGATGGATATATAAAAATTCTCATCATAATAAAGTCAAGGGCAGTTAAAAGGAAAAAGCTTTAAAGTCCTGATATGGGCCCATACTTATGCTGAGATAAAAATCTCTGCTGGTTTTCAGGTGAGGGAGAACTGACAGAAGGGGGGAATGTAGCATATTTTGTAAGCTGGGTTTTCTCTGTTCCTCAAAGATCCTTCTTCCTCTTACTGTTTTATGGGGAACCGTTTACACTGTCTTCAAATTGGATTGTACCTAGCTGTCCTAACCATCATGCAGAGAGTGATAGAGAACTGTATTGTCCCAGGGGAGCTCTGAAGTCCCTTATATTAAGGAGGTAAAATCCTGTCAGTGCCATTTCCTTTGACTAAGACATGACATTCTTCAGAAACACATGGTTTGGTGTTTCTAATATGGTTGACGCGCCAACAAGAGTTTTGGCTGAGTATGGGCATTTGGTTGCTTCCCAGAGAAAGTCAGAGGTGCCTCCAAAGAAACAAATCTGTGGCCAGTGGGGTTTTTTTCTGTGTCAGGCTTTCAGTTTTCTGTAACCTATGCAAGGGGTACTCCTCTCAGAAATGTTTTTTTGTTGGAATTTAGGATTTAGGACATTGTTTCTGTAGTTCTATGTAACTCAAGGGTAAGACAAGCTATGTTATCACCCTCACTAATTGCACTGAAAAACAATTATTTGTACGTTCAAACTTGTATATTATTTGGGGATAACTACATGAAAATGCAATAGACAGTGGAAGTCTGAAAAATGGCTATCAAATTCTTAATTGTACCAACAGTTTGAAAAAACTTGTCCCCTGTGAATTTTTCTCAACTAAGCTGGCTGTTTAGGATATATTTTTCATGAAGTATAAAACTCCATGTTTGCTGAAGAGTGTATGCATGGAGAGTGAAGCACTACAAAGCATCATTCAACAGTAGTTACTACCCTACTGATTGGTTTACATTTCACCAGAAAAGGCCATCATAAAAAAATACTGTTTATATTGATTTATGTCAGTCATTGTGGCTTATGGTGGTTGGCCTTGGCAAATAATTTATATATGGCTTAAACAAGCAAATTCACTTTAGCAATGTGGAAGGAAAGTTCTATAGGGACATTGTTATTTGTGCCAGAGACAAATATGCAGGTTATTTCCTCCATTTCCTTCATAAGAGTGCTAAAGTGTATCCTACAAGCAAGAGAACCAATCAAGTATGACTCTGTCTGTAGTTTGAAGCAGAAATAGGTTAGGTTTTCTCTTATAGGGCAGCACAATGTTGAATACTACAGGTATCCACTGCACTCATGTAAACTTCCTGTCTTCAAGCTGATTCCTGCAGATTCTGCCTCCCTGCGCTTTAGGTGACGAAACTGTACCCTTGAATCTTGGTCAGGGAAAACACAGAAAGACTTTGCTTTTTACTCTGACAATACCAGTGGCTGTGACATAAATGAGAAGACAGGAATAAAACTTTCATGGACGCACCCAAATCATCACTTACATGACAGCACATGTAGAAAGAAGGAGACGAAACAAGTGCCAAACATCCAAATAATGGCACTATTCACACAAGCCAAAGAGGAGGAAAGAGTCAGCACATCCAGAACTAGAGGGGGAACTGTGGCAGGGAACGTCTGCAGGGAACAAGTGTGTCAATGAGAAGCTTCTTTAACATTATGTAAAGGTAAAAGATATTGATAATCTGGAAGTGGACTGTATTTGCTGAAAAATCATTTCACTCAGCAGTGTTGGCCAGTGGGGAACTGGGAAAGGAAACGTTTTGGAAAAGTCCACTAAAAACTATAAAGTCACTAAGATCTAGCTCCTTTGAGTAAGGATTTCTTTTTCTTTCTTTCTTTCTTTCTTTCTTTCTTTCTTTCTTTCTTTCTTTCTTTCTTTCTTTCTTTCTTTCTTTCTTTCTTTCTTTCTTTCTTTCTTTCTTNTTCTTTCCTTTCTTTCCTTTCTTTCCTTTCTTTCCTTTCTTTCCTTTCTTTCCTTTCTTTCCTTTCTTTCCTTTCTTTCCTTTCTTTCCTTTCTTTCTTTTTCTTGCTTTCTTTCGTTCTCTTTCTTTCTCTTTCTTTCTTTCTTTCTTTCTTTCTTTCTTTCTTTCTTTCTTTCTTTTCTTTTCTTTTCTTTCTTTCTTTCTTTCTTTCTTTCTTTCTTTCTTTCTTTCTTTCTTTCTTTCTTTCTTTTTCTTTCTTTCTTTCTTTCTTTTCTTTCTTTTCTTTTCTTTCTTTTCTTCTTTCTTTCTTTTCCTTTACTGTTTTAAAGATTTTGCTTTCCAAGTCAAGCAAGTTTGGAAAGTACAGTAACCTCTCAAAAATCATTTTAATTTGGGAAAAAATATGGAAAGAAAAAATCTTTAGCTTCTGTCCAAGTGGGATTAAAGATGCAAAGTGTTTGTATGTACAGCTAAATCTTTCATTACAGTGCTTTGTCACAGGACATTTTATATAATACGGATTTATTTGGAGCTTTTATGGCATTTGGCTTTGTTTCATCTAGTGAGATATCAAGATTGCACCTGTTTATGTCATTCAACAAATTATTTGGCTTTGGTAAAGAGAAGAGTAATCATAGCTAAACAAATTTCATATTCAGCACCTAAAGGGCATATTTTTATCCTATTTGGGGAAAAAAAAGGTATATACTGTGGTTGCTTCTCATCATGGCTCTTCCCTTAGGGGACATCAGTATGGCAATCCACAGCTGAGAAGTGCCTTTCTAGCATGTCTAACCAGTTTCACCAACCCCTCCTGCAAAGCCTGTCACTGGGGATCCAAACCCTATCTCCTGTCTGCCACTTCCAGTGTGTACTGCAGCCATGTGTGGTCCTTCAGCTGAAGAACTCATGGAGTTTTGTGCCTTTTCAATCACTGCTGCAATTGCCACCAGTCAGCCAACTAAAACTGGCTCAAAGAGTGTCACCTTAAGGAAGAAGTGTGACACCAGTAACTTGTCATAAACTTTCAGCATCAGATCAGGCAAATAAATGTTCTCAAACAAATGCAGAGAAATGCATTTCCTCTAGGTAAAGTAGTATCAATGGGATGTCCGTGTCTGTTGCTAGATTAAGGGACCATGTGTTTTCTTTCCTTCCCAGCATAATGGTAAGGTCATGCCTTCATTGCGGAGAGTTTGGTAGATATCTATTTTTAGATGCATTTTGGCAATTGCATGTGTGACAATTACAAGCAAAATAGAACCTAAGGTGGTACTGCCTTCAAAGCACCTCAACAATTGTCTCAGATTAGCAGAAGTAAAAGATGTAATATAAAAATAGGAAAGAAAAGGCTATTTTATGTCTCTGGAAAGAAATAACAGTTCATTTTCACACTTATATTTTAGATTCTGTGATTATAGAAATCGTTAGTTTATATTGTTTAAAAGCTGTCTTTAACTCCTACAGGAAAGTCCAGAGGTGTGCAATTGGAATGAACTTCAAGCTAAAGAATAACAACTATACAGAGGGATCAGGCGCATTGTGTTATTTTTGCACATAATGGAGATGACTGAGTTGTGGGAGGAAAGATGGGCCAATGGTCATCACATATTTTAAATGTAACTGTCAGAGAAAAAGGACATAAACTGCACTCTTTGTTCTCTGAGAGAGGAACTAGGGGTAATAAGCAAAAACTGTAGCAAAGAAGATCTATATCAGACATTATAAAAGAGATGTATAACTGTCTGGTGGTTATTTACTAGAATAGTTTGCCCTGGGACCAAGAAATTACTATGACTCTCAGGGTTTCAGGAAGCAATCAGATCATCATCTTTCAGGGGTGCTTAGAAACAGCTGCCTTTGTCTTTGACTTGCAGTGTCATGTCTGGCCTTACTTTCTATAACTCCAGAGCTGGCCCAGTCATTTCTATAGCTCCAGAAGCTGGCATAGCCTGTGCTGTCACATGCTGGCATGGTGTCCCTGCCAGCACAGAGTCCCCATGTAGGAAAGCCACCATCAAGTATATCTGACAAGTACTGCTGGCTCACTGTATCTGTCAGCTTCCATATATACTATGGCAAGGATTTAATATTTAATTCATTGGAAGAAGTGTTGCAAAAGAGGCAGAGAGAGAGAAGACTCCAAGAGGACACATTTTCTTTACGAAAATGTGGGATCCTACCAATATTTTCTCAGAATGGGAAGGTCTTGACAGCCGATTCTCTGAAATGATGCAAAGTTCACTATAACATACATATATACATATACAGTAACATATATACAGTCTGTCTGTGCTGCTTGTAAGTGCTTTCCCTGTGTATTTGGTCTAAACTGGAAAACAGAGCTTTGTTGTGGATATAGATGGATATAGATGGATATAGGTGGATATAGATGGATATAGACATTAATTTATATATGTGTTTGTGCACTTTTATATACATACATGACATAATACAAAATTTCCTAGTCATCTGCAGTACAAAACTATATACAGGACATGTGTATAGCCATGAATACATAGAATCTCTATGTATATATACACAAAAATGTAATGAAGTATTACAGCCAAACACACTTTGCCTTTCAGATTACTGTTATTTACAAATATTGTTCAATGAATCAAGCTTCAGAAAGAGCTTCACATACTTTTATGAGACTTTTTGGACCACTCACTGCAGTATACTTTCTGGCTTTTCAAACTCTTAAGGTCTATACAGGTGTCTGTTTTGCTTTTCTGTCCTCTCTGGGGTCTTCTTCAGTGCCCCAAAAATCAGTTTTAACTTCAATTTAAATATTGTATTATATTTCTCTTTTGTCCATCATACCACACTGTTAGGGGGACAAGGCAGCTGGATCTTGTTCAAGTACATTTTACATTGAAAATCTCACTTCTAGGACAACCAATAATCACTGTACATTCAGGTCAGTATCTTCTTATGATTGTAACCAAAAGGAAACCTTACAGAATCCTTTTTTAATAGATTTCATATTGGGTTGAAAGAAATAGTTTGGAGAGTATTGAAGCCAGCTGTTCCTGCCATGTCCAGCACATTTTATTTTCAGGTACTTGTGATGAAATGAAACACAAAAAAAAACAAAACAAAGTGTGGGAAGAAAGGACTAGTGCTTTTGAGCAATAGCTCACTACACAGAATAGAGGACGTGGGGGACAAGTATTCAATTCACCTTTTTCTTCAGATCTCACCTTTCAATGCCTGACAGGACTACATCATATGTTGTTCCAGAGGAAAATGTTCTTGAGCTCTTCTATTCATGCTATTCCAATGTGTATAAAATGCTAAAGCATTCATGGACAACCCTACTGGCACCTCTCAGAAGAGTCACTGTGTGAGCAAGAGATGTGATGTCTCTCATTGGGTGACACAGAGAAAACATCTACACAGGCACATCTACAGAGGCACAAGAAAGCGAGCAAGAGGCAATGCACAGAGCACTAGACCCTGATGAAGGGATACCCACACCTGTGGGTCTGCCTTTTTCCTGCATGTACACTGCAATGTCTGCTACCTGCACGCCAGGGCTTGGAGCGGGGCAAGAGGCAGTGCTGCTGGTAGTCCCAGAGCTGATCACCAGCTTTTTCTGTTTACCCAGGACACATGCTCTTTAAGAGGAGGATTCAATACTTTCTCTCCACCTTCCACATATACCTTTGCTATCAGTGGTTGTCTGTAAAACTTTTGAGATCCTCCCAGGGCAGGCCCTGGCATTCTCGTCCAGAAAGGAGCATGGTTTTTGCAGGCTAGCAGAGCTCCTAACTGCTTACAATGACAGTATGAGCAGCCAAGGTGATTTTTGTCTGCCCAAATCTGAACACCTGTGATTTAAATATACCCGTCTGAGCTGTTTTTTCTAGGCTTCCATTATAACCAAAAGACATAAATAGGTATACACAGGGTACAGTTCACCTTATTTATTTCATGCTTGAGTGTGTCTAAAATAATAAGATTAATTCGGTCTATCTAAAGTTACTTCTCCTCCCGACGATAAGGGGAATTCAGGTGCCTAGTGCAGTACACAAACCTTCTTTTTACAAAACTAGAGAGATGATTTGTGTCTCACTCCAAATTCAGACTAGTCTGTGAGGTTCTAGCAGCCCTGAAAATAATGACAAACTACCATTTAGAGGACCACTCACTGAGACTCTCTGTCTCCTAACCAATAGGCTCTGAACAGTAGACACTGTAGGGCTGAGGAAAAAGCTCAGATTTTCATGTTAGCATGGTTCCCTTTTACACTGTGATTCAAATTCAAATTGTTTTCATCTGCTGTACTTAACCAGCCACATGGTCCCAAATAATAGTTGTTTCATAGAGACAGGTCAGAGCAGAGGGATGATTTTTCAAACCTAACTCTCCCCTGACACTGGTGTTAATATGAAACCTGATGTGATCTGCTCATAAGGCACTTTTTTGGGATGTAGATGTATTCAAGCCCTCACCCTCTACTATGAGCCTAATATTGTAAAATGTCATCAATATAATGTAGTGTAGGTAAAAGCTCAGACAGGGATGGGTAAAGGGTAAATGTTTACCAGTCCATGACTTTGACCAGCCCTGGATCCACTGCTCACCCTGTAGCTATATATATTCTGCAAAATGAATGGGGCACACCTCAGGGTAATACCCACACTTCAGTGATTTACCTGAGAAAACAAATGAGTATGGGTTGAAAGCAGAGTGAGGCACAGTAGGGTTGTGAGAGGCCAATCCAGCAAGTGAGAAAGAGATGACTGGGAAAGCAACGTCTTTGAATCCGGGTTACGAAGAGTGAGTTGGTAATGGCTTGGTAGGAATGGTAAAGATGTCAGTCTTAATAGAAAAAGACCTCAGATATACCAAAGGCATGTGCAAAGAGAAAAAAAAATATATAAAAGGTAGAAACTATCATAATATTTTGTATTTAAATGATCTAGTTGCAGATTCCCAGTAAATTTTGTTGTATCTACAGAAAATCTGGGTTTTCTTCTTTTTTCTTAAATTGATTCTTTATAGAATTTGTGTGGGTTTCCTCTTGTTTCCATGGTATTTATTATCCAGCCATTGGCTTTCTATTCTGGGTTGAACACAGAATGAAAAGCTTGAGTTGCTGGGCTAGATTACTACTTGCTGTAAATCAGGACAGTAGTATCAACTTCAGTGAAGTCACTCTTTATTTATATCAGCTGACCTTTGAAATTTTATGATGTAGAACATTATGAAGAAACTTCCTTGGGAAGGAAGTCCATTTATTTGTTAGGCATCTTTGTGTTTGTTTGTATTGACTTTCAGAATAAATGGATAGTATAAGGCAGAAAATGCAGTACCAGAATTCAGTCACAAAATGCATTGTAAAAGAGAAGTCAAAATAAGGACAAGCTGGACAGCTCCAGGCTCACTGAACAAATGGTAAATGCAAGAACTTGATGATGCTTTTGTTTTCACAGAATTTAAAGATATTTTCAATATTTTCCTCTCTTTTCAAGGGAAGGTGTAGGTCCTGCAGCTTAGGGGTTACAGCACTTAGCACAGGCAGTGTCTTGCATCTTCATTGATCCCTATAACCTGTGAGTTCCTGCGTTCACAGATTTGCACTGCCACAGACAGAATCAATGGTGATCTTTTTGTTTGTTGTTTTTTTTTAAAAACCTCCTCCCTCAAAAACTACTCTCTCGGTAATTTCTTCTCTGAGACAGGCTCAAATGGACAACTTACCCAACATTGTGCTTATTTGCCACTATGTGAACTGCTTCCCATTTGTGATGTTATAACATCCCTATGGCAACTGTAGCACTTGCTTACTTTGGAAAGTCATTTTAGGAAAGTATTGAATTTATTTTTAGCTTTTTTTAGTGAAATCTAGCAGCTGGAAATGAAGTGAGCCAGCACATGTTACTAGCCAGAGCTATGCAGAAGAAAGTTTAAATTAAAACCACTGGTTTTAATATTATTATTTTCATTATTTTTCAAATTTTTTTTTTTACTCTAAAAATACCTGAGTCCTCTCCCTTTCTCTTTATCAGTGTATAGTTTGTCAAAGGACTGACTAAAATTGAAATTGGAATTTAAGATGTGGTGACACCACCATCATAATTGTTTTTATTGTGATGTTTATTATGGACCTTAATTTCAAAAACCTTGATCATAACAACAGTTAAAAATCATAACCAAAATTGTGAAAATTATGATTAATTGAGGAAAAAAATGTAAGGAAAATTGTCTTGTTAAAACAAATAAAAATGTCTTCAACTTAGGTCTGTTTCACAGATTTGTATGTTTAGGAACAGCAATAATGAAGGAAAAAAAATCAGTTCAGTTGTCACTTTTCCTTTACTGCTTACAGTGCAGGCAAAAAAAAAAAAAAAAAAGAAAGAAAGAAAAAAAATGAAGCTATATTCCCTCTTCAATGTATAGTGTGATAAAGGGAGAAGTAATTAGGAAAGTCAACCATAAATGTCACATGCCGTCAAAATCATCAGGCATTAAACTCAGAAAGTCATTCTTTATTAATGGTAGGAGTCTCCATTCAGTCTTGCCATAATCTGACAGTACCATTTCTAAAATTATAAACTTGCAAATTACATTTTCTAATTATTTTTCTCTCCTGACACCTGTATTAAATAACCTATGACACATTTATGATTTACTGCTCTTTTCCATGTGTTGTGACCATATTTGATCCATCCTTCTTCACAGGGAAGCTGGAAAATGCTACAAATTAAACTTGGAAGAGAAATTAATGTGCCTGCTTATCAGTTTTCACAGGCAAAAGGGCAGATACTGAACAAAAACTGAGACACTCTGGCAAGTAATGTTGAAGTGCTCCAAAGTTAGGAGCACACTCCTAGTTACTGAATTCACAATGCCTAGGTAGGAGTCGAAGATGCTGTGCAGCAACCAGACAGAGGTTAGGCTCCTGGATCACTTACCACAAGCAATCTAAACCCTGAGATGTTTTCACCAGACCACAAGAAGGAATAAGGAGGAGAACGTGTCTGAAATAATTTTCCATAGATGAAAATAAAAAATTTCATGTGGTATTGAGTTCTAAAACTTTGATTCCTGCTGTGTAAAGAAGTACTTTCTTCTATTTTAAGCTCACCTCGTACTAGTGCCATTGAATGCTCTCTGGTTCCAGTAGTGTGAGATTTGGTAAATAACAATTCTGCCTTCACCTTGCCCACTGCCTTCAGGAATTTTAAACCTCAATCTGTCGTCCCTCAGATTTCTCTACTCAGAAAGAGATTTCATTCCTTTAGTCTCTTCTCAGAAGATGGCAGCTCCATCTCCTATCATGCCTTGTCATTGAAACTTTGGTTTCCAGATCATCCTGGATCTCTCCAGGATCAAATGTCTTGATTTTTTTGACCTCTCAAAGTACTAACTTCAAGTGGAAAGCCCCCATAACCTGTTGGTGGTATTGTTTTGGAAATAGCAGACTAGGAATAGTTCCTAGGATCCTCTGGCTTCCTCATGCATGTTCTCATTTGAAAGCCACATAGCAGCAGTAGCAATCCACTTTTCATCTCTTTCAAGACAGTCCCAGGACAACTGCCCTTTGCATTTCAAATCACCTTCATGAGGACCTGAGTTAAGCTAAGCATTGTCAGGACTGTTATTTAGCCATGCCAAACAGCAAATGGAAATTTTTGTGTCATTGTGGAATTTTAGCTTGTCTCAAACACTCAAATATCTTTCTTTGAACCTTTCTCCTGAATTTGAAGATCAACATGCTTTTTAAGCAACATGATGCTTTCTTGAATGCTTGCCAGTATGCTCAGAGCCTTGCTTATTGTGCATAAAATAACCATAATGATTTTATATACTTGAATCCTAAAAATATTTTTTTTTCTTCTCCAAGCCCCCTCTATGTATAGATTTAGTGTGTTTCATAATGCTCTCAGCTTTCTTTTGGCAGCTGTGCTCCGGAACATTTTTGGCATAAATACTTGCTTCTTGGCAGTAATAGAAGCTTTTATTACACTATATATTTTATTTCTTTTCAATTGTTCTGGTTTACTATATAAATGTGTCCCTTCCAGTTTTCTTTCAGTGGAGTACAGTCAAAATGCCTAACTTCTTGCATTAATAGACAAGGAATTTCCATGCACATGCTTTTCTTGCATTCAAAGGTCTACACATTTATCTATTCCAAGTGCTTTTGCTCATAAAATGTGGGAAACACAACCATGAGAACAGTTGTTTTTTTCTCAAATAAATTAGTTTATTTAATAAGCTTTCTATCTTTGATTTTGTCAATGTATTTGGGAGCATATATTACTGGGGGAAAAAAGTCATATTTCCTCTTATTTATTGATAAGCAATTGATTTAGATAATCAAAAAAGGGGCTTCACCAGTGTCAGGCTTGCTGATATTATAGTGAAGCAGATCAGTAAATATTAGAAAATGAAGAAACCATTAATTCACATATATAAATACATTGTCACTATTAGTGTGTTTTGTGTTAATATGCCATATTATCCAATGGCAGAAGTATATAGAGTGTTTCTGCACACTGTACACAATATCTGTGCAGTAACAGATTGCAGTAAGTCAAAACTAGCACATCTCTATATGAAAAAAGTGACAATAACATTTTTTGACAAATGCATTTTGTAAGTTACCCATCTTCCTTTTAGATTCTCTCTCCTTACACATTCTATTAGTTTATATACAGTTTACCTAATTATTTGCTGAAGCATTTGCCATGAATTACAGTTTAGCTGACCATATAATTTTTCCCAGCTCATCCTTAAAAAAAAAAGGTAGATCTGTTTTCTCTATCTTTTGGACTATCAGTCATGCCCTCCCAAGATCTAAAAAATACTCATCTTCAACCCTGGAACTGCTCAATCCGGTTCCTAAAATATATCTTGGAATTATGCTTAATATTATCCCCTTAAGAGATTGTCAGCATTCTTCTACATGGTTTTTTTCTTTGGACTTTACCGAGGGGAAAGTTAGTTCGCAATTCCCTAGAGTTTATCACAAACTGTCTTAAATCTTCTGAGTTTGTTACATCATTTTCCTTATTTTTCTTCCTACCATTGTGACTTTGGATCACCATTGCCCAAATTGCATTCAGTCATTATCAGTTACTCTGTAGTGTGGAGAATAAATCTCTTCTGTTGCATCCTTCATGTTCTCTATCTATTCCATGAATCTACTGAATAGCTTCAGAATTCCTCTCCCAGCAAAAGTTCATTTAGCACCCTTGTAAAACCACTCAGTTCCCTGATTCAGAGAATTTTGTTTCTTCTTTATCACTCTAACTCTTAACCTGATATACTTTTCATCTTTTGCTGTCATGCCTCAGACGTCTTTTGGTTCAACAGCATTCTGGACTTCAGAGCAGATATGTCTTCGAGCTAGATCAGCATTTTTCAGTTTCTGACCTCTTACATAATATAAATATTGATTTTATTGTTTTAAGTTTGTATGGTTTAATATTTTATATTCATATTACCTATTAAAGATGATGTAAAACAATACATATTTAACATCTATTATTGTATTTTATTAAATTTGCTAGCACTAATATCATAGGACTTGTGTATCATGAACTATGTATTTCTATTATATCATGAAGTGTGTATGTATCAAATAAGTCATACTGTTGATCAAATAGTAAGACTTCCAGATCTATCCATTTATATGCCACATTTCTTGTCTTTAGACATCTAACATAATCAGCAAACTAATTTTTCTATTGTTTGGTGGTTTCATGTATTTATTTTTCTGTCATGTCTAGAACAACTAGGTGCCATTCATTATTTTTTTCTCAAGTTTGAAACACTATAAGTTTTTATAAGCCTCTTACTTTAAAAGTGGACATATTTCATTCCCAGTCAACAACTCTGTATTCAAACCTGAATTTAAACCATCCTTATTATGAGACAGACACACCTTTGAACTAGCCTAGTCATCAGTCCAATAACAAAAGTGAAAAGCCAAAGATAATACAACAAATTGGTATTTCAATAATGTAAAAATTTTTTTAAAAGCTAATCAACTATATTGTCAGAAACAAAGTTTTACTCTTGAGAAAAGAGACTATTTTATTTAAATTAGACTTTAATTTAGTAATTTAGAAATTGAAAATATTAGTTTATACAGATCTCTGGGGAATATGTCTGAGAGACACCATAAGGGGAAATGTTAGGGGTTGAAATTACATTAAAATATTTATTGGAAGAATTAATTTTAACCATTTAAAAATACTTGCATGAGAAAATCCATTTGTGTAAACTCCTCCGATAATCAATATAGAAAAATAATCACTTCTACAGACTATGTCTTCCAATCCTGAGACATGAAAGCATCATGATTTAGTCTCTCAAACTGCTTTTCTTTCTTAACTTCAGAAGTAAAAATTAGGATGAGCAGCTCAGACCGCATCCTAGCTTTTAGATAGCTAAAATTAGGTAAGATTAGTCTGGCCTAGTTAAGAGCAACTTGGAACAAAGGAAATTAAAAGACTCAGGTGTCCTTCAACTGGAGAAATAATAACTAGGGAAAGAAATTGGAGGCTATATAAAGAAAACGTGATAAACAAAGCAGTATAATTAAAATACTACTTTCCATAGGAGAAAACAAGTGCAGGTTCAGATGAGGAAATTTAGGTCAAAAATCAAGAGCCAAGGAGCAGCGAGAGCAAGGCAGTTTGTACATGTGTGAAATGAAGGACATAGAAAAGCTGAGCATTCAACATTGGCTAAATCAGTGGTAGGTTGGAGGCAGTAACAAGTTTCTGTGCAAAAGTGAGAAGCAGGATAGGGACAGGAGTCCGTCTACAAGGGAACCAGGACCTGGTTAGTTTAAGAGAAGGGACAGAAAAGACAGTAGAAGTAAGGAGGAGAGATAAGAAAGAAGTAGTGAGGAAGCATTTTAAAAGCTTGAAAAATGAAACCTAAGGGAGGAATAATGTCAGAAACGATCAAGTGGCGTGAAGTGATTAGAGGTTTTGCATAGATGGACAATGCCATGTACATATGGAGAGACTGACAAATACTATGAGAACAGTCTGTGGGATAGACAGGAGACATTTATACCTTGGATCACTGAGAAACATCATCTTAGGGAAAATAAGGATGTCCATGTTTCAATATCAAGAGGAGACCAGTAGTAGTTAAAGACATCAGAAAAGAGCTGCCCCTGTTTCCAGAAAAATTAATTTGCTTATTTTTCAGCTGAAAACTAAGGTGTTTTAGCAAAGATATTTTGTTGTTCAAGACTTCCACAGTCCATACAAAATAAGTGCAAATGATATAATATTTTGATTATAAAATGTAATTCAGAGTGATTTACTACTGAAAAAACAGTAATAAAGAGATGGTTGTCAAAACAAACACTCAACTGCTCCTATAATTTTGTTCATTATTCTTATAGTGCAGTATTAATTAATTAACAGTATTTCCCTTGCCCTCCTCTCTTCTGCAAAAAATGGTAAGATAACTGAGACATAGCAGTCATATTTTTGCCCTCAATTATCTTTTAACAAATGTTTTAAGATGTGCCACTGCAATTAGGGAAAGCTAATGGGAAGCTAAATAACATGAACCTCAGTGACACAGATATTATTATTACCTGTAGAAAAGATAAAATACAGCAAATCAGATACAATATGTTTCTTTTCCAATAAGCTGAAGGAGTTTTCTAATATAAGTGCGAAAGTAGAAGTTAAGCCCTTTTTCTTTCTATTGATGAGGCTACAGGGTTAATCTCTTGAATATTCACTCTGAAAATAATCTGTATGGAGAAGGTATTTCAAAGATACAAATTAGATTTCAGACGTTTTATTGATCTTAATAGAAAGTGAGTACAAAGACAGGTTTTTTACTTTGAAAAATCTTCCCATCTCTGTATGCGTATGTCTATATGCAAATGCATTTATTCTAGTGTGTGGATATATGCATGTATGTGTGAACGTGTGTGTGTATATATACAGCTATATATTTATATATGTTAGCTACCTTCAAATGGCTATGGGAAAATCAATATCTCCATCAATCTGGAAAATTAGTGCTAGAGTAGAATAGAAGATTCACTTTTTCCTTTTAACCTTGAGTTGAAGTAACAGATCTAAAAGCAAGAACAAAGACATTTTAAGCCATAAACTTCAAAAAGATTTAATTAATAGTAATAAAAGTAATAGGTAAATGACTGCCATCCATCATGAGCAGAAGATCAAATTTGCACCCTAGATCATATCCATTTGGAAAGCAACTTGGGACAGAATCAGGTTAAGTTACAAGAAATTTAGCCAGACAACTACTTGCATAACTAATTTGGCATGCATTGTGTTTGTAATTTTGTACATATTGAGATTGGATTTTCAGCACTTCTTGGCAATATGCCATTGAAGTCTCTATGTAATAACTCTTAATACCTGGGCAAGAAATGGAGATAGATACTAACATTTTTCTTGCTAGTACAATGTTGTTTCTGGGTAAAGTTTTCAGAAATCTGTGGGGGTAATCACTCCTGTTCAGAGGGATAGGATGTGAAGATATTTCCTCTCAAATTCAGCATGTAAAAGTTCTTAATTAACTTTTATATCTAGTCTAAAATAACATTTGTTTCTCTGCTTAGCTTGTGGCCCTGTTAACTGTTTGGAGGTAGAGTGATGTGATTTCACAATTATTGCACTTTAAGAAGTCCATTTAACTAAGAGTATAAACCTTTTACATGGACACATGACATTCATACCACTTCTGAGTATTAAAGAGCAAATAAAAAACACTGGATGAAGGAATTAGGAAATTGAGGCTCAGATTGTGTAACAAAAGTAACTTGAGGTCCCTCAGCCACTGATGTCTTTGAAATGTACTGAGAGAACAATCCTAAAAGAAAAATGTTTCTATTGTCTGCTGTCCTACTTTTTATGCAGCATAATTGAACAAAATGGTCTAAAATGAAAACCAACTATTCCTAGAGAGCAGAGGGGAAGCATATTAGACTGTCATCAGGAAAAGACTTCAGTGACTTTAAAAGAAATTGTAATATCACAAGTTGCCATTAAATGGTTGCCATTAATGGTTGCCATTAAATATTCCACACCCAACCACCCTCCAGTGGACTGTCAGGTTTTGAGATGAATGATGATTTCAAGTTTCTGAAAAACTTGCCATTTTCTAGTTTTTCTTGCTACAACTTAAGAAAGAAAAATTCAAACTGGGTGAACTCAGTAACTTATTTACCTGGAAAGAATTATATTTTTATGGAATTTGTATGTGTTTTGATGAACTGATTTTTATGCTGCTCTCTTTGGACTCTGTTACATATTGTATTTTAGAAAGCCTTGAGAAATTTGTTACCATCATAAGCCAGAGACATTAATCTAAACTGCTTGTGTTGTGTTGAATAAACATTTGATAAAATTATTCAGACATTAATAAATGCACCTTCAATGATCTGTGATGATATAAGGGCAAAAATTACAGACATTACAAAACTACATATTTTGCAAGAATTATGAAGGATATCACTCAATTAATTTTTAGTTGTTTGAAATATTCCTGTCCAAATGGCATGAACAATTTTAGGTAAAAACTTAAATATATGGGCTTTCTGATGATAAAGACTGATGATAATTTTGTTCAGAAAAACAAAAACTTGATATGATCAAAGTGGCATTGTGTAATCCCTTCTTTAAATATAACCAAATAGCATTCACAGATTTGTGAACTGCAATATCTAAGGTTTATATCTATTAACTAATATCTAGGCTTCTCTTCTTAAGAGGAATACATATGGATATATGAATATCTAAAAGCCACAAATTTGTTCCACCCTTATCAATCCTATTTCTAGCAATTACATGTGCAAAAAACAGAGAATACAAGAAAGTAATTATTAGGACTGGAAATTCCTCTGGCTTTGAATAACTCAATTCTCAGGCACAGTCAAAAGCTTTTCTGTTTGTTCACAATAGTATAGTGAAATAAAAATACCTGATAGTCATGTTTACAAGTCATTATACATTCTAAAAAAGAATGTTCCAAAGCAAATTTTTTTAAACCAAGGTTGCCAGTATAGAAGATGGAAATCCCTGAGGAACATAGTATTGACAAGTAAAAAGACTAATAATATAATACACATTTTTAACTCAAAAACAGAGATTCATCAAGATAAAGTTATACCTAAGAGAAAGAAAACTGCATTGTGAAAACTCAGAGCGAGAAATGAGAAAAGAGAAGAGAAAGAGATTGCCCATGTCAGGATTTTGAACACCACAACAGGCTCTGAAGTCTCCTCCAGCACCAAGGAGGTTGGCTACCCATGCCCTGAAGTGGTGCCTCCCAGTAGCCCTGCACCATCTCCTGGGAAAGAGAGCCACAAGGATCTCAGCTGGGCTGTGGCTGTCCCCAGCCATTGCCACCATTCCTGCCCTGCTCACCTTGTGCAGGTGCTGTGCGGCTGCACCCTTGCTGGTGGCAGCCTGGCATTGCCTGCCCTGCCAGGTCCCAGGCCCTAGAACAGCCTTCTTCTGCCCAGCTGTTCCCTGACAGTTAGGAATATGCTTAGAGAGAGGAAAAAAAAAAAAAAGTAACCATTTTAATAATTGCGAATCTTAAAGAATGGCTTAAAGTGCAGATGTATTAGTCTGTCTATCTATAAATAAAGCCTAATATCTGCCACATCACTCAGAATTGCCTGCAGGGTAAGCACAGCATGCCACAATAAGAAAGTCTTTCAACACTTCTGACAGCAGTTTTTATTTGAAATCTCAGTATTCATTAGAATACATTTCCACATACACTAACACATCAGCACAATTCTGTTCTTTTCACAAAAGACTTACATTTTTCTCTTCAGTCTTATTTCTCTGAATTTCATATTCAGGTCTTCTGCTAACATTCTTATTTCCTACATTATTACATGCTTAATATACTGTAATGGCAGATATGCAAAAATGTATCAGTCAGTCAGCATACTGTACATATAATTCTTTTAAATTTCCTTTAAAAGTTCTGTTCGCTTACAGAAACACATAAAGTACTTTCTACCAATTTATAGATTAAATTGTTAAAATGAATTGTTACAACTGCATTTGTTATAATAAGGCTCTCTGTGGGAAGCTAATTCAGATATAGAATTATGAATTCTAATTTAATTTGTGGAGAAACAAAAAAGATGTTTTACTGGGTGGATAAAGTGGGATTGATAAGGCTGCTGGCAACTGCCATTTTACAAACCCATAAACTGCAGAACTGCAGCAGTTTCAAGATCCTTCTACTTTGCAAAAAAAAATATCAAAGGCTACCTTACAACCTCATCCTCCAAAAATAAGAATGTCAAGTAGCTTTTTCAGTTAATGCTTGAAAACATAAAGCTAGTTAAACTCTTAAAATGTTTATCTATGTATGCATAACATACAAAATAATATGTTTAACAAGAGGTGTTATTCCAAGCCAAAAACTTGTTTTCATCTCTGTGGCTGACTTTGCTACATTATTTTTGAGTTGAAGTTTCAGTTCTGCTATTTAGTAAGTGGCAATTCTCTGTATCTGGAGAAAACAAACAAACAAACAAACTCAAATTAAACTATCACTTCAGATGTTCTGGTCATGTAAAAAAATCCATTGAAAGCAAAAACATTTTTAAAACCTACTATATTACTACAGTTACAAACTTAAGCACAAAAGACCATGCTTGGTGAGACATAAGCACCACTGCTAATGATTTTGTAGTCTAATGATATCTGTGAATTACCTGGTATCTCAATTTTTCATTGTCCTTATAATTCCTTTTGTACTTAAATTTTATCAAACTACCATAAATTTTATCAAACTACCACAAATTTTATCAAACTACCATATTTTTTCAGGTAAGTAATTCCCAAACCTATCTTTCAAAACTTCAGATATATCTGTGCTTATTGATTTTTTTTTATTAATGCTTGCTATAACATGACTGATTCTTTCAAAACTGCTGTTCACTCAAACCCACTTCTTACATTTCATCCTTTATTCTTTCAATGCATTCTTCACCAAATAATTATTTAAATTATTTTTCTCTCTTTTCATCTTTTTTCTCAATGGAGAAATGTGAGCATGCACTTTTATTCTGTCATTTTCTCTGGATGTTCTACTCACAATAGTTATTTGTAGATAATAATCAAGTTTTAAATTTGTTTCTCTGAACAAGATCCCCCAAAGCTTGGAGGTACAAATTCCTTGACATAGTCTTGCCAAAATTAGGAAGTTTTTAATGCTTACAAAATTACATATAATAACAAATTTCTCAACATTGTCACATATGTTGCTCTTTGCTTTCTGAAAAAAAATCACCACAAATACCCTTTCAGTTTGAGGTGACAGAATTCAAACAGTTTTTCCACTGTGCCCGGTTTGGGTTCTATTTCTGTTAATTTTCCCATTTCCTGTCATATGACTCACCTACTTAGACTCTGAAGTGCAGATTTGCTTTGCTGCTAAACATTCGTTGGTCTTGTTGTCATTTTCACTAATTTTCCTCCTTGTCACCATGTTTCATACATGCTGGGTAGTGGCGCAAAAGGCCTATGTGCTTCTAAGAAAAACAGAGCCTTCTTCCAGATGCTTGTCTTAGGTTAAAAATGTAAGATATGCCCAAAGTATGTATTCCATCACCATCTTCATGAGGTGTTGGAACCAGGTGGGGCAGTGTTTCCCTTATCTTCTGCTAATGGCCCATCAATGCCTTGCCCTATGACTCATAGATAACTCCCTCCGGGAGCCGTTTCTGTTTAATGGGCCATCAAGAACCCATTACATGACTCATAGAATGATATCAGCCCATTGTGAGATGCTCCACCCAGGGGGAGGAGCCAAGTATTCCCACCTGCATATAGTCCAGAGTTTGGGACAGCATAGGCAGCCTTCCCCCACTGGATTCACGGAGGAGAAGAGCTACCAGACCTCTCTACAAGACCACTGCTTTGACAAGACTATTTCATCTGAACTGCTATTACCACCCTAACTAACAAGGTGTCAGGCTGTATTCTGACTCTGTCAGTGGTATTTTGTACTATTGAATTTATTTTATTTTACTTTATTTTACTTTATTTTACTTTTCTTTTGCTCTTTTTAATTTGTACTTCTGACTTGTCTCACTGGTTTTGCTTTCAAACCAGCACAGTGCTTCATCCAAGGTTTTTTCCTACAAGTTGCTTACAAAATGTTACAAACTATTTCAACTAACCCAAAGTCTTTGGAGTTTGCTGTACATGCTTGGCTCCACTAAAGTTAGGTACAAGATGAGCAACATAGTTTGCCCTGCAGAAATGGTGTAATCTGAGAGGGAAACAGACAGATTTCCTAACTGTATTATATCATCAAGGAGTACATGGTAAGGTAGTTCGCCATTTGAGATTCAGTTAAAGGCTGCCAAAAGTGCTCATTATTAGCATCCTTAAGTGAATCTGATATTAAGGAGACAAATTTGACTGAATCTTCCATGCATCAGGGGACTTCTTAGGGCAATTTCCTGGTTTAATTCTTTCAGATACCTAATCAGATATAAGTTTATATGGCAATTTTACTTTCATTAGGACACATGCTCCTCTACCCAACCAGATTTGAATGATGTACTCAGGAATTCTTTATGAAAGTTCCACCTCTGCACTGAATTAGTTTGAAATCAGTTAACAGACTCAAAAATTATTAGAAGTTCAGGAACACGCGTGGCTGACAAACCTGTTATGATGACACAGAACAAGTAGGAAAGTCTTAAAGAAAAACAAATTCAAAAGAGAAGAACATCCAGGAATTTATCAAAATTCCTGGGCAAAGCTTGATTTTTTTATGATTCATGTATAAGTAAATTTTCCTTATCAATATCAAATAATTGTCCCTCTTGGACAACTGTCCTCCTTACTATAATCTGGAAAAAAATATGACATTAGTCATAACTAAAAGTATTTGGAATTTTGAGGAAGATCTAATACTGGGATAAGTATTAGAGGGCAAAAGATGAATGTTACCGTGATAAGAGGAAATTATACAAATGATAAATGTCTCATTTCTGCACAGAATACAATGGAAAACTGTAGAAACTGCCCAAAGTTTCTTTGGTTCCCTTGTATAATTCATTTCTTTGGGGCCACACTACAGAACTGTCTACTTGGCAATTTGACTGTATTTATGTATTCCATGTGCTACTCAGTAAATGCTGGTGTGGGATTTCTTATTGAATAATTCCATAATGAGCTTTGGAAACATTACCCCTTGGGTAATGGCAGTAGCTTATGACAACTATTCATATTGAAGACAACTGCTTAATTAAAAGGGTTTTTTTCCTTTAAGGACAATGCCTGGCAACCACAAGTTTCTGTATATTAGCATAAAACACTTACTGTTTAATATAATGTATCAAGTGTAATGAAGGTACATCCTGTAACTGAAGAAATGAGCCACTGGGAGAGTGAGAATTAGCCTGTATGAATAGTGAGAGGCAGTGAAATGAAAAACATATTTCTTACTGCTTTTATTAAATTGAAAAGTCAAACATTGGCACTTTGAATGTTTGTACAATTCCTTTTAAAGATCAGGTAGCAGTATCTAATTTTCATTATTTAATTTTTTTTGCACAAATTTCTTGGTGCCACAGTTTTATTTTGTAGTATAGAAATAACTTATTACATTTTTCATGATTTTCTAATGTGTGCTCCCAGCTCCTGTAATGTTTCTGAGGCCTTCATTTCTTTAAGGCATTTTCTAAGAAATCAGCTCTTGGCGATGAGGAGCAAAAACATAATTCCAGGGTTTTTTTGGTGGTTTTTTTTTGTTTGTTTGTTTTTTGTTTTGTTTTTTTTTTTTAAGTATTTTTTCCTGGAAAAAAAAAAAAAACTTTGAAAGCACACAATGGGCACACCTGCAACCTCAAAACCCAAGAGGAGAAACAAATAAAGTGCTACTGGTGTTTTTTCATTATTATCTTATATGTGTTGAGAATGGACTTAACCCATGATTTCTGACTGTCTGGAGTTGGGGAAACCATAGCATTACCCCCTACCAGAAAGGAGCTCCCTGTCAAAGAATGACTGTGGTTGCCCCTTAGACTTTTAGTGAGATGAAGCTTTACTGTAATACCGCATTGTCTCTGAAAATCAATTTTATCTTTTTATCAAAAAAAATTATAGGATTCAAAAAAGAGAATTATCCTGTGCTTGGGTATTTGGTTTATGCATTGGTGCCCACCAGTTTAGGCAGGGAAGTGTAATGGGAATAACCAAGGCAGCTATTTTCAGCATCAGTGTGAAAAACAATGCAGATGAACTCATGCAACAGAGAGAAAAATGGTTATGAAATGCAGAGATACATCAGAGAAGTCCTAAAAAGTTGTAGTGATTGGCCTAGGAATATATTATTTTTTGGTTTTTGATAATTATCTCATATCATCTTGAGATGATAGAAAGACACATCAAGGACTTTGTAGCATATATTTAAGTGCTTTATTTTAATGCTTATTTCCCTTGTGTTTTTGCATAATACTTTTGAAGAGAACATTTCCTTCTATTGTAGATAAGACTATTCTATTGTCACCTTGCCAGCTGATGTAAAAGCATTTCTAATAAATGCTCAAAATTAGAAGTCAGAGAGCAGTTGCTTGTTAGGTGTGGTACAGGAGGAGAAAAAGCCTTCTGGACCTCAAGAGAAGTTTATTTTATATAATTCTTATATACAACACTTGAGTGGGAATCATGCCACCTTATCCAGAAGAATATAAATAAAATGGACATAGAAATAAAAAAAAGCACTGAGCAATTTGCTAAAGGGAACGTGAATGAAAATCACGTCTCTGCTGCCATGATTTGCTATAGAAAAGATCAAGTCTTAATGTTTTTTAACAAGTAAGTGCAAGTTGTCATGTTCAAAAGATTTAATGCAGGACCATCTCCTATATATTTGCTCTACCAGGGCTGTTGTTCCTAAGAGTTGCCAGGTGGAGATGGTCAGCTTGTTTTAGGGAAGAAAATGCCATTTATTCAACTTGTGTCTACTTTTCCTTTGATCCATATTGGAGGTGAAAAGCCAGAAAAGCTTTTACTGTTCTGGAATAGAAGCAGATTTTACATAAATGTCACTCATTATATCCCAAAGTTTTCAAGCTAAGATTTTTTTAGTCATGTGCAAAAAATCAGTCACTGTAAGATTCTTTATTTTGTGGAGAAATAAAATGAGGAAAAAGGATAGTACATCAATAGAAGTCTTTAATTTAAAAAGGTATTGACATCAGTTGCTGAAGAGACAGCACTGAGCTTTTAAATATCTCATCTATTCCCAAGTGTGAACATATGAAGTGAGTGACTGTACCTAACATATATTTACACCCTAACATCCAAGAAGCACTGGTCAAGAAAATATAAAATTAATAGCATCCTTTTTTTCACATCCTTTTCATAATAAGCCTTCTCTGCACAGGTGTCAATTTTGGTATAGACTGTGCTTTACTATAATCATATCAAACATAGACCAAAACCTTTAAATAAAGTTATGCTGTTCCATAATAATTTCTATTTCAGAAATATAACATTATGGTGACGAAAGAATTATCAATTTAAAATCAAGGGTTCAAACTCTGAGTCAAGACAATTGCATCTATTCTCATTGTCTTTACTCTTGGATGTATTTTTTACAATAGTTTCCTTTGCTTCACAAGAAGGTGCTGAATCAATATTTCTAGCAGAAGAGATGAACTTCTGAAGTTTTTAAAAATTTACTTGTGTATGTTTATTGAAAACACCAGCCAAATGCTGAAGACATTATTCAAATTTCAGTCAAATATTTAAACTTTATGCCCAGTTTAGTAATTAATAAATAATAAATAATTCAGGAAAAGAACTTTGCAATGCTTTGTTTTGAAGTTATGGTGCAACAACTACAATTTATGCCATAGTCTGGCTATACCCTTGATGATACCTTTTGTGCTAATGTTAAAACCATGCCAGAGAAGTACATTTAACTGTATGTAAGGCTTCTGTTAAAAAATTAGGTGAAACATCTGAACAAAAGGGAAGCAGTAATAATCATCATCAGAATTTTTCACGTCAAAATTAATGGGAATCCTACAGACAAAATTCCCATGTAACTTTGGGTAATGTCATTCTCAGATAACAATTCTACTGAATTTAGTAGAAATGTTTCTATTTAGAAAACTTTTGGTTTTAATGAATGTACTATTTCTTTTCGTATTTACAGTCTTTTTCTCCTCCTTACATATATGAACCATATTTCTTTAGAAACTAACAATACAACCACATCCATTTTGATGAATAGCGATTATCTGGGTTGCTCACTGATTATGGTGGAAATACACACCCAAATGACAGCAAGCCCCCATGTAGCCATAGTTCATTAAGCACAAAGAATGTGTTGGAAAAGCTCCAGGTTGGTTTTCCAAAAAGTGCTCACATTTCATAAAGGATAATTGCTCAAACTGGCTAATTTAGTAATGACACTTTTTTTGTGTAAAGTACAAATGCCTCCAAAAGCTAAATACAGAAGCATGCATCATTTACAATGACTGATATCTTAAACAAAACATTTGGTTTCGAAATGCTGTTGCTTTTCAATCAGTATTACTTAGATTAAATTTTCAAGACAGTTTTCTGCAATCTCATTTTTAGAGGTACTGAGGCATAAAATGGCTCTTCCAGAAGCCATTGGATGCTCTGAGTACATGATACCAGCAAAGATCTGACATAGAAGGAACAAAATGAAGTTTTATATGTTTAAGTTCTATTGTTTGATCCAAGCATTAAAGTCTAAGGTTTTAACGTCAGAAAGTGATTTCAGATAAAATGTTCTTCTGGTCATTAGTGAATACAAGATAACACATTACAATAATAGTGTTTGCCCAGTAGCTTCCATCAGCAGAATCTGATGCATCAGATGCACAGATATGCATCCCACAGTAAGCTGAGAGTTTTTCAAAGACATTTTCTTAGCTTTGGTGACAATAAGTCACCCAAAGTGTAATAATTTTCTCTGATATTTATATCTGAAAAATAATTATTACCAAATCCTCTTTCCTATATGCAAATGAATGATCACTGTCCACTACTAAAATGCCATTCTCTCAAGTCATTACAACTGCTTAAGGATACATAGCATTTCCATGGAAATAATTACTAAATACAGGAATCACATGGCTGAAACTATTGTGGAAGTAAGTGTATGGAATGAAACTATTTAAATTGGGGGGAGGGGTTTATAACACTATAGTGTTTTATTTTTTTGTTTACTTTTTACTTAATAAAATGAAAGTTTGTATTTTACATGTGGTGGTGTTCCTGAATAACAAGAGTGTTTTTGTAAATCAGTTTACCAAATACACTGCAAAAAGACACACAGCAAATTAATGCTGAAATAATTTTCATTAGGAAGCACCATTTTAACAAAATTAAGCAGATAAGGATGAACCAGTTGAGAGACATTTTAAAAGAATAGTAGATGTACTCTTTTTTTCTTAATTGAACTCAATTTCCCATAATTTATCACCTTTATTGTCCTCCTAATTTGCCCTGTTGTCCTGGACTATCTTTTGTTCCTTACAGACAACTTTTTTTTTATTGCTTCTATTGTCCATTTCCTTAAAGAGGAGGATGGAAGGTAATGTGAATCACTAGTCTACCTAGGGAACAGAGCAAAGAATGAAAGATGTTTTCCTCTCTTGAGAAGAGTGATAATTTCTCTGATTATTCAGCCCTCTTTCCTCCATTGTTGACGTATTCCACATGAAGTCATATTGCAGAGCAATATAATAGCAAAGATTTTGATATTTAAATTATTTTGTATTTCTACTATAGTGTAATTAATGTTGGAATTTCTTCTAAATAAAAGTTCTTAAGTCTATGTTGTGTCATAGCAATTTTTATGTGATTTTACATGCAATTCACTTCATCAAGCTTTAATCGTCTAAAAGTTAGCTGTGATGTCAAATCTAGGATGGTCATCTAGGCACCCTCTGCCTTTAATTGAGAGGCAAGTGTCTCAAGAGGGACACTGTCTCATTCATCCCACCGGCCCAAGACATTTGTATTAGGATGGTATGGAGGTGTTTCAAATGGAGCCTGTTTAATTAGTTTGGATTAAATGCATGGATATTTCATGGGTAAAATCTGGGGAGATAAATACAACCCATGCCAAAGGCTTGGGTGTTTCCTTCATGAGAATAGATGCAGTGTGTTGTATATTAAGAACTCAAAAACTGTATAACTGTATAATTGAATGTGGGGGGGGAAATTGTAAGAATAAACCTCTTAATTATGGTTTTAGTGTGACAACAACTCTTTTGTTCTGGTTCAAATAAAACATTTAGGGTATGATGGTATCTTTTGTCTTTCCCTGTTGGAAAACTCCTGTTTAAAAAGACAGTTTTTAAAATATCAAACAGCATACATGACAACAGAGACATTTCACTTACAGCTGAAAAGAAACTTTTCAACTTATCATTCAGTTACTGCATCCAAGCTATATCCACTGGTATTTTTAAAAATAATATTCAGGGATAATAAATATATTATTAAACTAAGTAACCAATAGCATAAAAAAAGAAGTTGTTTATCTCTAAAGCATACATGTTTAGCATTTCAAAGTGAGTTCAAATGTTAATGGTTTTCTTTATCAAGTAGAGTTCCTAATTAGCAAACTGTTAGTGGTTGGAAACTGTGTAGTGGTGTGTTTTTCTATTTGTGTTGTTAATGCCTGTTGATTTATTTAACCCATGTACCCCTGTCATTATTTTGTACCTGATTGTACCCTGGTTTTCCCCTCCCTTCTGTTCTGTCAATCCTTTACTCCCCTCCTCGGGGCCCTGTCTGTCACTCCCCCCGGGCTTTTGGAAAGTTCAGAGAAGGGCATCAAATGATAGGACAAAGCCAGAGGAAATCCCTCCTCTCCGTATGGGAATGGTCCTTGGGGTGTCCCTCATCCCCCAAGCCACTCCCAGGTTTTTCCCTATTGGTGGATTCCTTGTGCCTTCCCCTTTCCCAACCCCTGTATAAAAGTTACGATTTCTGTGCTTTCGAGGGTCTGTTGAGGCAGATTCCCCGAGGTGAGGCTGTTGCTGCCAAGGCTCCAATAAACTCGAGTGGCAACCCCTCAACTGAGTCCTGCTTTTTCTTTGCCATCATCGCCAGCACATCTGTGCCGTAGACTGAGTGCTGATTTCGAACCCACTGGATCAGCTCGACCTGCCCAGCAGTGAGAGCCGTACCGAGGCCATCGGTGGTGCCAGGGTTAGCCCGGGCTGGCTGAGAGGACACTCTCAGGAGGCACCGCGACAAAACTGTATACTGCATGCTACACTACTCCAGAAGCAAAAGGAACAATTTATGAGGAATGATTTGAAATTAATGAGAATGTCAAGATATGGATATCATCTAGAATATTGCTGTCTTTGAAATACGAACATCAGCCCTCTCAGTTCTTACAATGGTTTCTGCAATTTGTCAGCCACCCTTCCTTTCACCTCTCACAATACAGCCCAACTCCTTTACTGAGTGATACCAAAGAGAGTGGAGGAATTAAGGCAGTTTGTGCTACACTGTTTGGAGCTATTAGAAAGATACACAACCTTATACTATGGCCGAATATACTTTAGTCACTGTCTAACTTTTAGCAATCTGCCCTTGGAATATCTCTACTACCTTGCATGACATTCGATATTTGGCATATCTTCAGTGATACAATGCATTGGTTTTCATACCAAGCAAGCAAAGGCAGAGGAAAAGGTGCTTGAAAGTGCATACAGAAGTAGTGCTATAAACTGCTTAAGCCCTCCTGACATATGCCACATAAAATGTAGGTCAGGAAAAAAAAACAAAAACCAAGCAAACAAAAAAGACCATACATTTTTTCATGTAATCCCCGACATGCATTCTTTATGAAATACTCTCAGTGAGATAAGAGATTAAACATACCTCTATAATTCTGTTTGCAAAGCAACATGGTCACAGTGGTAACTGATACTAAATGAAGAATTCATGACTGAGTTCTTCCTTCTCTGTGCAATGACTGGATAAACCATCCAAACAAACAGCACACACTTTCCTTTTTTTTCCCTATGTGGTCTTGGAAATTACCACTGTATACATCAACAAAACACAGTATACTAATATGCTCGGGGGGAAAAAAAAAAAAAAAAAAAGGGCACCATGTGAAGTAATTTCTGAGCAGAAGGGAGAAGAAAAAGATCATATTTTCCAGAACTAGAAATAGCATATGGCCTGATTTATACAAATTCAGCGAGCAACAGTACCAATTTTTTTCCTGCAAATGGTGCTTATCCAGAAAAAAAAGAAAGAAAAAGTGGTAGTTGTGAGCTGTCACTGGAACTTCTGCAAAAAAGATCTGAATTGAGATCTCATATAGAATTATACTGTTTTTATCTTATTCTTTCTAAGGGTGTCATTTAAGAAAGTTATTTCAATACACCCAGCAGAAGGGCATGTAGTCTTTCAGGCTGGGGATACTACAGCAGTGGTGTATGAAGAAGGAAACACTGTAATCACTTCATTTTTACCAGGTTCAGTCTTCTGACCT